>LPNX010352753.1:75506-228204 GCA_001517045.1 Pseudotsuga menziesii | reverse complement strand
TTCTAATTTGCCGTTGACTTGCATGCATGCAGAGGGAGACTTAAATAGTGCATGCATCATTAAAATAATGATGGGATGGCATGCATGTCATTTTTAGGGTCCGCATGCATCTCACTTTTAGGGTTTGCATGCATGTCATTTTTAGGGTTTGCATGCATGTCACTTTTGGGAATATTACAAAAGTACTAAGTCCAGGGGGCGTCCCTATAACCAAGATCCCTAAAAATGAGGAAGGAAAGTAGATAGTCCATAGAAACTTGATTAAATCTCTTAGTATTATATTTAATTAGAGTTTTGTACCATTGCTAAGAGATTATGAGTGTCCTAAGTAAAATTCCCTAATTTACCCTAGGGTTTTGATCATGGAAATTGAACCTAAGGGTAAATGGTGCAATTAAGCGAAATTGGACTCTCGGATTGATTGCTAGGTGTAAGATAAGGCGATTAGAGGTGAAACTAGCAATACACAGTTCACGGATATGAAAATACCCACTCCTCCCAAGGAGGGAGTCTTCCCCTAAGAAGCAGAGCAGTGTGTTAAGTGGGCAAATGGAGCCCGGTGATCGTGAAACTTTAGATTTAGGGATTTTATGATTATTCCAAAGTGGGTTTTAAATTTTATACATCGTCCAAACTAGAACCTACAATTCTACGAAGTGAGGGTTTGATGAAAGGAAAATGTATCCCCAATTAGATACTGATAAAAATGATAGATCTTACCTGGAGAAACGTACCTGATGTTTTCGAGGATGAATGCCGAAGTCATGAAGATTATTTCCGCATAGATCAAATGAAGCAATGATGAAAATCTGGCTTTGTTGAAATCGCCAAAGGAATCCAAATGCGCCTTCTCTCTTGCCAAACCAAGTAAATAACAATGAGAACGACAAGAAAAATGACAAATGCTAACGAGAAGTAAAAAAATGAGAGTAAGAAATCATAAGATAGAAATACTCCTTGTAACCACCAATCCGGAAAGAAGAGCAAGATGGACATCGCCCATAGGTGCACCCCTCTTCAATTCGACTTCTCTGTTAGACAAATAAAATGGATATGTTGCCCGTCGATTGCACACCAGCAGCAGAAACTTTCCGAAAGACGTCTCCTCACTTAGGAAAGTGGGAGAGGTGTGACCTTGGGGGCAAGCACAGAGCTAGGTACGGTCACCTACTCCTAGCTCCTTCGTTTAGGTTAACTCCTAACGAAGCCAAGGGGGGTAGTCGCTACAAAAGAGTTTCTATGTCTCTTAAGTTGTGAAAGTGTTTTAATGGTTATGGATGTGGATGGGTGTTGTTTAGGAGTTATTGTGGTTTAAATGCGTTTGTTATTATGAATTCAACGCATAAGATAAAGCAATCCACGTTGCTATCAAGAGAATTAAAAGATGAACAATAATTCAAGACTTTATAAAGATGCATTCACAGATAGAAATTGAAATGGTCCAAAGACAAATGATCCAGATATAATAATTATGCAAAGATTAAAAGACTAGTGCCTTTATGGAGTCAGAGCTCTGCAATGCTTTAAGAAATAAATCTAAGTCTTGAAATAAAGTTAGTGGATGTAATGTTGTGCAAGTGCTCTTGGTATATTTTAAGTATTTTAGGTGGTCTTGCTTATGGTGACAGCGAAGGGTTTTCAATAGCCGGGGAAATGTTCCAAGTTAATCCGTTGGAGACATGACGACCCGCTCAGTATCCCAGGCTGGTATTGCGAAGATTGACCAGCTAGCTGAGAAGCTTAGACATCGGGGAGTTTCGGCTCCTCTACTAAGAAGAACTTATGAAATTTTCTACAACGCTGGTGCGTTGGTTATGGGGTTTAAATTTTATTATGTTTCTCTTGCAAGATTAAAAATCCAATGCCGTTTTTGGGTACTCCGATTTTGAAGTCGGTCAGAGCATATTCCGGCAAGGAGACAACGAAGTTAATTAATTATGGGGGAGTAGATTGCAAATTTTATTAAGTCGATCAATTAAGACTCCGACAGAGAGCGCTCTTGACCTTGTCTTATGACAAAGGTTCAAGAGACTTAGCTAATCTAAATGCTAATCTTGAACTTGTCATAACCCAAGTCAAGAGCACTCTCTATCGGAGAGCATAGTTAGACTTGCACATTATATGCAAGTCTAACTATGCTCTCCGATAGAGAGTGCTCTTGACTTGGGTTATGACAAGTTCAAGAGACTTAATTAATTAATTGATTAAACATTAAGAAAAAGGAAGCTAAACTACCCAAGAGTCTCTTTCAGGATTTTTAGGCCCTAATCGAGAAAGCATGGGGGTAAGTAAAATTATATCGAAAAGTAAACAAACTTTGAATTAGCTTAAGTAAATAAACAAAGAAACTTTTTTGTCTTTTATATTTTATGAATGATAAACTAATCAGAAATGAACTATCCAACTTTAATGAAAAAACAAACTTCTAATAATTATGAAACTATTCTATCCTATTCTACCTTTAGCAGTTTATTAAACAAAAAATACAAGCATGACAAAGGGACAATACAAGCTTCGCCAAAATGGAGGAAGAGGGGTGTGGGAGCCGTAATCCCACTCGTTCTTTATTAACTTTTACAATATTTTTGATTGCTTTTGCCTCTTCTTGAATGAGCAAGGTGAGAAAGAGAAAGAGAGAAGAGGGAGGTGTTTTGGTCTTTTTGATCTCTGTTTATTCCATCGCTTGCTTATGGCCTTTGGGCTCTTTTTTACTTCCCTGAAAATAAGAGCTTTAAACACTAAATTGTTATATGTTAGTCCAAAAATTGAAACAAGATGGATCTATAAATTGATTGTAAAAGAAACTAAAATTTTATAATGAAAACAGAGGAAAGTAGAAAGAAGAAGAAGCTATGAAAAAGAGAAGAAAAAAAGAAAAAAGAGGGCAAACAAAAGGCAAAAAGAGGGCTGCAAACTAGGGCCAAAAGAGGGCTGCAAAAGAGGAGAAAGAGGGCTGCAAACTAGGGCCAAAAGAGGGCTGCAAAAGAGGAGAAAGAGGGCTGCAAACTAGGGCTAAAAAGAGGGCTGCAAAAGAGGAGAAAAAGGGCTGCAAAAGAGGAAGGAGGACAGCCAAAAAGAGCACGGTTTGGTCATGTTTGTCGACTGATACACTGGGAGCAAAACATGAATAAAAATAAGGAGAAAATGGTCAAACCTGTGGATCTTTTAAGGACACTTGGATCTCATAAAGCATGCAATTATCGGAAGTTTGTACTTGACTCCAAGAGAAGAGGATGCAACTGAGCTCAAACTTTTGTTTGGTTGGATGGACTGATCTGCAAAATAACAACTCATAGACTTGCCAAATAACGGATTAGATCATGTATTGTTCACAAATTGAAATATAAAGTAGCATGAAATATGACTGAATAAACAATGCTTCTTTTCAATTTCTAAAAGTAAAGCAATAAACAACTAACTTGCAAACCACAAATACCTGTTATTATGTGCTTACAGAAGCCTTCTAAAGCATAGATTCATAATCTCAAATAGACAAGAAAGAGAAGCATTAAAACAACATCACCTCATCCATCAAGTGCATTCATCCACAATGTCACACCATATGAGCCTCCAAAGCCTTAATTTTATTCCAGTGGTTGCATAAAAGCAACAAGCATTTACAAAGTTTCACCAGAGTTTCTCTACACAAAATATCCACCCTGATAGGGCTGAAATAGCCTCTATTTATACAATGAATGAAGACCAAAACCCTAAAACCAAAAACCCTGACCTAACAGGCTCGACACATAACTGAGAGCCCAAACCTAAAGATGAAGAGTTAAGAGTGAGGGGAGGCCTCCACCTAGGTAAGGCGCCCCCACTCCAAACCTAAATCATCAAAACCCAACCACCTAAGAGCCCACACGTGTGAGGGTGCAACTGTCAAGGAGAGAGGGGCATGAGCACTAGATGGGGGCGTGAGGGTTGAAGGAGGAGCTAAGTGATGATGATAGGTGCCCAAACCCTTAGGCTTTGCACCAAACACTTCCTATCATTTATTTCCAGCTCCGTAATTATCATCACACCAATCCCAACCTTCCAAATCATCCAATTCGTGAGCTTAGCTGGAGATGACAAGACTGTCGACTGAATATATCTTTAATGCTCAGTGAATGCTGACTGAAGCTGAGTTCTGTTAACTCCAGTCATCATTAATGCTTGATGCCATGTCATTATGCATTTCATTTCGCTGAATTCAGATTAATTAGAGAGATTTGGATTTTCTCAAAAATAATCATTTTTATTAATTAATCAATATTTTCCCCAAAACTGACTTTTTTGAGAAAACATGAGTTATGTGGCCGAATGATGATCTGAAACTTGGATCTGGCTGGCTGGCTGATCAATAATGATTTTTGGCTTAAGGTTAGAGTCTTCAATCACTGAATTCGGGTTCCAGATGACTAACTTATTGCAAATTGAATTTTTCCATTTAAATTATGGAAAAATTTAATTAAAAACTTAGGGAAAATTAAAAAATTAAAAATTAAAAATTTGACGCGTCCAGTAAAATTTTTTCAAATTTTTTCCGAGGGTCCTAGTGACTTAGGACATGACCATACTCTATTCTAACAATGTCTAGTAGGTTTATATATACTCAGTTGGGCTCTAATAATCCCCCAAGGCCCAAAATTCAAAATCGGGCATTCCAGCTTTGGAGGAAGCGGGAGAAAACCTCGTCAATTATACTCGGCTATAGGTAAAGCATAATTGTCAAGGGCAAAAAACTCCCTGGAATACCTTAGTTGAAATTCTACGTCTTAGGAGACCGAACCACTCAGAAACACCCTACTAGCACATTTTATTACAAATCCCGCGGGGCCATGTTCATAATTATTCAAAACAAAAACTGACTAGCCAAAACTGGCTAGACACAAAGGCGGATCATCTGATACACTGGGAACAAACATTGGTCATGTTTGTCAACTGGCAGCTCCTCAGTTAACCCAACTATTGTACAAAAAAATTGGCAACAAGATCCAGAAAAAATATGCCACAGATTCACCAATAATCTCCAATGCAAACGAGAAATAATGCCAGTGAATCACAAAGAACATTCTTCCATTCTTCCTAACCCTAGGTGACTTTTGTCCTTATGTTCTCAATTAAAAACAAATTGTTATTTAATTTTGAAAATTAAATTCTTTCACATAGCAGTAATCACACAAAGATGGTTTTATTGGGAGGTGATTGATTTCATCCATAGAGCAAAATTAGATCATTGAAGATGAACCGAATTTAACAACTAGGCAGAGAGCAGTGTGCAGGTCTGTGCAATTGTACGGATAGGTCTGTACAATCATTCTGAATAGGTCCATACAATCGCGCGAATGGCATGTACAACAGGCAACAAATAACAAGTCGTTTTTTCAGTTTTTGGCAGGCAGTTTTCCTCTGTAAGTGTGCAAATTTGTTTCGTTTGAGTGTACTATACAACTGTTAGTCTGACAATCTGTGGAGGTTTTCATGTAAGCTTTGAATTATTAATGAAAGGCTGATCCGAAGGAGTAAATTAACCGTGTGTTGTGTTTTGGTTCTATTGTTTACATTCAAGCTATATGTGTGATTACTACTATGTGAAAGAATTTAATTTCCGCGATTAAATCACAGTTCGTGTTTAGTTGAGAACATAAGGACAAAAGTCACCTAGGGTTTGAAAAGTTAACATGGTATCAGAGCTTCTATGATTGAGAGGACCTGCAGAGTCTATGATAGTAGATCTACTGTCGGAAGCCAGGACCAGTGGTAAGAGGGTCTTAGAGGTAGTACTAAAAGAGTTGGGAGTTTGTGTGTAGATCAGAGATGCCATTATTGATGTTTCTCCAGTTTGCAGCATCAGGCATACATTCTCCCAGATTGGTCATGCTGATTTTACCAAGGGAGGATGATACATTCACTCATGGGGCCATGCTAATTTTACTAGAGGTGAATGGCCTAGGCACAATCTTCTTAGCCATGCTAATTTGGCTCAAAGTGAATAGGCTCGAGATGCTCTCACATTGGTTTCTCCAGGACGAAGTGATCTATTTTATATATGAGCATGTTTGACTTGTGTACAAGTCTAGTCTAATGTTGAATTGACGTAGACTCTAAGAAGTGTCCGGGGCTTCTTAGTGGGTCTATTCAACATTAGAGATCTATATTAATAAACGTGCAATGGAGGAGAAGAATAACATCAACAAGGCACATGGACAACTTTTCAAGTGAAGAAGAAATAGCCAAGAAGACAAGTCAAGGCCAAATCAACCCTTAAAGAACCTTTGGAAAGCATTGAAGAAGCCCCAAGAAATATTGAATACAAGAAGAAAAGTCGGCCCTAGGAGAAAAACACAGGTCGACCCTGTTATCACCAACCTTGTAGTTGCTTATGTGAGGTGGATCCAGGATGGATAGTAGAGGGACAAGCAACTAAGGAGGTGGAACCAAGACTGACTAGACTCCCAAATGGATGGTTGTCACGCCAATTGAGGCAGCCTTCACTTTATGTTATCTTAGCCCAAGACAACAAAGGGGGAGACCTAAATCTACTCTCGACAGGAGAGATCTAACCTAGACACCAGGTCAGATCAAATGGACTTGAGGTACGTAAGGTGTAAGGTATTGGAAACCCTAGATCTATGGATGATGTCACTAGGTGAACCAAGGCTTTGGATCAGGGCTTAGGAAGTATGAGGTTCGATCCAAAGTGGGACACATGCGACCTATGAAGTCAATACTAGATCTGGGGTTGAGGTACTAGCAACAAGTGAGGATATCTGTTGCCTTGGGAAATGTGACCAATGCAGGGAGGTCAAGGACAGGATTGGGGCTATCTAGTACCGATAGATAGACTCGATAAGAGATATGACAATATCAAAGCACCCGAATCATCAGCGAAAGATCAGATTGCAAAGAAAGAAAGCCAAAGAGGGGATAGCGCTAAGGTTGGAAATCAGTGCCTGTTGGACCTAGGGTAATGGATTCAATATCATCCCAGCGTTGGAATGGATCCACCTGGGAAATACCCTGATCTCTGGATCTAGGAAATTATTTGGCTGAAAAATTCAGTCTACAGGGGAAACCAGCAGTAAGGTGGCTAGCACTAGGGTTTGGAGAGGCAGATCCTCAGATCTATGACAATTTGGAGAATTAGATCAGCATTAGGGGTGAATTGGTGAGAGGGAGGCCCCAATCTACAAAACCCAGCAGTGGTTTGTCGAGAGATCGAGCGGTTTATTTTTTGGTAATTTTTGGTTTTTTATCATTTATGGATTTTTCAGAAAAATGAAGAAAAAGCATGTGTCAATGGGTTGAGATCCAGAAGAAAGGAACTAACTTGTAGATCTTACTTGGAAATCCTTGTAGATGCCTTGAAGGTGATGATCCCCACTATCTCGATCAATTTGAGAAGACTTGTGTGATTTCTAAGCCCAACGTTTTGCTCCAGGTGACCAATGTGCTCTCTCTCCTGCAGAAGCAAACGTCAACAATATCAGATTTGCCGTATCATGAAAGAAAAGTAAGATCTATAGAAAAGTAACAAGATGCAATCATAGATCACAATGAAACCAATGAAACCCCTTGTCATAGACGAAAGCAGTGCAAGCGAGTTGAGGTTGCCCTGCAAAAACGCCCAAGATGAAGTCGCCCTCCTGTAGACAAGACAATGATCCAAAAAAAAAATATAGATCTCACACAAATTTCCTGAATGCTAGGACGCAAAAGACTTTCCAATCACCATCTAAGAACACCAGATGCAAAGTAGATCCAAAAAATATCCACAAGAAGGTTTTTCTATTGATTAGATCCAAGAGCCAAAGACCCCCTACGAATGAGAAGCTCTCTCCTTTAAATAGGAACGAGAGAACCATAATATTAACCACTTTAAAAACGAGTGACTAAGATTAAAAGATATAAATGTTCTAATCAATGGTTGAGATGAGCTCAACATACAATACATGGATCAATATAACTATAAAGTACCAAAGTGGACTAAATCACCCATAAAGTGGGTACCCCACTCAACAAGAAATAAATGAAGCACATGGTGGGTCCATGGAGTGTTAACTAACTCCCTCTGGGTGCCCCATGGCACAATTAAACAATATAATATTTTAATTTTTTGACTTTGTGCTTCCTTGAAGAAATCGTGAGCCTCCCAAAAGCTCCAGAAAATAATATAAAAATGCCCAAAAAATAGGTGTGCGCCCAATTGGGTGCTGCAACTGTTGGAGAAGGTGCATAGGACATCACCCTCATCATCATGACTCATCCCATGTCATTTCCTTGCCTCAGTAGCCCAAATCGATTTCTTCAATAGCCATTTAATCATTTATTAATCTGCCTCGAGAAATGTGAACATGCCAAAACAACCTCCTAGGGTGCCTACATTGTCCAACTAATCCCACCAGGCTCTCTAGGATGGGGGTACTATGGTACAATCAAGTGGCTGCACCTTCTATGCCCCATACAACGCCCTAGGAGATCCCATGAAAACATCTCCCTGCTCACTCACATCATTCTGTGAAGCAAAACAACATCAGAAGAGCAAAATGAGCCCGATCATCTCTGCAAGTGCTCGGAACTGAAAATAAGCTGTCTCACTAGACTCAGAGAGTCCAAATCCATCTAGGGTGCATACTCGTACCCTTTCCAGGTCTCTGCCTAATCATCAACAATATCCAATAGACAATATAATCACCTGTAAACGACCAGATACCAGTAATATAACTCAGACTATCATCCATCTGCTGCAAGTGTTACAAGGCTAAGACATGCTCTACAAATCATTTAAGTAACAATCATAACAAGTAGCAGTCACCTCACTGGCGGTACATCAACCAAATACATATATAGGGTTTTATTTATTATTACTCATACCAGACTTTCAGGACTATACTCACTTCATAGTTGCAGTCAATTTGCTAGTGAAGGGTGAAGGTTGAAATTGACAAGGCTAGGGCAAAGGATGACTACCAACTTAACATCATGACACTTTGGATATGGAAAGGGAATACTCACTATAACCACATGCTGGACAAACAACAACACAGGGAATGGCAATGCCTCACAAATGGTTGAGTTGTTTAGAGAGTGCTTATTCAACTTAGGCATCATGTCTACATCAAGTTTGATCCAGGTTCATTATGACCATCAATTTTATTTCCATGGCCTTTTTGGCCTATATGACCCTTTGGGACTTCACCAGTGCTTAAAAGCACAACTAACTGCAGCTTTCATCCAGGACATATTCAAATTTATAAGGTCAACAATATTTGGATATAGCATATATTTAACCATTGCTTTTGGGACCTTTTCTTATACCCTTCACAGGGTATTTTAGCATTTCATTGCTCTTGCCCTTTGCTCACATATGTTAAGAAACAGATTTTAGAATTTACAATTTCCATGGGTGCATATATAAACATTTCCAATACAAGTAGTACATGAGCTTTCAGTTTTAGCCAACAACATCTCAAGTGACCAGGGGGAGTTTTGCATAGTGCCAAACATCGGGACAACCGACCAAAATGATCTGTCCAATGAGAAAACACTAACACCAATCTGGGCATCACTAATTGTTTTGCAAATGACTAAATGGCTACATCAGTCCTCGAATCTGAGTGTGTTGAGACTCAGTTCTGATGTGGGAGAGTATAATAGTCCACTAACAAAATAATGATCCGTCAAAATTGCTCATCTCAACATTTCATATGTAAGAGATCTGGCTGAAAAATGTACTGTATCTGAAAAATAGAATATGGTAGCCTGGCTACTATATATGTGATAACAGACCCCAAAGTGAAATTAAGTTGACTTGAAGTGTAAAGCAGCTAAACATTTCATTTTTAACATCAGAACACATCATCTCTTCTGAGCTTCTCTTGTATGCACTTTTCAAGGAGGTCTAGCAAAAGGTGCAAGGAAAAATTCTTATGGATCTTATCTCTTCTACATGCTAGGGCTTCCTCATCAAAGAGGATGAACTTCTATCTAAGTTGTAGGAAACTCGGGTCTGGCACCCGTTTCACCCTCGAAAACTTGCGGAAATTCAGAAACGCGTATGGTACTTGGCAGAAACTCGTTTTCGTCTATACGAAATGTGTTTCATGTACAAGAACCTCGTCCGTACGGACGGAAACACGTTTCCATCATGTTTCCTCTGATGGATGAGGCGTTTCCCATTAAATAAAAGCATGTCACTTAAAAAATTGGGCAAAGTCTCTTTTGGACCACGAATTTCAGTAATTAACGATTAATATATTAAATATTAAAATAAAATTTTATTCTATATGCTTCTAATTAGATTGAAGAAAATTATAAAGGAGAACATCACTTCATTCTCTCCTCACACAAGCTACTTGAGCACTCATGGCTGAAAATATAGTAGCGGGCCTTGTGTAGATTGGGATGTCGAGCTAGAATTTACTGACTTGGGCCTCTCTCTTGCTGCACTAAGTATTGAGTAACCTAGAAGTGGAATTAGAAACTCAGTCACCTGGTTCGAATTCGTGTTCAAGTTCAACAACCTTAAAATTCGTAAAAGATTCGGCAATGAAAATTTAGTGATAAAATTCAGCATTAAATTCGTGATACTATAAAACTTGAATATATATATATATATATGTGTGTGTGTGTATGTGTGTGTCTAATAAAATTTAATATTCTCATGGGTTTTGGCCTTATATAGTGTCCTTTATATATATATAGCTTTTCCTTTCTTATTGTCGTCATAAAGGGGTGATTCACTTAAAAAGTGAAAGCACCGTGCCATCCTTCTAACGGTGCTTTTGTCTAATCCTTCTTATCCTCGAGATGAAAGCATTAAATGCCCCTTAATTTATGCATTCATTAGGCCAATGGGCAAGCGAAACCAATGGGAATGGCACATGACATTGAGAGGGGCTCGATAGTGAACCGTAATTCACCGGACGACCTGTGGAGAGACAAGCACAAGCAATTAGTACCGGTCAATCTTGTGTCGACTCCTAGGTAGCGAATTAAGGGCATTCGATGAAGAAATCGTAACGTGTGTTTCCTTTAACAGGTGTCAGGTAAATCAGTGATGGCAGACGCGATTAACAAATTGATGATGGCAGGGGTGAGCAAGTCGACTTGCAGTTTCACTCTTAAAATTCAGGGAACTTAACCATAAAATTCGGCACATGATGAAATTCGATGAATTTAGAATTTGAACCTCCAAATTCACCGAATATGGTGACAAATATTATAAATACTTCTTTCACTTTAGATTTTGTTGTTGAGCGTGCTTCTTGTTCTATTTTTAAGAAAGACTATGAAGATGAGGATACAAATAGTCTGAGCTCATGTTTTACTTTTATTTATATGTTAGTTTGTTCATTGTTCATAGTTTGAGATATTGTACTTGTAGCCTCATATGTAAAGGCTAATTTTTGATATATACTATATAGCTTCGTTTACAAAGGTTGTTTTTGGATATTACTACCTGCATGAATGAAATGATATAGACTTGGGTCTGTGAATAAAATGCAATGTTACATGTATGATTTAATTTTATCTGTAGCATTTATCATTTATCATTGGCAATGTTGCTTGCAGCTAAATGTAATTAATAATTTATCATTTATGTTTTATAATAATTATGTACTTGCTCATATATATATATTGCGTTTCCTCGTTTCCAAAATTTTTGGGGGGGGGGTTGCGTTTCCACGTTTCCCGGTTTCGTCTCCGTTTCCCCGTTTCGTGCAACTTAGACTTCTATATGTGCTAGTGTTTCATCTTCATGGTAATGATATACTTGTAATGTTCTTGGACTGATTTCTTCTAAGAAAAGTTGTTGGGTTTTGTCCCAAGTTTGGGTTTCCTAGGGTAAAATTTTTGTGTCTACTGTGCATGGCCGTCCTTCTATGATTTTTGATTCCACTGCAATTTAAAGTTAAAATTTTTAGTGTGTAATTGTTCAATGAAAACAATGGGATGAAATCACTGTTTGAAATCGTTAGTAAGTAATTATCATATCTAAAAATTAGATTTCTTTCGCTATAAGAAAATTCAACAAGCATCAACTAGACTTAGGTTGAGGACAAATTAGATGGTACCTCGAATTTCCTATCATGGAAAGTTAGGGTAATTCTTCTATTAGAAGAGAATGATCTATGTGATATCGTCAAGGATGTAGTGATTTCATCGACAAATCCATAACTTTTGGTAGCTGACAAGAAGAAAGAAGTGAAGGCCAAGTGAATCATCAGGATGAAGGCCAAGTGGATCATCAAGGATGCTATCACAAATCATTTGATCCCTTATATATTCGAGAAGAAGACATTGTAGGAGATGTTAGATGCCTTGATTAGCCTATACTAGAATGAGAACATAAACGGGAGATGATATTGCATAATAGACTCAGATTTGTTGAGATGACTAGATTAGACACTGTCACTAGTTTCTTGATGAAGCTCACATAGAGTTGTGATAAGCTTGCAGCAATTGGGGAGAAGGTTGAAGACAAAGGGCTAGTAAACCGGGCACTGAATGGGTTCCCATTTTAATGGAAAACATTGTCCAAGGTGCTTGTGCTTGAGAGAATCTTCCATCATGGGAAAGATTGTGGGATGAGTGTATCCAAGCGGAGACTTGGATGGGGTCAAAGGCCAATAAGTAAGGGAGTGGCAGTGTCAAGTGACCATGCCCTAATTGGTCAAACAAAGAAGGGCATAAGTAAAGTACCCATAAAGGATAAAGTAAAGAGCGAGGAGTCATGCTCATAGCTAGAGAAGTATTTGAGTAAAATCAAGTGCTTCATATGTCATAAGCACGACCATTATGCATCACAGTGTCCATAAAAGAAGAAGGGTAAAGGGAAGCAACATCAACATTAGGTAGCAGCCTTAGTTGAAACTTAGATAAACGAGTTTGCCTCCAAATTTGAAAAGGATTTCTTGATGGTATCTTGACTTTCTTCTAGCATAATTGCAAAGAATGGGTGGTGCTACATTGCACCTGTACCCAACGTACCTTCAGGTGTACCCCATGGAGACAACCAATTTTTTCAACTTGGACAGGTGTTATCGAGCAATGGTGGTCATGGATGGGCCCTTTGGTCATCCTTCAGGGGTACTATGGCTTAAATGGCACTACTGGCTGCCCTTTATTGGGGTTTTTTAACCTCGGGGTTGGTGTCCAGGGCCCCTAAGGGTTGACTACTGGGTCACATGGTTCCATAACCTGTTTATGTGCTTTAGTGGCCTTTGCTTCAGCTATGAGACATTCACCTACCTTCACAGCCACTTAGGACACCCTCTTGGCCCTTCAGTCGGTGGGTTTCTGCTCTCCCTGGCCTTATCTCCTCAAAGGAAAGCCACCCTCCGTGCTAGGTCTTTTCATGCTTTGAGGAGGGCGTTGAGGGATTTTACCGTGTTTCCGCCTTTCATGCACTTGGGGGGAATTAGCACAGCATAAATATTCAAGCTTGTTATCACAAATCTTGTAGATGCCTTGTGAGATGATCCTATTCAAGATGACGGAGGAAAGGCAACTAAAGTTGTGACCTCGATATCCAGGACTTCCGAAAGAACTCAGACGTCACACCAGTCAAGGATACCGACACTTTGGACCCAGTAAGACTAAGCCCAAGGGGCGTCCCTAAGACCAAGAAACCCTAAAATTATGGGTACGGAATAGACGAGTGAGGGAATCTTGGTTGAATCTCTTAGTTAACTGATTAATTGTAGTTTGAAATGAAAACTGAGAGATTTGGAGCATCCACGTAAAAGCCCTAAATTTGCCCTAGGGTTTATGTGGGGAAATTGGGATGTAGGACAAATAGGTGAAATTAAGCAAAGATGGACACTCGAAATGATTTTTGGGTGCTAGATTAGGCGATTCGAGAAGAAACCAACAATACCCACTTTGTGGTTTGCTGAAAAGACCACTTTCCCCAAGGGGGGCGTTTTTCCCTAAACGCTGGCCAGTGCTTTAGATGGGTAAATGGAGTCCAATCAAGCCAAAACTTTAGGTCTAGCGGTTTGATGTTAAAATAAAAGTGGGTTTTTGATTTCGTAGCTCGTCGCAAGCTAAAACTTATGGATCTAAGACACGAGGGTTTTAACTTTTATGAAATGATGAGCAATGCATGTGCATAAAATAAAAGAAGAGAAACTCACCTGGGAGACGTACCTGGAATTTGTAGATGGATTGAGAAATGATGAAGAATGTCGATCTCTTGTCAAAATGAACTTCCTCGAGCTAGATCTTGGTGTAGCTATGTCCCAGTCAATCACCCTTATGCCCCCTTCAACCCGCCAGATCAAAGAAACATTAACCGATAAGACAAACGAATGAGTTCTGCAGAATACAGAAAGGAAAAGAGAATAAAAGGTCATAAAGACGAAAATACTCTTTGAAGCAAACACCCCGGAGCCGAGACGAAGGTGAGCTTCCCCACAAAGTCGTCCTCTGTCTCCTAGTGCGCCTCCTCTTGCAAATGAAATGGGTAAAGAAAAGTGCAAGATCTATCCCGAATGAAACTCAGTATGGAAGAACAATAGTGCCAATCATCAAATCAGAACATCCACAAGATACTCAGATCAATAATCCCAAGCAAAAATCTCTTTATTGATATTCCGGTGCCAAAGCTCATGAATTACAATGGGGGGGTTACCTCTCTTAAATAGTTTGAGAGAAACACAAATCATAACTAACTTTATCATCCAACGGTTGAGATTAAAAGATCATCAACGGCGGAGATCAATACATAACTTATCACATGGATCAAGTGATTGAGTCAACCAAAGGGGGCGCACTTTGCTCAAGGACACCTATCCTAAGTCAAACTCAAAATATAACATAAGTGTGATACACCAATACACTGAGGGGGGTCACTTAGGGGCTTAATTCACCCTAGGCCCCTTTACAACTTCAAATCATAAGATATAATCATGAAATACATCAATAGCCAATTAGAGGGGGCGCCCCATGGGGTTTTTTTCCTCATTGGCCGAACCATAACTAAATAATTTGGACATCTGCTGACTGAAAGCTGCTGAAGGTCTGTTCGGGATGCTAAGAAACATCATCTGTCTAAGTTCCACACCATTTCCTTGACCCAGGAGGCCAAATGGATTTTTTCAGTGAATTTCTAGTTCATGTTTTGCTAGTACAATCCCTGAAAATTGATAAATCCATCATAACTCACTCCAGGCTGAGAACTGGAGCAAACTGACTGCTCTGGATGATCTGGAGACATAGAAGAATGGTAAAAGTGACCACTCATACCCCCTGGAACGATGCTTTTCTCTAGGAGAACCAAACATATTGCCATTTGAATAAAAAAAAAGTCATCTGGCCAATAATTAAGTGATAATAATCACTTTTCTGGAGAGCCAAGGCCAAACTCCAAAAACTGAAACTGCAGTATTGGTCTTGGGCATGTTTCGAACAAATATAGACCATGTTTTTTTGAATCACTGCCTTGGGGAACGTGATTGACTCAGTCAACTGAGTTGACCATGTCAAAGTACCCAAAATCAAGGTGAGATACTGTACTAGTATGATCCTGCAACATTGCAAGGTAAGCCACTCTCCAATGGTGTATATCAAGACCCAGCTTAAATCAGTTATTCATAATCATAGTGACCAAACATAATAATAATGATAAAATATACCTTTGCTTCTGAAAGATCAAAGAGTCTTTTGGAAGTTTGTTTTCTCATGCCATACTTACAAGGTGTAACCAATTATGCTATAGATGGGAGGTGACGCAAGATTTAGGCTAAGGCAAGGGACATGACTTTGACTGACTTTGACTTAGTGATCTATTTGACTAACAACTAATAAACTCTACCAAGGTGACACATGTATGACAGATAGCAATAGGGGATGGAGGTGTCTCACAGATGGGTGAAGTACTTGGGTATGCTTCCCTTCAGACTCTAGCAAGTTTTCCTTTGCAACTTTATTGCAAATATGGGTCAACCTTCAAAAGACCCAGTCTTTCTTGACTAGTCTCACCTTGGATACCTTCTGGGCTCCGGTACTGAAAAAGACCCAGTCTTTCCTGACTAGTCTCACCCTATGGCCCTATGGGGACCATTGCGCCGAACACCATACAAGGGGTGAGTGCTCATGCTTTAGTCATTAACCTTTCAATGCCTTTCATAACTTTTATAAGATAGTAGCCAGCCTACAAGAGCAGGTGACCTCGAAAGGCTTTTGGGCTCCAGTAAATGACTAGGCTACCCCTTGCCCGTGAGTAGTCCATAGCCCCGACGAGTTCGACTTTCCTTGATGCCCCTGTAGAGGGAAAACTGAGCCTTACATTGTACAAGGAATGGGTGCTCAATCTCTTGGCCATTGACTACCTTTTTCAACACTTTATATTCTTGCATCCTTTAGATATAGCTTTTATGCGTTCCGATGCTTTAGTGTTTAACAACACTATTATGGTGGAGCACTTGTTTTGAGGACTTAAGGATGACAACCCTGTGTACCTAGCCACACTGGCCAGGACACATACTTCATAGCTCGAGACACATAACAACATGGAGTCTGCCACACATAGTAGTCAGAAAGGGGAAATGTCTTCAATGTCACAAGCCTCTATCAGTCATAGTCATGGGGTAGAAGCAAATATGGATGAACTAGATGGATGGATAAAGATGTAATGGAGCCAACCTAGCATTAAGGGTTACATTTGTTTGAGCATGGCATGGGAAACAACCTTCACATTGGACTCCTTGATCAATCATAACTAGGTTAGAGCAATAAAGAACATATAGCATAGGTCACTGTGATCATCCTAACATGACAAGTATAGGTATCTGAGATACATCAGAGAGCAACAACTAAACCAAGGAAATATACCTAATCTCACCATGTATACCTGCCTCCAATTGATAAGCCCTTGGCTATGTGTGTACCAACTCTTGATCTCCTGCTCTGCTGAAATGAACTAGATCATCACCAAAGTCACCTCAATGGACTCCGATTCTTGGAGGCTTTCAGGGCTTCTAGTTGGATTAGTTTGTCTTGTTCTTGTATCAGGGATTCATTGAATGCATCTAGTGAAGGCATTTGCCAGTTTGGGGTTGTCAGTCTCCTAGAGTGGAAGGTGGACACAAATATTGAAAATTAGGGGCCAAGCTTACTCAGAATAGATAGCACCAATGCTCATCCTTCTTGGCAATTCCACATTGTTTGCACTGCATGACCAAAGACTTGAATTTAGTGAACTGCTTGTTGAATTATTGTAACTTTCAGGTGTATTTACTTATTATCCTCGATGTTCCTATTGGGTTAATCATTTGTATTTCATTATACCTCGATGTTCCTATCGGGAGAATCACTAAGAGTCATGATGAAATTCTCTTCGTTGTAAGTTGGGTCATTAGCACCCTAATTAATATAATATTAAGTTGTTAGAGTCCTCCTAGAGAAGTCGGCCCAATTAATTTTAGTGGGGCCAACTTGTTGGAGTGGAAAATCAAGTGAACGGAAAAATATAAATAGAAGTGAGGCTCTCCTCATTTCTACACACTCACACTCACTCGTGTAGCGCATAAGAGAGAGAGATAGTTGTAGCTGCAAGGAGGAGGAGGATCAGTCTGTGGTTTTATCTTTTATCTTTTGATCATCTATATTGGGGAAGCTTTTGCTGGGGTTTTCCCATTAAGGTTTTTCCAGGGTAAATCTGTGTTGATCTTGTGATACTGTTTTTTTCAGTGATCCTGTCTATATGCTTTTGTTATGAAATTGAAATTGAATGTTGATAATCTAGCTTAGCATATGGAATCTTAACATGGTATCAGAGCTAACCTGAATAGGACAACTTTCACAAGGTGAAAAAGCCCTCTCTCTCTCCCTGACAAGAAATTAGGGTTTCGGGAAAATTTTGAATTTTGAAGAACTGATTGCATGGAAAGTTGCGCCCTCCTAGAGTGCATCTTCTGAGCCTAGGATCAAAGTTTTTGGAGGAATAGATCTCCCGGAAAGTCAAACCCTAGTTTGACACTGCACTAGAAAACTGCAGAAATTCAGTGAACCAAAAAATTGCTAGAAGCTAGAGTGCTGAATCTCACAAGTCAGATTTGAAAGGTGAAGACTTGAGATCTCCAGAAACCAAGCACACTAGTCAACTCGCCTAAGTGAAGTGCATCTTGTGGTAAGATCAGTTTCTCATTTTCTAGAATTTCAATTTTTTTGTGATCTTCTGACCAGATGGCCCCAAGCACCAAGCTTGAGGACAAGCTAGAAGGAATAGAGAATTACAGAGCATGAAAATACAGAATTAGCCTCATTCTCAAAGAGAATGATCTTGAAAAATATATCAAGGATGAAGTTGCAGAACTTGAAGAGGCTGAAGCTAAGGAGAAGCACAGAAAGGATCTGATCAGGGCACAAAGGATTATTGCTGACTCCATCAAGGATCAGTTGATCTCTCAAGTGTCATCCAAGAAGGCTCCGAAAGAAATGTATGATGCCCTAGCAATAATGTACGAAGGAAGAAACATCAACAAGAAGATGAATCTAAGAGCTCAGTTGAAGGGCACCATGATGAGTCATGGAGAATCCATCCAGGACTACTTCACAAGGGTCTCCAAGTTCAAGGAACAACTAGAAGCCATTGGAGACAAACTTGATGAAGATTGGTTGGTTATGACTGCTCTCATTGGTCTCACTAGATCTTGGGAGTCATTCATATAAATGATGTGTGCCAGGAAGCAAAGCATGAAGTTTGATATTGTATGGGAAGATTGTATTCAAGAGGAGACTAGAGTGGAAAATAGAGAAGCTCTACTGAAGGAGGATGATCAAGCCCTAGCCACCCATACCAAGAGAAGAAGAAGTCAACCCAACTTCAAGAAGGGAATCCACAAGAAGTCTCAACCTCCCAGAAGGTTCCAGAGAAGAAGAGAAAGTCTCCCCAATAGGGACTACTCAAGCTTTTAATGTTTTCATTGTGATAAGATAGGACACATTGCCAGAAATTGTCCTTTGAAGAGACAAGAATACAAGAAGAGGAACAACAACAACAAAAGACATCATGCACATCTAGTTGAAGATGAGGATGAAGAAGAAGAAGAAGAAGGACCTCAAAGAAAGCAAGCAAGAGAAGAAGATGGAGAAGAGTATGTACTATTCTTTGCACTGTCTGGGTCTGTAAACCCTGGAGTAGACACTTGGCTTATTGATAGTGGTGCTTCAAAGCACATGACGGGACAAAAGAAAACCCTGTCAAAACTTGAAGAAAAGAACTCTCCTCAGAAAGTATCTCTAGGCTATGACTATCATTATCCAATAGGCTATGACTATCATTATCCAATCAAAGGAATCGGTGAAGCAAGCTACAAGCTTGATTCAGGAAATTCCCTGAAGGTGAAGGAAGTTTTATATGTATCAAGTCTAAAGAAGAATTTAATTTCTATCTCAGCTTTAGACAAGAAAGGATTCAAAGTTGCATTCATAGATGGCTAAGTACTCATGTGGCCCAAAGGGAAGTCAATTAAAGATGTAGTTGTCATCGGTGAAGAAGAAGGAGGCCTGTATAAATTCAAGGGACATTCAGAAACAACCCTTGTTCATGAGTCCACTAACCCTAGTGAATTGTGGCATAGAAGGCTTGCCCACATCAATTACAAAGCACTATTTCATGTGAACAAAGTAGTGACGGGGTTATCAGACTTGAAGATCAACCATGAAGGTATTTGCAAAGGATGTGCGGAAAGGAAGAATATCAAGAATCCATTTCCGAAGAGTGAAACAAAAACTAAAGGTACGTTGGAATTGATTCATTCAGATGTGTGTGGTCCAATGCCATCCACATCTTTGAGTGGTTTTGAATATTATATTACATTTATTGATGAGTATTCAAGAAAGACATGGATATACTTCTTGAAAGCAAAGAGCGAGGTGTTTGAGAAATTCAAGGAATTCAAAGCCTTGATAGAGAATTTTTCAAACAAAAGAATCAAGACACTCCGATCAGACAATGGCGGAGAATATACTTCAAAAGAGTTTGAAGCTTTTTGTAAAGATGCTGGAATCAAGAGGGAACTAACTTCTCCCTACAATCCTCAACAAAATGGTGTTGCGGAAAGAAAGAACAGAACCATCATAGAGGCAGTGAAGACAATGATATATGATCAGGATCTTCCAATGCATCTATGGGCAGAAGCAACAAGAACTGTTGTCTATGTACATAATAGAATATCTCACAGTGCTCTTGGATACAAGACTCCAGAAGAGATGTTCACGGGAAAGAAGCCCGAGGTAAGTCACCTCAAGATAGTTGGTTGTCTAGTATATGTTCATATACCGAAAGAGAAAAGAACCAAGTTGGACCCTTCCGAAAAGAAGGGAATATTTGTTGGATACTGTGAAGTATCCAAGGCATTCAGAATTTACATTCTTGGATTCCATCACATGGAAATCAGTAGAGATGTAACATTCGATGAAGAAGCAGCTCTCAAGAGATCCAGAAAATGTCAACATGAAGAAGTTTACGAGGAAGATGCACCTCCCAGAAATGTAGAGGCTACATTTCTCCCTGACGATCAAGCACCTGAAGATCATGATATGACAGAACCACAAGGACCCCCTACGATGGAGATATCACAGAAGATAAAGCCTGCTTGGGAAAGAGAAATTATACAAGAAGCAAAAAGATATGGAGCTCTTGAAGGCTCCACAAGGATAAGCAAGAAGCCCAAGACATTTTCCAACTATGTAGCTTTGATGTGTGATCTTGTAGATCAAGAACCTACAAACTATGAAGAAGCTGTATAGAAGAAAGAATGGGTAGAAGCAATGACGGAAAAGTACCAGTCAATAATGAAGAATGATGTCTAGGATATAGTTCCCAAACCAGAAGGCAAGAGTGTAGTATCCTCCAAATGGATCTACAAAATAAAACATGCAGTTGACGGAAGTATAGAGAAGTACAAGCCAAGATTTGTGGCTAGAGGTTTCTCTCAGAAAGAGGGAATTGATTATGAAGAAACATTCGCACCAGTAGCACGTTATACTTCGATTAGACCTATCATGGCACTTGCATCCATGATGAAGTGGGACTTACACCAGATTGAAGTGGAAGACAGACGGACTCACGTATGCAAGTTGAAGAAGGCCTTGTATGGCATGAAGCAAGCTCCTAGAGCTTGGTATGGAAGGATAGATAGTTTCCTGACGAGCTTGGACTTTACCAAGAGTAAAGCTGATCCTAACCTTCACTACAAGGTTATAAAAGATGAACCTGTCATATTATTACTGTATGTGGATGACCTATTTCTGAGAGGGAATGAGAAACAGATTGTAGAATGCAAGAAGAAGCTCGCTGAAGAATTTGAGATGAAAGACCTTGGGTAAATGCATTATTTCCTAGGTCTGGAGTTATGGCAGAACTCAAAAGGAATCTTTCTCAATCAGGGAAAATACGCAGTGGAAATATTGAAATGATTTGATATGTTGGAATGTAAAGCCATGGCCATACCCATGGATACCAACCTGGAGTTGCTGGCTAATGAATCATCAGAATTGGTGGATGTAACTCAATACAGACAGATTATTGGGTCGTTGATGTATCTAACAAATACTAGACCAGATATTTGTTTTGCTGTGAACACCCTGAGTCAGTATCTAGGTCAACCTAGACATGTTCACCTGATACCTGCAAAACATGTGATGAGATATCTGAATGGGACTATAGACTTTGGTCTATACTATGATGGAAACCATGATTACAGATTGTATGGCTATACAGATGTAGATTGGGCTGGAAGTGTCTCAGACAAAAGTACATCAGGTGGATTTTATAGTTTGGGGTCTGCTATGATTTCATGGTTTAGCAGGAAACAGTCCAGTGTTGCTCTTAGCACGACTGAAGCAGAATATATAGCAGCTTGCTCTGCTAGTTGTGAAGCCATATGGCTTCAAAAGCTGATGTCAGGTTTATACAACCTGGAGTTAGATACCACCGTGATTCTATGTGATAACCAGAGTTGTATAAAGATGACGGAGAACCTAGTGTTCCACGATAAGTCGAAGCACATAGAAATCTGGTATTTCTACATTTGAGATATGATACAGAAGGGAGCCATAAAGCTCCAGTATGTGAGTATCGATGAACAAGTTGCTGATGTGTTGACGAAGCCTCTGTCTCGAGTAAAGTTCGAATACTTTCGAGACAAGCTTGGTGTTGTTCGGAAACACCTTCCCCGAAAGAGGGAGCAATGATGTTGCAATGGGAGTGTATCATCCCTGGACATTTGTCCTAAAAGTTATCCGTAGACTTATGTCTTCGAGAAAGAAGAAGGATTGTATCATCCATGAACATTTGTTCTAAAGTGATCCGGTGACTTCGATCCTCGAGAATGTGGTGGGATTGTATCATCCCTGAACATTTGGTCAGAACGGATCTGGTGATTTCGGTCCTCGAGAATGTGGTGGGATTGTATTATTCCTGAATATTTGTTCAGAACAGATCCGGTGACTTCGGTCCTCGAGAATGTGGTGGGATTGTATCATCTCTGAACATTTGTTCAGAACGGATCCGGTAACTTCGGTCATCGAGAATGTGGTGGGATTGTATCATCCCTGAACATTTGTTCAGAACGCATCCAGTGACTTCGGTCCTCGAGAATGTGGTGGGATTGTATCATCCCTGAAGCTTTGTTCAGAACGGATCCGGTGACTTCGGTCCTCGAGAATGTGGTAGGATTGCATCATCCTTGGACTTAGTCCTAAAGTGATAGGGAGTGATTATCTCGTAATTGTATCTTGTGACTTCGGTCATCGAGAATGTGATAGAATTGTATCATCCCTGGACTTAAGTCCAAAAGTGATCCGAAGACTTTCGTCTTTGTGTTATGGATTGCAGGTTGTTGCTGATGATGATGATGTTATTGATCGAAAGATCAGAGTATGATGATGATGATGTTACTGATCGAAAGATCAGAGTATGATGACGATGACGATGTTGCTGATTGAAAGATCAGGGTGTGATGATGATGTTGCTCAGAGAATTGCTGCTCCTGATGATGATGATGATCGAAAGGTCAAAGTATTTTTGATGATGATGCTGCTGATTGATGAAGACTAAAGTGCTGACGATGATGTTGTTGTTGCTGAAGTTGAAGATGAAGACTATATGTCAAAGATGTTGAAAAAGATTCCAATGATCTATAGATATATCACCCTGATGATGTGGAAGATGCTCTCTCTCCTTCTCCTGCTGCTGTTGTTGATGTCGTTGTAGAATACTCTTCTCATTAAGGGGGAGTGTTGAATTATTGTAACTTTGAAGTGTATTTACTTGTTATCCTCGATGTTCATATCGAGAGAATCATTTGTATTTCATTATACCTCGATGTTCCTATAAGGAGAATCACTAAGAGTCAGGAGGAAATTTCCTTCGTTGTAAGTCGGGTCATTAGTACCCTAATAATATAATATTAAGTTGTTAGAGTCCTCCTAGAGAAGTCGACCTAGTCAATTTTAGTGGGGCCGACTTGTTGGAGTGGAAAATCAAGTGAATGGAAGAATATAAATACAAGTGAGGCTCTCCTCATTTCTACACACTGACACTCACTCGTGTAGCGCATAAGAGAGAGAGATAGCTGTAGCTGCAAGGAGGAGAAGGATCAGTCTGGGCTTTTATCTTTTATCTTTTGATCATCTATATTGAGGAAGCTTTTGCTGGGTTTTTCCCATTAAGGTTTTCCCAAGGTAAATTTGTGTTGATCTTGTGATATTGTTTCTTTCAGTGATCCTGTCTATATGCTTTTGTCATGAAATTGAAATTGAATGCTGATAATCTAGCTTAGCATATGGAATCTTAACACTGCTAAATGGTTTCGAAACTGCTGGGTTGAAGAGGAATTAATTCATTCTCCAAAATGTGGCCTCTCAGCTCATCCTGCTTGCCAAACAAAGATTCGAGCTTCAACCAGACCTCCCTAGGGGTTTTTAAAACATCAAGATGAAAGAGCAATTCTTTGGAGATGTGAATACACATAAAACCAAAAGCTTCATCTAACTAGTTTAGGTACTGTTATCACATATATATTAGCTAGGCTACCATATTCTATTTTTTAGATACAGTACATTTTTCAGCCAGATCCCTTACATATGAGATGCTGAGATGAGCAGTTTTGACGGATCATTATTTTGTTAGTGGACTATTATATTCTCGCATGTCAAAACCGAGTCTCAAGACACTCAGATCCGAGGACTGATGTAGCCATTTAGTCATTTGCAGAGCAGTTAGTGATGCCCACATTGGTGTTTTCTCATTGGACAAATGATGGTTAAGATGGATTATTTGCATGGTTATGACTCAGCATTTATTATATTGTGTTATGGTTATCATTGCTCTTATACTCATCTTTGTGACATGTATGAGCATTTAGTGTCATGATCTGGCGGTCATAAATATATGGACTTGGATGTATTTGTATTATGTATTGCTGTCCTTACTTAGACTTGGAAGTTTTTGATCTATACTCATTGGTTTTACCCTCCCTAAGGAGAATAGAGGTAGTCATTCCCACCATACTCTGGCTTACTAGTGTTGGCTTCATTGTTCATTGTCTCCACCCATCCATTTCCTTCCAGTTTTCTTTTAACCCGACTTACGACTTGACTTGTGGCATGAAGGACCTTTCCCTGCTAGAACCTTTGTTGGACAAACTTCCCTGTTTATATTGTGTCTCGGCTTTGAGTTGGTGACAGAACTTGCCTTTGGTGAGTTGGATTGTATGCCTAAATCATTCTGGTCGGTTATCTGATGTTTGGCAATGTGCAGAACTCCCCCTGGTCAGTTGAGATGTTGTTGGTTAATTGAAAGCTCATTTACTACTTGTATTGGAAATGTTTATATATGCGCCCAGGGAAATTGTAAATTCTAAAATGTGTTTCTTAACATATGTGAGCAAAGGGCAAGAGCAATGAAATGGTAAAATACCTCGTGAAGGGTATAAGAAAAGGTCCCAAAAGCAATGGTTAAATATATGCAATATCCAAATATTGCTGACCTTATAAATTTGAATATGTCCTGGATAAAAGCTGCAGTTAGCTGTACTTTTAAGCACTGGTGAAGTCCTGAAGTCCCCAAAAGGTCATATAGGCCAAAAAGGCCATGGAAATAAAATTGATGGTCCTAATGAACCTGGATCAAACTTGATGTAGACATGATGCCTAAGTTGAATAAGCACTCTCTGAACAACTCAACCATTTGTGAGGCATTGCCATTCCCTGTGTTGTTGTTTGTTCGTCATGTGGTTATATAGTGAGTATTCCCTTTCCATATCCAAAGTGTCATGATGTGAAGTTGGTAGTCATCCTTTTCCCTAGGCTTGTCAATTTCATCCTTCACCTTTCAGTAGCAAATTGACTACAACTATGAAGTGAGTATAGTCTTGAAAGTTTGGTCTGAGTAATAATAAATGAAACCCTATATATGTATTTGGTTGATGTATCGCCAGTGATGTGACTGCTACTTGTTATGATTGTTACTTAAATGATTTGTAGAGCATGTCCTAGACTTTGAACACTTGTAGCATATTGATGCCTTCCTGAGTTATATTGGTTATCTAATCATTTACAGGTTATTATTTTGTCTATTGGATATTGTTGATGATTAGGCAGAGAGCTGGAAAGGTTATGAGTATATACCCTAGATGGATTTGGACACTTTGAGTCTAACGAGACAACTTGTTATCAGTTTCGGGCACTTGTAGAGATGATCAGGCTCATTTTACACTTCTGATACAATTTTGCTTCACTAGATGATGTGTCTGATCAGGGAGATGCTTTTATTAGATCTCCGAGGGCGCTGTATGGGGCCTAGGGGGTGCAACCACTTGATTGTACCATAGTACCCCCATCCCAGAGAGCTTAGTGGGCTCTATTTGACAACGCAGGCAACCTAGGAGGTTGTTTTGGCTGGTTCACGTTTCCTGAGGTAGATTAAAAAAATATTAAGTGGCTATTGAAGAAATCGATTTGGGCTACTTAGGCAAGGAAATGGCATGGGATGAGTCATGATGATGAGTGTGATGTCTTCAGTATTTTCTCTAGCAATTGCAGCACCTGATTGGGCCCACACCTATTTTTTGGGCATTTTTATATTATTTTCTGGAGCTTTTTGGGAGGCTCACGATTTCCTCAAGGAGGCACAAAGTCAAAAAATTAAACTATTATATTATTTTATTGTGCCATGGGGACACCCAGAGGGAGTTAGTTAACACTCCATGGACCCACCATGTGCTTCATTTATTTCTTGTTGAGTGGGGCACTCTCTTTTTGGGTGATCTAGTCCACTTTGGTACTTTATGGTTATATTGATCCATGTATTGTATATTGAGCTCATCTCAACCATTGATTAGAACATTTATATATTTTAATCTTAGCCACTCGTTTTGAAAGTGGTTAGGATTTTGGTTCTCTTGTTCTTATTTAAAGGAGAGACCTTCTCATTTGTAAGGGGTCTTTGGCTCTTGGATCTGATTAATAGAAAAACTTTCTTGTGGATATTTTTTGGATCCCCTTTGCATCTGGTGTTCTTAGATTGGTATTGGAAAGTCTTTTGCTTCCTAGCATTCGGGAAACTTGTGTGAGATCTATATTTTTTTTTGGGGATCATTGTCTTGTTTGCATGAGGGCGACTTCATCTTGGGCATTTTTGCAGGGGCACTTCAACTTGCCTGGACTGGTTTCGCTTGTGACAGGGGGTTTTCATTAGTTTCATTGTGATCTATGATTGCATCTTGTTACTTTTCTATAGATCTTGCTTTTCTTTCATGATATGGCAAATATGATATTGTTGACGTTTGCTTGTGGAGGAGAGAGGGCGCATTGGTCACTTGGAGTAAAACGTTGGGCTTAGAAATCACACAGGTGTTCTCAAATTGAACGGGATAATAGGGATCATCACTTTCAAGGCATCTACAAGGATTTCCAGGTAAGATCTACAGGTTAGTTCCTTTCTTCTGGACCTCAACGCATTGACACATGCTTTTTTTTTCATTTTTCTGAAAAATCCATAAATAATAAAAAACCAAAAATACCAAAAAATAAACCGCTCGATCTCTGGACTAATCACTGCTGGGTTTTGTAGATCGGGCTTCCCTCTCTCCAATTCACCCCTAACGCTAAGCTAATTCTACTTGATTTTTCCTAGATCTGAGAAATTGCCTTCTCAAACCCTAACGCCCCTCACTGAATTTTTGACTTTTTCAAGATCTGATTTTTCTGGGAAAATAACAACTTGTGTTTGTAGATCGGGTCTTCCTCATTCCAAATCACCTCCAACGCTGAGCTAGAGGCTGACAGGTGGCCCTAGATCTGAGAAATTGTCTTCCAGGACCCTAGCGCTTCTCATCATTTTTCTGACTTTTTCCCAGATCTGTTTTTTTCTGCAGTTTTCCAACTTGGGTTTGTAGATCAGGTCATTCCCATCCCATTTCCCCTCCAACGCTTAGCTGATGGTCTCCAGATTGTCCTAGATCTGAGGATTTGCCTCTCCAAACCCTAGCTCTAGCCACCTTACTGTTGGTCTCCCCTGTAGACCGAATTTTTTGGCCAAAACAATTTCCGGGATCCATAGATCAGAGAATTTCCCATGTGGGTGCACTCCAATGCTGGGCGGATATTGACTCCATTACCCTAGGTCCAACAGGGACTAATCTCCAACCCTAGCGCTAGCCCCTTTGTGGCCTCTTTTCCTTGCAATCTGATCTTTCTTTGATGACTCAGGTGCTTTGACATTGGCATATCTCTCATTGAGTCTATATCCCTTGGTACTAGATAGCCCCAATCTTGTCCTTGACCTCCCTGCGTTGGTCACGCTTCCCAAGGCAGCGAATATCCTCACTCGCTGCTAGTACCTCAACCTCGGATCCAGTGTTTACTTCATAGGTCACATGTGTCCCACTTTGGATCAAGCTTCACACTTCCTAAACCCTTATCCAAAGGCTTTGTTCACCTAGTGACATCATCCATAGATCTAGGATTTCCATTACCTTACACCTTACGTACCTCAAAGTCCATTTGATTTGATTTGGTGTCTAGGTTTGATCTCTCCTGTCGGGAGTAGATCTGGGTCTCCCCCTTTGTTGTCTTGGGCTAAGACACATAAAGTGAAGGCTTCCTTGATTGGCGTGACAACCATCTATTTGGGGGTCTAGGCAGTCTTGGTTCCACCTCCCTAATTGCTTGTCCCTCTACCATCCATCGTGGACCCACCTCACATAGGCAACTACAAGGTTGGTGATAACAGGTACTTTGATTTCTCAATAGCTGTTTGGGGTTTGACCTCCTTGCCCATTGTGACCTTGAACAGACTCTTCCTGCGCAAGGCTATCTGCATATTTTCCCTCCAATCCAGATAATTGAATGGTGTGAGGATTCTTGGTGACAAGGAATTCAAATTCTCCATTTTGCAGTTGTGGCACGAACACAATTTATACTTAAATCTTCTCAAAACATTCTCTGTAGAGCTTTGGTACTATGTGAAATTATGAACCACAGGAGATCATCAGGTTGAGTAATACCTTACAGTGATAGAATTAGGAAGAATGATGAATTACAGTGTAAGAATTGATAAACATGCATTGTGAAATTAAGCAGAGAAGAAACACTCAATTGACAGCAATCATAGGTAACAATTTTCATTAATTTGTGTATGAACAATACATATTACAAAGGAGGAATTTGAATTACCTAAGAAGGATTGGAATCCCTGATTGAGACATGGCTAGCATAGGAACAATACTGCTATAGACATCACTATTGCAACTCCGGACAACTGAGTCAGTTAAGAATCAGTTAACTGAGTTTGGTAGGTGAGCATGGTCGTCTTTATCCTCAAATCACACAAAACCCCATGCAAAGTGGCGCATGAGGAGACTTGGCTAACTAAAAGTGGCCATTGGAGCTTGGCTCCACTCAGGTGAGGGTGAACTGAAAGTGAGACTTCTAGAACATTGAGTGGGCTCATAAAATCTAGGGATTGGTCTCCAGAGCTCCTAAATTCATGCATGAGGGTGCATCGAGTGGCTAGTGGGCCCCAAATAACTTCTGCATAACGCTAGGAAAGTGATAACATCATCCTAAACTAGGAAACTAACAAAATGATTAAGGTGGACTAGGGAGGATTATTAACTAATCCTAACAATAATTATCGCTAACAATTTTTATCGGGGATAAACTATAATGAGGATGGTTGTAGAAAGGGTCTTGGTCAAGTCTAGAAATAGGATGGGTAGGTGCCTCATGGGTCTTATGGAATTGGCTGGCTCTATATCGAAAACAAACTTCAAATCAATGCTTCTAACATAAGCTTAGGCCAGCTCATTAACTAAACTTAGAAATAGAATAATACAAGAACACCTAGGTTTGGACAAGTAATTTATACACGTTGACTTTTGATATTTTTGAGCCATTTATAGCTACCTAACCTGAGATTTGCATTTTAAATTTAGGTCCTGTTTCTATGCTTTTGTATCAAGATTGAGGGTTGAGGTGGGTGTCCATCTTGAAAGGACTATATTTCTGAATTGAGACTTATTCTGAGCCACAGTTGGGTACACAACTTCCCAAATTGCTTTATTTACCTAAGGTGCGAAATGGTCTCACATCCTATAGTTGTATATGTTTGTGGAATTGTTAAGTCCAGGGTTTTGATCGGAGTTTTGTAATGGAAGCATGACAAATGGAGCTCAGCCATTACTAACTTCTATTTCTAACTTTTATGATTGGAACACCATCTTTTGGCACATGGTGTTTGGACCTCTTGCCCAAACAATGCATGGTTAATTTATTTGGTTTGATTGCTTGGAGTATTTTTGTTGATCTTTGACAGTCTTTCCTTAATAACATCTTTGTTGGATCACTTTCAACATCAGTCCTTGGACAATGTTGTTTGAAAACATTGTGGGATTAATCTCCCCATCCCTGATAGCTTGTGCATTTGCTTAGTGGAAATCTCTCTTTTCTTTGCTGGTTCCAAAGAGGTTTTTGGGTTTCTTGGGGCTTTAGTTATGAAGGACTTTTTGTTGAGAGCTTGTTTGCACCTCATCATGGTTAGGATGTTGTCAACATTTATCATCATTGTATTTCCTACTCGATTAAACAATAAGGGGGGATTATTGTAGTGTTTATTTGGCCAAGATTTTGGTCACATCTTTCCTAAGTGTATATTAAGGGTGGATGTTGAGATCCAATATTTATTTGGTCAAATACATGATTTGGCACCATTAGTGATCGGCATATGATCTTAGTGGTTGTCTTTTTTTGCCACCTTTCCTTCTTTGCATCCGTAACTCAAGTTTAAAGGCTTAGTTTTATGGTGGTTAATATCAAATTAAGGGTGGGCTAGTTGCACAAGAGAGGTGAGGTACTCTTATAGCCCGCGGTGGAAGAGATGTGTCAAATACATGAATCTACACTTTATTGACTAACATGTATTCTTAGGGGTTGTTTTTCTTTGCCATCTTTCCTTGTTTGTTTCTCCAAGTCATGATTATAGGGGATTTTAGTGTTATGGTGGTTAATCTCGACTTGCAACCTGTATTGAGCTAATTAATCCCCACCATTAGTGTTCTACACAACATTGAAGGGGTGGATATATTGCACCAACAAAAGTGATGTGCTCTTATAGTCCGAGGTAGAAGAGACATGTCATGTCAGTCATGTCACATGCCAATAAGATAAAATGCAAAAGAAATTGAGGTTTGAAGTCTAATGCTAGAAAAAAGAAGGAGAAATAAGAAAACATTACCCTTTTATTCTTTTAATTCTATTACTCTAATGTAAAAGAAGAATTAGTGTAGATCCATATTAACCCTAGTGACTTAGGTTTGTACCTAATTATTTTTATCTTTCACAGTTCTTAATAGATACAGGGCTAAGATGGATATATGATAGTTATTACCCATCATTAGTGGCTGATTAATTTATACCACATTGGTTGTTAGGGCTAAGTCATCTAGTTTTAACAACTATTTATCTATCTATCTATACACACACTAGGTTCTCAACTCATTTGTATATTACTTAAGTGTATCATTCATTCTTGATATTCATTGCCTATTTTGGGGAAGGCCAGTTGCCAAAACACTTGTGTCAATCTTGTGTGGAGCCTCTTTCAATCCTCATGTCCCATTTGTAGTTATAGTTTAACACATCGAATAACTGCTTTGTTTTCAATTATATTCCAACACAGAATCTGTGTTACCAGATTCGCCACCCCAACATGTAGGATCCATGGATCTGCCTTGGATCCATCATGGAAACAGATCCCTTGAGAAGGAAAAGGATGCTGAGCCCATGAGATGGATACTGTGGAAATCAAACAGATCTTGAAATTTTGACACAGATCTTGAAACCTGCAGTTGTGACCCACTGATCCCCCCCAAAATCGATTTTTTAATTAAAAACTTAAAAACCCTAAACACCTAAAGTCTAAAACCATAAACCTGATTCCTAGTCAAGGTCTGATCTATCCTTATGTCAAAGTTTGCTCTTGAATTTTGATCTATCAAGTTCTACTCTCGAGTGTCAAGATTTCTGTTTGATCTATCTTTATGGTCGAGGTTTGTTGTCAAGGTCTGATCTGTCCTTATGTGCTACGTTGTTGGACACTTTAGTCGTGCCATAGCCTTCAAGAAAATCACTTTATTCACTGCTGATATGGGCATGCAGATGTGTTTCACAAAAAACACTGTTATTTCCTGCTTCTTGTTCATGCTGAAATGGTCTTCAAAATTATCAATCATCAATCATGTTCATAAGTTTTCAAATTATTAGTTCTGGTACATTAATGGTTGATAGTAATATGCATGAAAACTCTTTTTTTTGCTATAACTTATACTTATACTCTTGTGTTTCCTGAATAGTTTTTGATTCTTTTCACTCTATTTTTAATTATTTATTATAAAAATGTTTTTATATTTTTTTGTACTTGTCGTTTCCCTGCCGTATCCAGATCCTGGTTTTCAAACATCTAGTGAATTTATATCTGGATCTGGATCCTTATCTTGGTAACATAGCATAGAATAGCTGCTTGGTCTCCAATTTTCTTCCAACTACATTACATTGCATCACATCTTGTTGTTTGGATTCTTCTATGTTTATTTTCTTGTCATTTGCTTTACATTATATTTGTATTCTTACTTTTTGTTAATCTTTTGTAATAGATACAAGAAGCTGCTATCTACTGTGGATCTTACCAAGGACTTCTTTTTCAGCTACACATATCATGTTATGTCGAGCCTGCAAAAGAATATGTCTACTGATGAGACAGGGCAAGTGGTTTATGAAACGATGTTTGTTTGGAATGAAATTTTGACACGATGCATCCGTAAGTGCCTTAACAACACACTTTGGACAGTGGCACTGGTTTATGGATTCTTTAAGCAGGTAATGCATTCTAGGATTATTGTAACAAATCATCTTCAATTGTTTCTACATTTTATATAAAGGTAGCCGAGGTGTTGTATGCTGCAATGTGAGTATATGTCTTTCATGTCATTGTAATTCCTTTTATTTTTATGATCAATCTAATATTTTCTAGTTTTCGACCACAACATAAGATGTCATAGCCTTAAGGTTTCATGAATGCGTTGAACAAACATACATCGATGAATAGCACATTTTTAACATGCCCATAACAATATGGCAAAGTCATATTGTTAACAATAACAATATGGAAAAGCCCTAATAAACCATAACAATATGGCTAAGTCCTAAATATTAGGGCATGATAAAACCAACTTGAGGACCCCAATGCTTGGTGAAATTCTAGTAGCAAGTACCCTAAAACAAGAAAGTGCATTTGGAAATTGACGAAGTACATTTTTAGTTCAACTCCTATTCATTAAATCATACAGTTCACTACATTTTATCGTAAAAAGATAAAAGTATAGATGCTTAGAAGATTTTTTTTTTTTGAATTGTCATGTTTTTGGACCCAATTGAAAGGGTTTTGATTACATGTTCAGTATGGGAAGTCCTAAATAGGTTTTGTTTTTATCTTGATTGAGGAAAATGGAAAGAAATATAAAACACGTGCAAGTCTTGTCCCAACAATCATAAAGAAAAAAATACAAAGGGTGACCCCAGAGGGATTCATAAGGTGACTTTGACTAGAGGTATGAAAGAGATGTTGAATTTTAATCCAATTTTCAAATCCTTGATAATTATTATCACAATGATACTTCAAACATTTATTTCATCCCACAACTTATCATTGCATAATCAACATTTACGTGCAAAAGAAACAAGGATCACTGAAAGATAACCATGCACTAGAGACACAAAGATTTTACGCTGGGAAACCTAATAGGGGGAAAACCCAACAAACTTTTCTCAAAAGAAATTAGTACAGTCCAAATACAATACCAATCTTGAAGATGATCCTTAGCACAAGAGAGATTCACCCTCCTTCGCAAGAAACCTTAGCAAGGGTAGTGAATCTTCCAAGAGAATAAAAGAACCCCAAAATTATACTTCTTGCTTTAGCCAGGCCTTCCTAGGAGGTGTACACAATTGGAGAGAAGAGGATGTGTTGATGAATATGAACAAATGAATTGTGAGGCACTTTATTTATATTCTTCTTTTCACTAGAAGTTTCCTCAATGGGGCCGACTTGTCTTTCTCCATTGGGGCCAACTTGCTAGGATTGATCTTCATCTTTTGTTTAGTCTCAAGCCGAATTGTCTTCTTGACTTCATTTTCCTCTGGAGCTTCTTCAATGGTTTGTCTTTGACTTCTTGGTCATTTCTTCATCATGGCAAAGTTCTCCTTGTTGATGTCCATCTCATCACATGCAGATCAAATTCACACATAGAGCTTTAATGTTGATTTGACCATAATCTAAGAAGTCTCAGAAGTTCTTGGAGCCAATGTCAAATACAGCTTTAGATTAGACTTTGCCTAATACACAAGGGGATAAGATCCCCTATAACATAGACAAGTCAACTCACTCTAATTAGAATAGATCACTCCATCACGAGCATTCCCACATAGAGTATGTAATGTGACCACTAGCCGTTCTTCACTCATAGTCAATCCACATGACTAGACAAAAGCTAAGCATCTGAGCCTCAATACACATAGTCAATTCACATGACTAATAAGGGATACAATGGGGCCGTTCTCTGCCAACCATTGGTCAATATACACATGGCAAATCTGGGAGAATGATTTGCAAAATGTTTGCCCGATGCTGGAACCATGGAGAAACATCAACAAGAGAGAGGGAGGAAGGTATTAACACAGACTGAAATCCTAATGGAAATATATGACACTGGACTAAGATAGCTATTAATTGCAAGACATCACATAGATAACAACCACAAAGCTATAAAGAGGGTAGGATGTATTAGACACAAATTGTTGGCAATGTTAATTCTAGATGAGGGAGGATGCTATCACACCTATCCATAGAACATTGAATGTCACTGGTGGCAAGTTGGATGCGCTGCACACTGTTATCACCAACCTTGTAGTTGCCTATGTATGATGGATCCAGGAGGGATGGTAGAGGGGCAAGCAACTAAGGAGGTGGAACCAAGACTGCCTAGACTCCCAAACGAATGGTTGTCACGTCAATCAAGGCCGTCTTCGCTTTATGTTATCTAAGTCCAAGACAACAATGGGGGAGACCCGGATCTACTCCTGACGGGAGAGATCAGACCTAGACACCAGAACAGATCAAATGTGGCTTTGAGGTACGTAAGGTGTAAGGTAAATGGAAACCCTAGCTCTAGGGTTTAGGTACTAGCAACTGATGAAGATGATCACTGTCTTGGGAAACGTAACTGAGACAGGGTAAGCAAGGATAGAGTTGGGACTATCTAGTACCAAGGAGATAGACTTAGTGAAAGATATGAAAGCATCAGTTTACCTGGGTTATCAAGGAATGGTCAAATTTCGGGGGAAAGAGATCAAGAAGGGCTAGTGCTTGTTTAGTGCTTGTTCAGCCTTGGGTAATGGAGTTAGTATCAGCATAACGTTTCAGTGAACCCACCTGGGATATGTCCCGATCTATGGACCCAAAAAGTGATTTGGCTCGGAAGATTCAGGTTACAGGAAAATCAGCAGAAGGAGGGCTAGCGCTAGGGTTTGGAGAGGCAGATCTGCAGATTTAGAGCCACTAGGAGACTATCAGCTCAGCGTTGGAGTGGAGATGAGATCAGAATGGCCTGATCTACAAACCCAAGTCAGAAAATTTTAGAAAATTCAGATCTGGAAAAGTCAAAATCTGATGAGGAAAGCTAGGATGCTGAAAGTCAGTTTTTCAGATCTACGGCTACCTAGCAGGAACTAGCTCAGTGTTGGGGGTGTTCTGGAATGAGGGAGACCTGATCTACAAATCCACGTGATTGTTTTTCGGAAAAAGTCAAATATGGAAAAAGTCAAAATTTCAGTAGGGTGCTGGGGTTTGAGCAATCAAAAAGTCAGATCTAGGGCAAACCAATCAGAATTTGGATAGCGTTGAGCATGATTCAATGAGGGGGAGGCCCGATCTACAAAACCCAGTAATTGTTTGCTCAAAGATCAAGCGGTTCCTCGATTAAATATTTTTTGGATTTTATTATTTAGGAGTTTTTTCAGAAAATTTGAAGAAAAGAAGGTACAATGGATTGAGATCTGAAAGATAAGAAACTTACTTGGAAATGCTTGTAGATGCCTTGTTGATGATGATCCTCACCATCCCGATCAATTCTGGAAGATATGAGTGAGTTTTAAGACCAACGTTGTGCTCCAAGTGACCAATGCACCCTCTCTCCTGCATAAGCAAACGTCAATAATATCACATTTGCCGTATCATGAAAGAAAAGCAAGATTTACAGAAAAGTAACAAGATGCAATCATAGATCACAATGAAACTAATGAAAACCCCCTTTCACAGACGAAACTAGTCCAAGCGAGTTGAGGTCCCCCTGCAAAAACGCCCAAGATGAAGTCGCCCTCCTGTAGACAAGACAAAGATCCCGAAAAAAGAGTATAGATCTCACAAAATATTCTGAATGCTAGGAAGCAAAAGATTTTCCAATCGCCACCGAAGAACACCAGATGCTAAGCAGATCCAGAAAATATCCACAAAAAATATTTCTATTAATCAAATCCAAGAGCCAAAGACCCCATACAAATGCGAAGCTCTCTCCTTTAAATAGAAATGAGAGAACCACAATGATAACCGAATCCTAACCACTTTCAAAACGAGTGGCTAAGATTAAAAGATAAAATATTCTAATCAATGGTTGAGATGAGCTCAACATACAATACATGGATCAATATAACCATAAAGTACCAAAGTGGACTAAAACACCCAACAAGAGGGTACCCCACTCAACAAGAAATAAATGAAGCATATGGTGGGTCCATGTAGTGTTAACTAACTCCCTATGGGGGCCCCATGGCACAACAAAATAATATAATATTTTAATTCTTTGACTTTGTGCCTCCTTGAGGATATCGTGAGCCTCCCAAAAGCTCCAGAAAATAATATAAAAATGCCCAAAAAAATAGGTGTGGGTCTAATAAGGTGTTGCAACTGCTGGAGAAGGTGCGGAGGACATCACTCTCATCATCACGACTCATCCCATGTCATTTCCTTGCCTCAGTAACGCAAATCAATTTCTTCAATAGCCATTTAATCATTTTTTGATCTGCCTCGGGAAATGTGAACTTGCCAAAACAGCCTCCTAGGGTGCCTGCATTGTCAAACTGAGCCCACCAAGCTCTTTGGAATGGGGCTACTATGGTACAAACAAGTGGTTGCACCCCTATGCTCCATACAACGCCTTAGGAGATCCGAAAAAAACATCTCCCTGCTCAGACACATCATCCTGTGAAGCAAAATTGCATCAGAAAGGTAAAATGAGCCTGTTCATCTCTGCAAGTGCCCGAAACTGAAGATAAGCTATCTCATTAGACTCAGAGAGTCCAAATCCATCTAGGGTGTATACTCATACCCCTCTCAGGTCTCTACTTGATCATCAACCATATCCAATAGACAATATAGCCATCTATAAATGATTATATACCAATAATATTGCTCAGACTAACATTCATCTGCTGCAAGTGTTATAAGGCTAAGACATGCTCTACAACTCATTTAAGCAACAATCACAACAAGTAGCAGTCATTTCACTGGCGGTGTATCAACCAAAGACATATATAGGGTTTATTTATTATTACTCAGACCAGACTTTCAGAGTATACTCACTTCATAGTTGTAGTCAATTTGCTAGTGAAGGGTGAAGGTTGAAATTGACAAGGCTAGGGCAAAGGATGACTTCCTACTTAACATCATGACACTTTGGATATGGAAAGGAAAAACTCACTATAACCATATGCAGGACAAACAACAACACAAGGAATGGCAGTGCCTCACAAATGACTGAGTTGTTCAGAGAGTACTTATTCAACTTAGGCATCATGTCTACATCAAGTTTGATCCAATTTCATTAGGATCCTCAATTTTATTTCCATGGCCTTTTTGGCCTATATGTCCTTTTGGGGACTTCACCAGCGCTTAAAAGCATAGCTAACTACAGCTTTCATCCAGGACATATTCAAATTTATGAGGTCAACAATCTTTGGATATAGCATATATTTAACCATTGCTTTTTGGACCTTTTCTTATACCCTTTAAGGGGTATTTTAGCATTTCATTGCTCTTGCGTTTTTTCACATATGTTAAGAAACACAATTTAGCATTTTTCATTTTCCATGGGCGCATAGTAACATTTTCCAAAACAAGTAGTACATGAGCTTTCAGTTTATCCAACAACATCTCAAGTGACCAGGGGGAGTTCTGCACAGTGCCAAACATCGAGACAACCGACCAGAATGATTTAGGCATACAATCCAACTCACCAAAGGCAAGTTCTGTCATCAACTTAGAGCCGAGACACAATATAAACAGGGAGGTTTGTCCAACAAAGGTTTTAGCGGGGAAAAAGGTCCTCCATGCCATAAGTCAAGTATTAAGTCGGGTTAAAAACAAAACTGGAAGGTAATGGATGGGTGGAGGCAATGAATGATGAAGCCAACACTAGCAAGCCAAAATAATGGTGGAAATGATTACCTCTATTCTCCCTAAGGAGGGTAAAACCAATGAGTATAGATCAAGAACTTCAAAGTCAGAGTAGGGACATCTAGACATAATACAAATACATCCTAGTCCATATAATTATGATTGCCAGATCATGACACTACATGTTAATACATGTCACAAAGATGAGTATAAAAGCAAATGATAACCATAACACATTATAATAAAAGCTGAGTCATAATCATGCATATGATCCATCTGAACCATCATCTGTCCAATGAGAAAGTACTGACATAAAACTGGGCATCAATAGCTGCTCTGTAATGACTAAATGGCTACATCGGTCCTCAAATCTGAGTGTCCTGAGACTCAGTCTTGACATGGGAGAGTACAATAGTCCACAAATAAAATAATGATCTGTCAAAACTGCTCATCTTAGCATCTCATATGTAAGAGATCTGTGTTGAAAAATGTACTGTATCTGAAAAATAGAATATGATAGCCTGGCTACTATATATGTGATAACACACACCATTGTTGAGCAGGATGTATTGACATTTGTTATTTATCTGTGGGTAGTATTGAGTAAGTTGATGGATGAAGAGGGTCTCACATCACTAATACTAATAGTCTATCAATGCTGACATAGAATCTTTTGCATCTCTATGCAATCAATTCTTTCTAAGCATCCGAAGATTACGTGGTCTTTTGTTTATGGTTTGATATTGTAACACTGGTGTATCTTCTAATCTTAGGAATATGATGGTTTCTTCTGTCCAGGGCTAAAGAGAGAAGACTCATAGTTGTATTAAGGAAAATTTTAGCTCATTTAAGGTTTTGTTCCTTATAAATGACAAAAGAGCATGGCTTATTGTGCTTTGTTTTATCTTGTTTAGCTTTTTGAAAAAGAATAAACAGGAATAACAAGTACAAAAGAAAAATGACTGATTTTGGTGCCTGTTATCACAATTCTTGTAGTTTCCCTATAAGGTGATCCTATCCAGGATGGTAGAGGGGAAAGGAAACTAAATTTGTGACCTACAAAAGCTAAGACCTTTGAATTAATCAGTTGTTGTGCCGACCAAAGCTACCAACACTTTAGAGTAGGTGAGTGACCAATCCCTATAACCAAAATGACCCTATAAAATGTGAAGTGAAGTGAATAATCTTAGGGATCTTGATTGAATCTCTTAGTAATATGGTTAATTAAAGATCTAGACAGTTACTAAGAGGAAATGGGTGTCAATATGAAAAGTCCTAAATTACCCTAGGGTTTTAAGCATGAAAATCTGATCTAAGGGTAGTTAAGTGAAAGTAAGTGGAATCGGACACAAGAATTAATTGCTAGATGTAAGATGAATCAAATGGAAGTGATTCCAGCAATATCGAGTTCATGGATGAGAGATACCCACTTCTCCTAAGGAGGGCGTCCTCGCCTATAGGATAACTTCATGATGGAGAACTTTAGGGTATGATGGAGAGAATACATGTTCAAAAATTTATGTAAAGGCTTTCATAAGAAAATGAAGCATTTAGCAAGATCTCTAAATATTTATACTCAATAGCTTGGCTCATTAAACAAAATGATTAAACTATATTACAAAGTTGATATTAACCCTTCAAGTAAACTACATAAGATTCACAACATGCATAATGATTCTAATACAAGTTACCTCCATACAACTGGAAGATAATACATTCACTCAACCAGAGCACAACACAATTCAGACCTCCAAAGTCTCTTCATTTCTCAAATGAATACAGGTTACAAAGTGCAATCTCTTCCCAACATATTCCAACTAATTGAAAGGGAGAGAAGCATGCTTTATTTATAGCAAAAGTAGACCCGGGGGAATCCACCATTGATAAAGCAAGGTCGAGTCATGGAGTAATACGAGGGATTGGTGGGATGATTTTGAGTTTAAGTGGAGTGATATTGTGGAGGAGGCGCCACCTCCCATGAGGTAGGCGACCTCCTTCACCTACCAGGCCACCTCACCAATCTAACATGCGAGTCCAAAAAATCATGCACCAATTTACCTCACGCCACCATCCGTACAGATGTATGACATGAGCAAGATCCTTCCTTAATGGTAAGTGAAATAAATGAGAGGTGACATCATTTACAAGTAATGAGTCATACCCAAGAATTCAATCGCTACTCGAAAACGTGGGCCATACTCCACTCCTTGGACTACTCGCATGGGTCAAAGTGCGACTTTAAAACCTTAGTATAAAATGTTAAGTGAACATGCTTTTAAAGTGATGCTTCTTCCTTAAGAAGAAATCGCCTACAAAGGGACTACCATGCCAAGTCATCTTTAACCATTAAAATAATCATTTTTTAACTTTTCCACATTTTTTACTTATGCCAAAATGATGCACTTTTAGCATTTAAGTGTCATTTTGATGCTCTGATAGCGAAAACTGACCATAGGAGACCTTTTGATCACTCGAAGTGTATGAAAAGTGGGTCCCGGGGTAAAGAGTATGCTTTGAGCATTAAAACAAACAAACCCACGCCAAATTTTGCCCCTGGATAAAGTTTTTACGCCATTTACAAGTTTTTTAATTAAACCATTAAAATGGCTTAAAAAACAATTTTTTTTCTCGGAATTGGACGAAACTCTAGGGGGGCCTAACACATGTCCATACCATAGTTTTAAAAATCGGAATCATACTCAAAATCGGTCGAGGATCAACTCCGAATTGGAATCAGAATTGGTAATGAATCGGTTGATTTGAATTTAATGAATCGGTTTACTAAAAAATACATAAAATATTTAAATTTTAAAGAAAAACATCATTTTCAAGATTTTAATCGATGACTTCAAAGTGTTAGAGACAAAATATCCAAAGTCTACTCATGTATATACCATATAAGTGTTAATATCTGAAAATGGCACAAAGTGTACTGTGAAATACATATTTAGCAGATTGGGACTGGAACAAGATATATATTATATAATCCATGAGGCCTGTTGTCCGCCAATTGCACACCAGCAGCAGAAACTTTCCGAAAGTTGTCTCCTCACTTAGGAAAGTGGGATAGGTGTGACCTTGGGGGCAAGCACAGAGCTAGGTACTGTCACCTACTCCTAGCTCCTCCGTTTAGGCTAACTTCTAACGAAGCCAAGGGGGGTAGTGCCTAACAAAGAGTTTTCTATGGCTCAATGTGGTTAAAGTGTTTTAATTGGTTACGGATGCGGATGGGTGTTGTTTATGAGTTACTGTAATTAAATGTGTTTGATTATTATGAATTCGACACATAAGACAAAGCAATCCACGTTGCTATCACAAGGATTAAAAGATAAACAATAATTCAAGACTTTGCGAAATAAGGATGCATTCACAGATAAGAATTTAAAGATGCCAAAGACAAGTGATCTAGATATAACAATTACGCAATGATTAAAAGATCAGTGCCTTTATGGAATCAACACTCTGCAATGCCTTAAGAGATAAACAAGTCCTGAAATAAAGCTAGTGGATGTAACGTTGTGCAAGTGCTGTTGGTATATTTTAAGTATTTTAAGTGATCTTGCTTATGGTGTCAGCGAAGGTTTTTCAAGAGCCGGGAGAATGTTCCAAGTTTAATTTGTTGAAGAGATGACAACCCGCCCAGTATCCCAGGCTGGTATCGTGAAGATTGACCAGCTAGCTGAGAAGCTTAGACAGTGGGGAGCTCCGACGCCTCTACTAAGAAGAACATAGGAAATTCTTTACAACGCCGGTGCGTTGGTTATGGGTTTAAATTTTATTATGTTTCTCTTGTGCGAACTTAGCAAGTCCGTTCATCGTTCTGAGTACAAGCCCAACCCGAAAGTCGACAGAGCATACTAGGTGAAGAATGATCAACGGGGTTAATTAATTATGGGGAAGTGAGTTGCAAATTTTATTAAACAGATTAATTAAAACTCTCCGACAGAGAGTGCTCTTGACCTTGTCTTATGACAAAGGTTCAAGAGACACAATTAAACTAAATGCCTAATGCAGGGGGAATGCAAACTAGCTATGCTCTCTGATAGAGAGTGCTCTTGACTTGGGTTATTTCAATTTCAAGAGACTTAGTTAATTAATTGATTAAAATTAAAAGAAAAATAAAGAACTAAACTACCGAAGAGTCTCTTTCAGGATTTTTAGGCCCTAATCGGGAAAGCATGGGGGTAAGTAAGTAAATAAAGAAACTTTTTTACTTTTTCTATTTTATGCGAGATTAAATAATCAGAAATAAACTATAACCTCAATGAAAAACACAACTCTAACAATTTGAAACTATTTTTTCCTACTTTTAGCAAATTATGAAACAAAGCATGAAAATGAGAAGACGATACAAGCTTCCCCCACATGGGGGAAGAGGGGTGTGGGAGCCGTAATCCCACTTGCTCTTTATTAATTTGTTTACAATGCTTTCCTTTGCTGCCTTTTTTTTATGCTTCTTTTCTTATTCCTGGAAGGCCTTTGGAGCAATCTGCAGAAGGGGAAAGAAGAAAAGGGAAATTATGGTTTTTTTAGGGCTTGATTCTTCCGAATGTCGCCAAATGTCGCCAGCATTTCCGCTGTACCTGTCATAGAAATAAAAAATCAGCAAGCATATATTGTTAAAAGATGGTAGGAAAGACGATGCAAAAAATAAAAATTTTAAAAAATTTTGGAAAATTTTTATACTTAGAAATTTTTTTGAACATTCACATGCAAAGCATAAATTTTCCCTAGATCTAATGAAAGAAACTAGATCTAGCAAAAGCCCTAAAAACAGATCTGAATAATGAGTATTGAAAACTTGGATCTATTTCATGAGCAAATGCAAAATTTAAGAAGGGAAAGGTAGAGGTAGAAGTTTGAAGATGGAGCTTTGGAGTAAGATCTCCTTATGTTTTTCCTCTTGGACAAAACCCAACTTTGTAGATCTTGAAAGACAACAGTGTTAGAAAAGTTCTTATGATGATGGAGATGAGAGTGATGCAATTGAGCTCGCACCCTTCTCCAAATGACAAGATCTGCTAAGACAATCAAACTTGAAACCCGGTGAGATCAAACAAAATAACTAGTATGCTATGAATATTAAACCATGATCAATATTTCATATAACTGAATACTTGTACTCATCTAGGTTAAGATAAACTTTGCATAATAATCCAAATTGACAGCTGCAAATGGAAGATCTTATGTTCTAACAATAGACTTCTAAAGCTAGTTATTCGATTCACCATATGAGTAACAAATTTAAAACAAGGAAAGAAATCACCTCATAAGATAAACATCCACCAATGAAGAAACAATCCCATAAACCTCCAAAGTCAAAAATCTTTATTCAAATAAATAATGATTACAATTTTTTGCAGAGTTTCTATGCACAAAAGTCCATCTTGTAGAGCTCAAAAGAGCCTCTACTTATACAAAAAGGAAAATAAATAGGGCTCAAATCCCTAAATCCGGACTAAGAGTAACACTGAAGTAATTGAATGAGCTCGACATGATGATTTGGAGTTGAACTGAGTTGCAACTGAGTGCTGGAGTAATGAGGGGGGCTGAAGTGGCTCATCCTCCCTCGTAATGATCACCCAACCAATAGATAACCCACACTTCAACCAAAAACGGATTTGACCAAAGAGGGCAAATTTCTGACTGATAGTTTAACTGCTACACTCCGATACTTGATCTGAAACTGACCGATATTGATTGAAATCATCATAAATGCTCTGTGCCATGTCATTTAGCCTTTTACTTTATTCAATTTGGTTTATTTTGGAGAGTTTTTTATTTTTTTCCAAAATATTCATTTTTAATATTTTAATTAAAAATTTCTCCGTAAATGACTTTTTTGAGAAATTATTAATTATGAGGCTGAATGAACTTCTGAAACTTGGAGGGCCGGATGATCATGAATGATTTTTGGCTTAAGGTTAGAGCTTTCAATCACTAAATTTGGGTTCCAGATGACTAATTTATTACAAATTGAATTTTTCCATTTAAATTATGGAAAAATTTAAATAAAAACTTAGAGAAAATTAAAAAATTAAAAAATAAAAAAATAAAAATTTTGACGCGTCCGGTAAAATTTTTTAAATTTTTTTCTGAGGGTCCTAGTGACTTAGGACATGACCATAGTCTATTCTAACAATGTCTAGTAGGTTTATATATACTCAGTTGGGCTCTAATAACCCCCCAAGGCCCAGAATTCAAAATTGGGCATTCCAGTTTTGGAAGAAGCAAGAGAAAACCTCGTCAATTATACTCGGCTATAGGCAAAGCATAATTGTCAAGGGAAAAAAATTGCCTGGAATACCTTAGTTGAAATTCTATGTCTTAGGAGACCGAACCACTCAAAAACACCCTACTAGCACATTTTATTGCAAAGCCCGCGGGGCCATGGTCATAATTATTCAAAACAAAAATTGACTAGCCAAAACTGGCTAGGCACAGAGGCGGATCATTTGATACACTGGAAATAAACATTTATCATGTTTGTAAAATGGCGGCTCCTCAGCTAATCCAGCTAAGTGCAAAATTAGTGGATAACAAGGCCTGTAGGCCCTAGGGCCTGTAGAGTCCAAAAAATAACATGCTACATAGTCAACTGCATAATAGTGACTACTGCACAGTCCACTGCTCAAGTTCCACAGTTTGTTTAAAGTTCAAAATTCACGGTTTAGTGTTCTGACTCTTGAGTTCACCGACTGTTGACTCTCCAAGGTTCTAGGCTTCCATGATGCCAACAAGTTAAGAACACATGGATTTGAAGGTTGGGGGGTCAGGGGTAGTCACTAGAGAGGTCATAGGTTGGGTTAGGTAATTTAGGTTAGGAAAAAAATTTAAAAAACGAAAAAAAAAAAAAAACCTTGATATTTGAGTGCACAGATCTTCACAAAAATCGGTCGATTTTCGTCATGAATCGACTGAGAAAACCGGTTCGGTACTGAACGGGCCGATTCGGTGTCCAAACAGGCCGGTTCGGTATTGAACCGGTCACCGATCCGATTTGCTCACCGGTTTGATTCGGTCAGCCCTTAAATCGGTAAATCGATCGATTCCGAAACTGGTTTGGCCGATTTTTAAAACTATGGTCCATACGACTCAATTTGAATGCCTAGCATGTTTATAAACATTGACACCTAGGCTCTAATAACTCCCTAAGGCCTGTTTACCAAGACAACTACTCCAACTTTGGAGGTGTAAATGAAAAACTCAGAAATTATTAGTCATTTGTTCAACAACAAATAATTACTAAGGGAAAGAGCACTCTAGGCTAGTCAGCTTGATGTCTACGTCTTGGAAGTCGAGTCTTTTTACAAAATTGGCCATGCTAGCACATTTTTTACAATTTCCCCAAGTGGGTATGGACATGTGTTACAAAATTTTAAAAGGGCCAAGAAGACCTGATGGACTTCTGAGCTCTGAGTTTGAACAAGTACTTTGTTCATCTTTTCCGGCTCAGTTGAAAGTCCGATTGAGTGCAACTCAGGCAGTAACAATTAGAAAAATATTTCAGCGAACACACATGAAACTTTTAGACTCGGAATTTTGACCAAAATGGTCTAGGAAAAACTTCGAGGGGAAAACCTGTATGAGCGAATTTATTATTTCTTCATGCAAAGTACAAATTAAAAATCAGCAATACTTATCTCCCTTCTCAAAACTTTTGCCAATATCTCACTGACAAAATTGCTGTATGGCTACCTTGAAATTTGTGCTCTACGGCGTCACATGTGTGGCTGTATGGCCCTCAAAATTCGCGCCTGTTTCTGCCTGCTGTACAGACAGCATTAAATACTGTACCCTGCTCGAAATTTGTGCCTGCTTTTCACCTCAAAAAATGTGCCAAATCTGAACTGTACGGCCTCCATTAAATGTGCTGTACAGCCTCCTGCATTGGGATGTGTGCTGCTGTATGGAACAGTACAGTATGGCCTTTGCTGTAGGGATTCTCTTCAGCTGCACTTGCCTCGAAATTTGTGCCCTGCACTTCCAGAATTAACTCTGAAAAATTCAAGGGTTTCTCTACTTTTCTCTCTTCTTCTCTCTTGCTCTCTCCTTTCTGAAAATTCTCTCTTTGGAATGTGAACAATGAATTTTCACATGCCTTTCCCTAGCCTTTTTGTTTGAGCAACCACCATCTTCAAATTCAATGGCCAAGATTAAAAGAAACTTAGATGAGATCTACGGCGATTATTAAAAGTCACTTTTTCTCATTAAAAGCATTTACTCACTTTTAAATATTAAATGTGAGACATTAATTCCACACCCATCTTTTTAATCTCATTAAAGTCACAAATAAACTATATAACTCAACATTAATTTATAAGTGACTTTATCATTATAAAGTCAATCTCACTTTATAAACATAAGCTAGGGACTGTATTAAAGTGTCCTTGTCACTCCAAGGCACAAATGAATGGACAAACACTTGGTAAAATTTCAACATATGGTACTTCTGATGAAATCTGAGAGGTGATGGGCTGTGTGAAGACAAGCAAGGACCAACTTGTAACATCTCATGATAGCTACCAGAAGGGTCTCTGAGATTCCAATGTCGCATAACCACTGGAACACTGTCAAACATAGAAGTACCATAACCTCATTTTGTTTGGTTTCCCTGCCACAGATTTACAGTGTCCTTATTCTGTTTAGTTTTAGCTTTTGTGATACTTTTGTTTGCACTTGGAATCAATTAGATAAACCTTAAGTTCAATGGAAGTCTAGGCACATATATTAACTTATTGGTTGCATGAAAGTGAATCTCTCATTGTTTTTCTTTCAGGTTAAACTTTCGATTTCTGGGAAGCATTTTGTTTTGACAATCATTGCCAGGCGCTCAAGATATTATGCTGGAACAAGGTAAGATACTAAATTGCATATTAGCTAGTATATGAAATTTTGAAAGCAAAAAAAATTAATTAAGAAAGGGGGTGTATGAATTTTTTTGAAGCGAAGTCAATAATGCATACGAGTGGTCAGTATTTTTTATATTTGTTATTTAAAACAAAGTCAGTATTTGTTAACATGGTTTTATTTGATTCTTGAACAGGTATTTGAAACGGGGAGTTAATGATAAAGGCAGAGTAGCAAATGATGTTGAAACAGAACAAATTGTTTTTGAAGATAGCTCTGAAGGACATATCCAGCAAATAAGCTCTGTTGTACAACACCGAGGCTCAATACCCCTTTATTGGTCTCAGGAAACTTCATGCATAAATCTAAAGCCTGATATTATATGTATGTTATTATAACCAACAAGTGAATAAGATTCCAAATTTCTTTCTGCAGAGACATACTAACACCTTTGGTGTGATCTTCTGTCAGTGCAAAGAAAGGATCCAACCTATCAGGCAACAAGACTCCATTTTGAAAATCTTGTAAAGAGATATGGAAATCCCATAATCATTTTGAATCTTATCAAGGTAGGGGATTCCAGAACTGGAAATTTAACAAATTTTCCAAGAAAAAAAGATAAAGATGGCGGTTGTTCTAATCATGTTAAAGCACAGCACTGTTATCTTTCATTATATTTTGGTAAAGTAATTCTTCTGTGGAATAAGAGATTAGTAGTTAGAAACTAACTATGATCTCTCATTATGTTTTGGTGAAGTAATTCTTCTGTGGAATAAGAGCTTAGTAGTTAGAAACTAACTATGATCTCTCATTATATTTTGGTAAAGTAATTCTTCTGTGGAATAAAAGCTTAGTAGTTAGAAACTAACTGTTTGGATCCAGCAACTACATATTATTGTTGTTGTAGGGTCCTTGTTTGTGATTTGATTCTTTTTATTTGTGGCCTTATTAAAGTATTTTATGTTTTATAGCAGGCATTTGAGAAGAAACCCCGAGAAACTGCTCTTTCTGCAGAGTTTGCCAATGCAATTGAGCTTATTAACAGAGACCTACCTGAAGAAAGTCACCTAAAGTTTATACCCTGGGATCTTCATAAATTCTCCAAAAGGTCTGTGGTTGATTGTAGCTAGGAGTTATAGCTCATATAATAGTGTACATGCTATGTGAATGAATAGATTTGCATATGTTCATTGTTATTTATGGAGAGAAATCACAATTCCATTTATAAGGCATTTATTCTTTTTGTTGACTGCAGTCCTTTGTCATTGCAGCAACTCAGCAAATGTTTTAAATCTCTTATCAAAATTGACAGCTGGTGCATTGGATCACACTGGATTCTATTATAGCAAGATAACACCTGATCTGAAAATGAATGAACGAGCATCAAAGAGCAACTTGGACTATGGACTGAAGATGGATATGGGCATGTAAGCCTGCATGTATAACTGTAATTATTAATGTTGAATGTTGTATACTTTGACGTTCAATCCTTTTTACCTCCTATATCTCTTCAGTTGTCTTTCTTGTTAGCTGTTCAGTGTTTAGAAGCTTTCAGGTCGGTATTACATCACAAGAATTTAAAGGACTTTGTATTTAATGTTCTGTAATATATCTTGATGGGAATTATATTGTAGAAAAAAAAGGCTAGACTAAACATGCTGAAAAAGGGTGCCAACATTATTATTATTATTATTTGAGAAAATAATAAAATATAGAGGAAATAAATATGCACAAAAAGAATATCAATTGACTTATTGCATCCAGTGCTGTAATAATGTCTGAATAGGTAGTCATAGATACATTTTAGCATCATGAACAACCGAAATGGTTTTGGCTTTGCTCTGGGTGGTTGCCTGGTCCAGCAATAACTTTTGAAAAGTAGAGGCAGTACTTAGAATTCTTTCAAAAATACACCAACAATGCAATTTCCATAGAGAACGCCAAAGGCCAACATATAAGTTGATGATGAGTGATTTGGAGTCTCCAATCAAACCTGGCTTTTGTGGATGGTACTGTGAAACAGATATGAAAATTTATGTTGGACTGATCTCCAACATAGGTGAGCAAACTGGCACTCCCAGAAAATGTGCTTCAGCGTCTCAATTTTAATTTTTATCACAGAAGGGGCACTTCTTTTTGATGAATCCAGTCTTAGCAAGCCTAGACTTGGTCAGAATCCACTGGTACATCATTAGCCATGCAAAAACTCGAGTGTGTAAGAAACCCTGTAAGAGCAGTTATTACACATTAGTAATCCATTGAAACTCAACATCTGAAGAAGAACAATGTACATTCAGCACTGGAGCTAAGGGAGTCTTAATGCATAAGAAGATGCAACTTCTTAATATTGAGTTCAAAGTGGGGCTTGTCATAAGTCCACCGCCAATCAATCCAAATTGGGCCCTGCAAGATGTTTTTCATTTTTTTAGTAATTGCTTACAACTGTAGCAGAATGTTTACACCAACAAAAATGAGAGAGGGAACCATTTTAATGTGTTACCGACTAGGTTGCATCTAGTTGAACTTTCAGTGAGCCGCCAAAGATGAACAAACATTTGTTCAAACTCAGAGCTCAGAAGTCCATCAGGCCTTCTTGGCCCTTTTATGTTTTGTGCCACATGTTCATACCCCCTTGGAGAAATTGTAATAAATGTGCTAGCATGAGAGCTGTATGTAAAAGACTCGGCTTCCTAGACTTGGACACTACGTTGTGCGGAATCGCGAGGAACCCCCTCGAATCGCTCTCGATTCACGTTGTAGGAGGAATCGCTCCCGGAATCGATTCCTCCTGGGAGCGTTTTTGGGAATCGCGATTCCTGGGGGAAAAAAACGCCCCCTGCCCATCGTCGGAATTGCCAAGGGAGCGATGCTCCCAGAGCGATTCCTTGATAACCAACACCTAGTTTTTGCAATAGAGCGAGTCTCCCCACCAATGCCCCTCCCTCAGAATTGCCTCTTTCAACCTGCAGATAAACGGTTACAAGAAAAAGGTACAAAAGCTATGTCGGATTGATCTTAGTGCAAAAGAATAACAATGGCAGTCATTATCTCATTCATTCATCGAACAAGAAACAAGTGTGTAGTCCCAGAAAAAATCTTTTTATTCAATATTCTGATGCCAGAACTCATGGTTTACAATAGGGGGATCACCTCTCTTAAATAGCTTGAGAGTGTGTCCACATTTTACCTAACTATCATCCGACGGTTGAGATTAAGACATCATGAATGGTGGAGATCATCAATACAAGGATCAATACATGTATTGAGATGACCACATTAAAGGGGGTTGCACTTTTGTTCAAGGACGCCTCCCTAAGGTGGAAATCATGATATAACATAAGATATAACATGATAATACATCAAAGGGGGTCACTAGGGGCTTAATTCACCCTAGGCCCCATTACAACATCATAATATAAGATATGACCATACAATACATCATCTAGCCAAGTTGAGGGGTGCCCCTTGAGGGACGTCCTCATTGATTGAGCCAACAATAAAATAGTCCAGACCAAATGCTAACTGAAACTGCCGAAGAACTGTTCGAGGAGCTAAGATACATCATCTAAGAAGTTTCCCTGCCATTTCCTTGACCCAACATGCCAAATCGATCTTTTCAGTGAATTTCCTAGTTCATTTTTGGTGGTACATCTTCTGAAATTGAATAAAATCATCATAACTCTATCCAGGCTGAGAACTGAGGCAAATTGATTGTTCTGGATGATCTGGAGACATAGAAGAATGGTATAAGTGACTACTGATACCCCCTGAAACATTGCAATGCTCTAGGAGAACCAAAAAGTCTGCAATCTGTAATAAAATTTGATCATTTGGCCAATAATAAAGTTATTATCACTGATCATGAGATTCGGGGTCAAACTCTCAAAATTGAAACCGCAGTATTGGTTCTGGGCATGTCTGGAGCAAATAACAACATTGTTGTTTTTTGAGTCACTGGCTTGGGAACCGTGTTTGACTTGGCTAACTGGGTTGATCAGGTCAAAGTACCCAAAGTGGAAATACGATATTGTACCAATATGATCCTGCATGCATCCAATGTAAGAAATGCTCCAATGGTGTATATCAAAACCCAACTTAAATCATGCTATTCATAATCATGGTGACAACAACGATAATAATAAGTAAGATATACCTATGCCTTTGAAAAGTCTTAGGATCTTTTGGAAGTCTCTTGTGTCCATGCTTACAAAGTTTAAATAGTGTGCTAATGTTGGGTGAAGGCGAAAAACAAGGCTAAGGTAAAGGGAGATGACTTATAGCTGACTTTGATCATATGATCTCTCAGAATGATGACAATTACACACAACCACAGTGACATATACATGTCAAATGAAGAATAGGGGATGGTGGTGTCTCACAAGTGGATGACCTGATTTGAAAAGAGCCCATCCAACTCTAACAACATGTCTACGACTCACATCAAGGCCAAGAAACAAGCTTCGTGAGGATCTTTACTAGGACCCTTGCGTTGAGTATACAAGAAACTATAGTGAAGAGATCCTAGGGGACACCGTGAATTAGCGGTCCCTTGCCCCATCTCACATCAAAATCTGCAAGCTCTATGAGGAATCAATCATTACATTTCAATAGTGGCCAATAGTCTTTAGATTTAGCATGTATTTATCTATTGCTTTTAGGCCTTTCCCAATTTCACTTTATAACTCTTTTTGAGTTGTGTCTAAAGACACAATTTGCATTTATTTGAGGGCTTTACATTTCAATAGATAGAACCTATAGCACATAATGCATGTAATGATGATAGACATCTTGCTTCGAGTTTTAGTTGACACTCTTCGAGCAACTAGGGGGAATATCCATACTCAGGACCAAACGTTGAGGGAAACCGACCAGAGAGGTCAAGGCTTCAAAACCCAACTCGCCTAAGCTTAGGAACCAACACCAGCGGGTTCTCTTGGCCCATAAGGATCAAGGCGTTGACAAGGTTTGTTGCACAACTCATAGTTGAGACACAAAACAACATGGGATCTATCATGCATAGGGGTCAAAGTGGGGAAAGTGATCTTCAATCTCATAGGTCTTTATCAAACCAAGTCATAGGAAGAGAATCAATCATAGATGAACTGGATAGATGGGGACAAATGACACATGGAACCACCATAGCACTAAGGTTTAACATTTGTACAAAGCATGGCATGAGCAACCGTCTTCAACATTGAGTCCTTTGATCAATCTTAGCACAAGTTCAAGCATTAGTATATATATAAACATAGGTCACCATGATCATCCTAACAAGACAAGCCTAGCTGTTTAATATACATCACAAAGAAAAATCAAACCAAGGAAATGTTATCACGAAGCTTGTAGTTGCCTCGTGAGGTGATCCAATTCAGGACGACAGAGGAAAGGAAACTAAAGTCGCGACCTACGATATCCAAGACTTAGGAAAGAACTCGGATGACACACCAGTCAAGAATATCAACACTTTAGACCTAGTGAAAATACAGAGCCCAGGGGGCGTCCCTATGACCAAGAAACCCTAAATCAAGGAAAATGAATGGACAACCAAGGGAAACTTGGTGAAATATCTTAGAAGAATGGTTAATTAGAGTTTAGAACAATTACCAAGAGATTTAGAGCATCCAAGATAAATGCCCCAATTTTACCTTGGGGTTTTATGCAAAAAATTGGGATCTAGGGAAAAACGGTGAAATTTAATGAAATTGGACACTCAAACTGATTGCTGGATGTATGTAATATCCCAAATCCTGATATTTTCTATTTCTATGCAATTTTACTGAAATAGCTGGGCATGCAAACTGCCATGCACAATTTCCCTATTTTATCGCTGAAATTAGGGTTAGGGTTTGCAGGATAGAATGAACACTTACCACTGATAAGTTGGCTGAAAATGCTCCAGAGAGAATACGCATGCAAGATGAGCTAAGCTGATGAAGAAATGACCTGGTTTTTTGCTGCAATACCCCGGATGGCTGAATCAAACAAATGTGACGTTTTTGCTGAAGGGATGCTCAGTTTCAGCTAGAAATAAGTCGGAAGGAAGGTGTGCCCGTGCCAGAGAGGATAATTGGAGCATGCAAGAGTTTTGACCTCTCTAGATGCCCTAGCGAATTGATCTCCCAGTCTGCTGCTCATGCCTCCACAACCCTATAAACTGCTGCTAGCTGGCCCGGATGGACAATCTGATAGCTGATAATCACCCAATGCAGTAAAGTGATCCTAATAGTGAGGATGCAGGCTGCATGCGGAAGAAATATGGTGATCCAGAGTCCTAGTGAATGACTTAGGGTTTCCCAGCTAAATGCCCCCAGCTGTACAGATGAATCTGCAATAACCTTCGGACTTATACTGGAATACTGGATAATGATGAATGCAATAGATACGGTGACAAACCTAGATGGTTTATCTTGAAGGAGACTAGGGTAGATGTCTCACTGCCGAAATCCCGTTAGTTGAAGACGCCGTCTCCAACCCCAACTGCTGTGGCCGCACGCTGTGCCGCTTCTCAAGAGCTCCAAAATAATAATAATCCAAAAGTAAAGTCTCCATTCACTTTATCTTTCTTTTATAACTTTCAACTGCGAAAACCCTAGCTTTTGACCTAATTAGGTCACTTTAACTTCTAATTTGCAGTTGACTTGCGTGCATGCGCATGGAGACTTAATTGAGTGCATGCATCATTAAATAATGCTTAGATGTCATGCATGTCACTTTTAGGGTTTGCATGCATGTCATTTTTAGGGTTTGCATGCATCTCACTTTTATGGTTTGCATGCATGTCATTTTTAGGGTTTGCATGCATGCCATTTTTAGGGTTTGCATGCATGTCACTTTTGGGAACATTACAGTCCTCCCTCGCCAAAGATTGCTTGTCCTCAAGCAATGCCAACGCAAATCCACAATCAATCAATTGAACCAACAGAATCAGGGGATGATCCCAAGGTCCCAAATTATCCTAGGAGATCTGTAGCACCTCTGCTCAAAACATTGCACTGTATGGTACCATCACCAAAGACCTCCTGAAAGCACCCTCTAGCAATCACTAAACTATCAGTCACTATAACCCTAGGGTCCCAAACAATCTGAGAATTGCAGAGGTCAAAATGCATCCATCGCTACCCTGCGTAGTATCGACACAAGGAGCATCATGTAGACTCCCAAGTAACGCCATCAGTAAACACTGTATCCATCCCTCATAAGGTCTTCCGCCTGGATCCCAATGCAAACTTGTGCATATTTCATCCCAAATATGTGAAGGCTCTTGTGGGACTATACCCTTGGCTAGGAATGTCTTCCCAAGAATCGCCCACTCAATAGGACACCAACTCTTAATCTCTCTCTAATCCAACCCCCGAAAAGTACCTTGTCCATAAGCACCATCACAAGGAATAATCCTACCAAGCTGACATTCTACCCTTCTGATTTCAACTGGAATGCTCATATACTGCTGGTCAATTTCTCGATCCTGGCCAACCTGTAAAAACCATCCACCATTATGCAAATGTGGACTCAAGCTACTGCAAGCCCTGTCTATGTACTCCTTAAGAGGATTGCTTTGAAATGCAATAGTATGTTTCTTCTGCTGCCCCATCAAGGAATCCTACTGCTCTTCAATACTAGACAGCCTGACCTCTGACTCGGTACATACAACTCGAAGAACTGTAAGCTCAACATCTCGTTGTACTATGGTGTCTCGGAGTATCTTGGTCCTCTCTTTCATCGCTAGAATGCTTTCTTTAACCCGTTCAATCTTCTTTCGGTGACTATCATCTGGAAGCTCTATCTCATGCATGTATAAACTCTCCCTAACCTCCATGTGTGACTGCTCACTGTCTCGACTGCTGTGCTCATTGCCTTGCACCTCATGTATTTCGCCTGTCATAATTGTCTGGATTCCTGTTGTAGGTGATGAAGAGTGTACCAACTCCAACTCATCACATGGTTTGTCCATAATATGACTAGCAAAAATTTGCCTGTTTTATAGCTGAAATTAGGGTTAGGGTTTGCAGGATAGAATGAACACTCACCTCTAATAAGCCGGCTGAAAATGCTCCAGAGAGAATACGCATGCAAGATGAGCTGAGCTGATGAAGAAATGACCTAGTTTTCTGCTGCAATACCTCGGTTGGCTGAATCAAACAAGTGTGACATTTTTTGCTGAAGGGATGGTCAGTTTTAACTGGAAATAAGTCGGAAGGAAGGTGTGCTCGTGCCGAAGAGGATGGCCAGAGTATGCAAGAGTTTTGACCTCTCCAGATGCCCTAGCAAATTGATCTACCAATCTGTTGCTCACGCCCCCACAACCCTGTAAACTGCTGCTTGCTGCCCATGATGGACAATCTGATGGCTGATAATCACCCAATGCAGTAGAGTGATCCTATCAGTGAGGATGCAGTCCACATGCAGAAGAAATATAGTGATCTAGAGTCTTGGTGAATGACTAGGATTTCCCAGCTAAATGCCCCCAGCTGTACAGATGAACCTGCAATAACCTTCGGCCTTATACTGGAATACTGAATAATGATGAATGCAATAGATACGGTGACAAACCTGGATGGTTTATCCTAAAGGAGACTAGGGCAGATGTCTCACTACCGAAATCCCGTTAGCTGAAGACGTCGTCTCCAACCCCAACTGCTGTGGCCGCACGCTGTGCTGTTTCTCAAGAGCTCCAAAATAATAATAATCCAAAAAGTAAAGTCTCCATTCACTTTATCTTTCTTTTATAACTTTCAACTGCGAAAACCCTAACTTTTGTCTTAATTAGGTCACTTTAACTTCTAATTTGCAGTTGACTTGCATGCATGTGCATGAAGACTTAATTGATGCATGCATCATTAAATAATGCTTAGATGTCATGCATGTCACTTTTAGGGTTTGCATGATGCCATTTTTAGGGTTTGAATGCATCTCACTTTTAGGGTTTGCATGCATATCACTTTTAGGGTTTGCATGCATGTCACTTTTAGTGCATGCATGTCATTTTTAGGGTTTGCATGCATGTCACTTTTGGGAACATTACAATGTAGGATTAGGCAAATGAGATCAAAACCAACAATACCCAGTTTACGGTTTCTGAAATACCCACTCCTCCCAAGGAGGGCGTTTTCCCCTAAGAAGCAGGCCAGTGCTTAAAATGGAAAAATGGATTCCGATTACGATGAAACTTGAAACTTATGGGTTTTATATTTTTTCCAAAGTGGGTTTTAAGTTTTGTAGCTCGCCGCAAACCAGAACTAGCAGATCTAAGAAACGAGGGTTTTGTAATTATGGAAGTGATGGGCAATGCATGTAGAAAATAAAAGGAGAAATTACCTGCGAGACGTACCTGGATCTTGTAGACGACTCGAGAAATGATGAAGAATGCCACTTTCCTGTTCAAATGGACCTTTTCGGAGAAGATCTTGATGTAGTTGAGCCAGAACCAGTCACCCTAGCGTCTCCTTCAACTTGCCATATCAGTGAAAAGCAAATGATAAGGCAAACGAACGGGATCTGCAGAATAAATAAAAGATAGGAAGTAAGAAATCATCAAGAAAGAAATACTCCTTGATCCGGACACCTAGGAGCCGAGACGATGGTGAGTTCCCCCACAAAAACGCCCTCTCTCTCCTAGCGTGCCTCCTTTCCTGCAGATGTAGTGGGAAAAGGAAAATATACAAGATGGATCTCGAACAAAACTCCATGTAGAAGAGTAGCAATGCCAGTCATCAAATCATCAAATCATTTACAAGATACACATAAGAGTAATCCTAGAAAAAAATCTCTTTATTAAAATTCTGGTGCCAAAGCTCATGAATTACAATGGAGGGTCACCTCTCTTAAATAATTTGAGAGAGACATAAGCCCTAACTCACTGTTACATCCAACGGTTGAGATTAAGACATCATCAACGATGGAGATCAACAATACATAGATCACAACATGGATCGAGTGACTAAGTCAAAGAGGGGGTGCACTTTACTCAAGGATGCGTATCCTATGTGAAAGTCACAATATAACATAAGATATGACATAATACTAAATAAGAGGGGGTCACTAGGGGCTTAATTCCCCCTAGGTCCTTTCACAATTTCATAATACATGATATAACAATGAAATACATCAATGGCCAAATTGAAGGGGCGCCCCTTGGATGGCTTTCCTCATTGGCTGACCCAAGACAAAAATAATCCAAACAACTGCTGACTGAAAACTACTGGAGGACTGTCTGGTATGCTGAGAGACAACATCTGTCAAAATTCCAAGCCATTTCCTTGACCCAGGAGGCCAAATTGATTTTTTCAGTGATTTATCTAGTTCATTTTTGTTGGTAAAATCTCTGGAAAATGATTAATCCACGATAACTTTGTCTAGGGTGCAAACTGGGGCAAACTGACTGCTCTGGAGACATAAAAGAATGGTATAAGTGACTATTCATACCCCCTAGAACACTACTCTGCTCTAGGAGAACCCATCATATTGCCATCTGGAATAAAATTTGATCATTTGGCCAATAATTAAGTGATAATGATCACTTATCAGGAAAACCGGGGCCAAACTCTCAAAACTAAAAGCGCAGTATTGGTCCTGGGCATGTTTGGAACAAATATAGATCGTGTTGATTTTTGAGTCACTGCCTTGGGAACTGTGATTGACTTGGTCAACTGAGTTAACCAGGTCAAAGTACCCAAAATCAAGGTGAGATACTACATCAATATGATCCTGTAACTATCCAAGGTAAGAAATGCCTCAATGGTGTATACCAAAACCAAACTTGAATCAGTTATTCATAATCATGGTGACAAATAATAATAATAACTAGATGTACCTCTGCTTCTGAAGAATCTTGGAACTTTCTGGAAGTCTGCTTGTTCATGCCATACTTACAAAGGGTAAACAATGTGCTACAGATGGGTGAGGATGGAAGAACAAGGTTAAGGAAAAAGGGAATGACTTTTAACTGACTTCAACTCAGTGATCTATCCGAATGATAAATAATACACTCAACCAAGGTGACATATGTATGATAGATAGCAATAGGGGATGGGAGTGTCTCACAGTATGATAAAGTACTTGGATATGCTTCCCTTAGACTCTAACAAGTTTTCCTTTGCACTTTATTTGCAATATAGGTCAACCTTCAAAGGAAGGTGCCCTGGAAACCTTTTGGGCTCTAGTACTGATAAAGACCCAGCCTTTGCAAGCTAGTCTCACCCTGATGCCCTGTGGGGGCACATGAGCTGAACACTATACAAGGAGTGAGTGCTCATCCTTTAACCATTAACCTTTTCAATACACTTTATATTTCACAAAATAGTAGCCAGCCTACGAGAGCAGGTCCCCTGGAAAGCCTTTTGGGCTCCAGTAAATGACTAAGGCCTAGACCCGCTTCCAACTAGCAGTCCATAGGCCCGACGGGTTTGCCTCTCCCTGCCGCCCCTGTGGAGGGCATATGAGCCTTACATTATACAAAGAATGAGTGCTCAACTCCTTGGCCACTCACTACCTTTTAAACATTTATAACTTTTGCATCCTTTAGATATAGCTTTTATGCGTTCCGATGCTTTAATGTTTAGCAACACTGTTATGGTGGAGCACTTGTTTTGAGAACTAAAGGAGAACTACCCTGTGAACCCAGCCACACTGGCTAAGCCACGTACTTCATAGCTAGAGACACAAAGCAACATGGAGTCTATCATACATAGGGGTCACAATAGGGAAAATGATCTTCAATATCACAAGTCTCAATCAATCTATGTCATGGAATAAAATCGAAAAACAGGTATCCCATCGCCAGGATTGATGAACTCATGGACGAGCTACGCGGTGCCAAATACTTTTCAAAAATCGATCTCCGATCAGGGTACCATCAGGTCTGAGTAGGGGATCAAGACATTCCCAAAACAATTTTTCGTTGCCACTATGGACACTATGAGTTCTTGGTCATGCCTTTTGGACTCACCAATGCTCTAGCCACCTTCCAGTCATGCATGAACCACACTTTCTGGGCTTAGTTACGAAAGTATTTGCTAGTGTTCTTTGATGATATTCTAATTTACAGCAAAACATGTGAGGAACATCTGAAACACTTAGATGAGGTATTGAAAATTATGGAAGAGCACTCGCTTGACACGAAGATGTCTAATTGTGACTTCGACATGAAAGAGATGCTATATATAGGACACATAATCAGTGCAGAAGGGGTACATGTTCATATGGAGAAGATTAAAGCTATTTGGGATTGGCCAATGCCGAAGACAGTTACTGAACTGAAGGGCTTCTTAGGCCTTTGCACCTACTACAGGAGGTACGTTAAGGGATTCTCTTAATTTTTCGCACACTCACCGACCTCACCAAGAAAGGGGCATTCACATGGGCAGAATTAGCACAACGTACCTTTGAGGAAATGAAAACCATCATGAGTTCTTGCCCAGTTTTGGCCCTACCAGATTTCTCACAACCATTCATAGTGGAATTCAGGAGAAGGGATAGGAGCCGTACTAATGCAAAACCATCACTCGATTGCATTTGAAAGCCGGAAACTAAAGGACTATGAGTGCCACTACTCTATATATGACAAAGAGATGTTAGCCATCTTACATGCCTTCACTAAATTCAGGCAGTACTTGGTGGAGAGCAAATTCAAAATCAAGATAGATCATAACAACCTCAAGTACTTCTTGGAGCAAAAGGAGTTAAATAAGCGCCAACAGAAATGGATCAGCAAGGTGCAGGCTTTTGATTTCGAGATAGAGTATGTGAAGGGTAAGAACAATGTAGTAGCTAATGCCTTATCTAGACAACCAACTTCCTTATCTCTCATGAGTATATCCACATATTAGAGGTCTCTTCTCTTAGTAGAGTCCTCGAAAAAAAATTTACTTGTGAGTTATTGAATGGACAAATCCAGGATGATAGATACATATTTATTGATGACATCATCTATTACAAGGGCAAGATATACCTCGTTCCAGAATCAGCTTTAAAAAGGAAGATCATAAAGGCATCACAAGACTCACCATTATCAGGGCATCAAGGTTTCTTGAAGACCTACAGGCATATCCGAGAGAGGTTCTCATGGAAGGGCCTCAAAAGGGGAGTAATGCAGCATGTTAGGGAATGCAACATCTGTCAGCAGAACAAGATCGAACACACTCATCCGGTAGGGTTACTTCAGCCATTACCGATACTGGAGCAGAAGTGGGAAAGTATCTCAATGGACATTATACAGGCTTACCCAAGGTACATGGACGAGATTGCTTATATGTGTTGGTAGATTGGTTGACCAAATTTGCTCACTTCTTTGCTATCTCTTCTGATTATTTAGCAACACAGGTAACCGAGTTATTTTTCAAAGAGGTTTTCAGACTACATGGGATACCAAAAACCATTGTCAGTGATCGTGACAGTAAGTTCACTAGTGCTTTCTGGTAGGAGCTATTTAGGTTGGTAGGGACTGAACTCGCTACAAGTACAAGTTATCATCCGCAAAGCGATGGGCAGACGAAGATTGTCAACAAATGGGTTGAAGGGTATCTGCACAATTATGTAGCATGCCAACAGAGGACATGGATTAAATGGATACACTTAAGGGAATATTGCCACAATACTACCTACCATATGTATATCAGGATGACGCCTTTTAAAGCACTGTATGGCTATGAGCCACTTAGAATATTGTGTTAAATGCAGGGTGGTAAATTTTATTATGATGGCAGCTGGAATTATATCTGTCAATTAAATAGCTATAGTGCTTCTGGGTATCTCGATTGGGTAGAGCACACACACTATAAAAATAAGTAAATTCCAATTTTATGGGGATGGTGAGTTGCAAATTTTATTAATAAACAAAGCTCTCTGACAGAGAGTGCTCTTGATCCACCTTATGGTAATATTCAAGAGTCTTATCTAATCTATGATGCAAATGCAATGCAAGTGCTCTCCGACAGAGAGTGCTCTTGACTTGTCTTATGACAAGTTCAAGAGGCTTCAGGTTCCTTTCAAGACTTTATTAATCAAAGAGCGAGAAATATAAGGAAATAAATGGCATGCATTCGATGAAATTAAACTAGCAATTAGTGAAAATAAAACTAAGTCTAAAACAATTTAAGCTAAACAAAGATAAAAAATCACAGAAAACACACTTCCCCCAAATAGGGGAAGTAAGAAAAACGTGGGAGGCTTGACCCCACTAGTCCTTTTTATTAATAAATTACAACTTTGGGAATTTAACCCTTTTGAAAAGAACTTGAAAAACTAGAAGATTGAAACCAACTTTAATAGCTTTTACAAAGGATGTATTTTTTGTTTATGCTTGTCTTCTTGGTTTTTTAAAGATTTGTTTTTCAATTTCCTCAAGCCTTGTTTTCTTGGTTCACTTCCTCGGTACCTGCACGAGAAAGCCAAACACTCATGCACACATTATTTGTCAATAAAAATAGATCTAACTAGATGCCAAAGAAAAATGAAATTATTCAAAATACAAAATTACTCTTTTTTAATGCAATTTGTAGTCTTTTTTGAATGAAAACTAGATGCAAAATTTTACATGCAAAGTAGGAAAGAGGAAAGAGGAAGAGGGTAAAAGGGAGCAAAAAGGGAGCAAAAAGAAGACTAAAAATAATGAGAAAAAGAGGGAAAAAGGGGGTGCGAACAGCAGTAAAGAAGGCTGCAAAAAAGTGAAGGAAGAGGCTGAAAAGCAATAGAAATGAAGATGTAAAACGAGGTAGAACAAATGAGAAAAAATAGAGGAACAAAAACGAGATGAAGTAGTGAGGAAGAAGATCAATGGAAGGGCAAAATAAAGAGGTAAAAGCAGAGAGTTGAAAGAAGAAGAAAGATGGATCTTGTAATCGAAGGAAGTTTTAAATTTTAAGTTTATGAAGGATAGGAAAAAGCCTCTTTTTGGTTGTGTTTCTTGATTAGAAAATAAGCGCTTTGTATGCCCTACATGGTGAAAGTGTTAGATAAAAAACTCCTGCTTTGTGAAGAGGCGGTTGAGCTTCAACCCCTTCTCCACCTTTTTGGTGATCCCTAAAACACAATTCTCAATCAACAAAACACAAGATCAAATGCCAGAATGTTTAATCAAGAAAATATCTGAAAACCAATGGTAGACCTACTACTTCTTGTGCAATTCAGACATTCAAAAGATTTTACGTAGATAATCAAATTATAACGCTAAATGATTACCCTACTGTGCTAGATTTATAGCCTTCCTAAGTTAGCAATGATCATGTACTTTGTAAAAAGAAAAGAATAAGTTTAAGAAAGATGTCACCTCCCACAAGATGAAAATCAAGCACCAAGAACCCACGCATGGACCTCCAAAGTCACTTTATTCCATTCATTAAACAAATAAAACTGTTACAATTTGAGCAGAGGTCTCTTGAAAATTCTCCATCTGCAAATGGGAAGAAGAGACTCTTATTTATACAAAAAGAAAAGAAAGATAGGGCTTAAAACCCTAAATCCAGAATAAGAGTAACACCGGAGTGAAACTCTTGACTGACTGAGCTTGACACACTAATTCGGAGTTGAACTGAGTTGTAACTGAGTGCTGGAGTAATGAGGGGGGTGAGGTGGCTCAACCCCCCTCGGTCTTATCGCCAATCCAATAAAAACGTGCCAAAAAGGAAAAACGTCCATGCATGGAGAGGGGCACAAATCTTAAGGTGAAGTTCACTGTAGCACTCTAATACTGACTCAAACTAGTTCAGACTTGATTGGATTCATCTCAGATGCTTTTTGCCGAGCTAATTAGCTTTTTATTTTATTCAATTTGGTTTTTTTTGGAGATATTTTGATTTTCTCCAATTTATTATTTTTTATTATTTTAATTAATATTTCTCATTTTTTGTCTTTTTTGAGAAAATATTAATTTCAAGGGCAAATAATAGTCCGAAACTTAGGATAAGTGTGTCTAGGGGTTAAATGAGTGTTTTGGCTTAGAAAATAAGTGTTTATTTTCCAAAAACACCCCCCCTGACCACTTAATTATTACAAATTGAAAATTTTGAAAAAACCATGGTCAAAATGGTTTAACTAATTAAAAATTTTAATTAATTCTATATAGTCAAAAAAAAAAATTTAAAAAACTCAACGCCGTCGGTAATTTTTTTTTAAATTTAAAAGCATCCCGAGGCTTAGGAAATGACCATAGAACATACCAATAGTGCCTAGTAGGTTCATATTTACTAGTTGGACTCTAATAACCCCCCAAGGCCCAACATTCAAAATCGGGCATTCCATCTTTGGAGGAAGCGAGAGAAAACCTCATCGATTATACTCGGCTATAAGAAAAGCATAATTGACAAGGGAATAAATTCCTTGGAATACCTTAGTTGAAATTTTATGTCTTAGGGGACCGAGCCACTCAAAACCCCTACTAGCGCACTTTATTACAAAAACCCCATGGGGCATGGTCATTTCAACATAAAAATAAAGATGATCAGCCAAAATTGGCTAGGCAAAACATTCTGAACTTCTGTTGCATTGAATATGAACATTGACCATGTTCATCAAATGGCGTCTCAATAGGAGGTTCAACTATGGTACAAAATAGTTGGTAACAGGGCCACAGGGTGAGACTAGCGTAGAAAGGCTAGGTCTTTGTTAGTATTGGAGCCTAGAAGGCTTCCAGGGAACCTACCTTTGAAGGTTGACCCATATTGCAATAAAGTTGCAAAGGAAAACTTGCCTAGAGTCTGAGGGAAGCATACCTAAGTACTTATCCATTTGTGAGACACCTCCATCCTTTATTGCTATCTGTCATACACATGTCACCTTGGTAGAGTATATTGGTTATCATTCGGATAGATCACTGAGTCAAAGTCAGTCAAGAGTCATTTCCCCTTGCCTTAGCTTTGTTTTTCCACCCTCACCCATCTATAGCACATCTTTTACACTTTGTAAATATGGCATGTACAAGCAGATTTCCAGAGGACTCTAAGATTTTTCAGAAGCAAAGGTATATTTTATTATTATTATTATTGTTGGTCACCATAATTATGAATAACTGACTCAAGTTGGGTTTTGATATACATCATTGGAGCATTTCTTACCTTGGATGGTTGCAAGATCATATTGGCATGTTATCTCACGTTGATTTTGGGTACTTTGACCTGGTCAACCCAGTTGACCAAGTCAATCACGGTTCCCAAGGCAATGACTCAAAAATACAAGATGGTCTATATTTGTTCCAAACATGCCCATGACCAATACTGCAGTTTCAGTTTTGAGAGTTTGGTCCTGGTTCTCCAGAAAAGTGATCATGAACACTTAATTATTGGCCAAATGATCAATTTTTATTCCATAGGGCAGTATGATTGGTTCTCCTAGAGCAGAGTAGTGTTCCAGGGGGTATGAGTAGTCACTTATACCATTCTTCTATGTCTCCAAATCATCCAGAGAAGTCAGTTTTCCTCAGTTTGCATCTTGGAGAGATTTATGATGGATTTACCAGTTTCCAGAGATTGTACCAGCAAAAAATGAACTAGAAAATCACTGAAAAAGTCGATTTGGCCTCTTGATTCAAGGAAATGGCTTGGAATTTTGGCAGATGATGTTTCTTAGCATCCTGGACAATCCTCCAGCAGTTTTCAATCAGCAAATGTCTGAATTATTTTACTATGGCTCAGCCAGTGAGGAAATCGCCCAAGGGGCTCCCCCTCTAATTGGCTATTGATGAATTTTATTGTTTATCTTATGTTCTGAAGTTGTGAAGGGGCCTAGGTTGAATTAAGCCCCTAGTAACCCCCTCCTATGATGTATCATGTCATAGGAGGCGTCCTTGAGTAAAGTGCGACCCCTCTTTGACTTAGTCACTTGATCCATGTATTGATTGATGTATCGATGATCTCCACCGTTGATGATGTTTTATTCTCATGATCCAGATGGAGATCGGTGGCCACCCACCTATTTCACTGGCTCAAAACAATTGTCCATTGTGGCAGTTTCCTAGTTATTTTTCTACGGTTTTTCGGGACCCAAACTTTCGGGGCTATTTTGAGGCCCTAAACGAAGTTTTTTGGCAATTTGGGTGTCCAAATGGTTGCCGTCGGCATTCATTTGGCTGTAGTCGAAAGTTGTAAATCTCAGATAGATCTTTCCAACGAGCTATCGAGCGCCCAAATCGGAGAACGTATGCAAACGTTATGACCCCGGGAAGTTGACTGTTCAATTTACCACCTTGGGGCTGCAAACTTTATGATGATTCATCTTCTAGGGTTATGTTTTGGACTTTTGGAGTTCTCGCCCTTGTCTTTATTATATATAGGCCCCTTTGGCCTCATTTTGTTTTCAACTTGGGATGGATGAGCGTAGCATCCACATCTCTTCTTAGAGATAGCTACCAGCATTCTAGCAATTGTATTACAGTCTATTCTATTTCCGCCATTTAATAGAATATATGTTTACTGTATCTCTGTTATCTTTGCAAAATGTCTGTGTTTATGATGCTATCTCTGTTACTTCATTTTGTTCTCACATAAATCCAGATCAGTGGTATCAGAGCAATCTGCTCTTTGATTGTTTCTAGGTGCATGTCCCTGACGAGGTCTGGGTATAGAGAGTTGGGTCTCGAGCTAGTTTCACTCGGGAAAGACCACTTTCGCCGCCCCAAACGACCTCCCATGGCAGAATAAAAGAGAGACGGCAGAGCAGGAGATCCTATCAAGTTGCTGCTCGAGGAAGCCCTCGAGCGACAGAGGATAGTTTCGGCCAAATCCTTCGACGAATGCCGGCAGTGGCAAGTGCATCTTCAACGAGCAGCTGGTTCGGGGACGCAACTCCCTTCAAGGTACAAGTTAACTTTGATATTCCTTTATTTGAAGGCCAGATCAATGCAAATGCCCTAGATAATTGGTTGAATGTTCTAGAAGGGTATTTCTCTGTCCACATTTTCTCCGACAGGGAAAAGATCACCTTTGTAGCTCCTGAAGGTAGTCCCCCATGTCCAAAATTGGTGGGGTACTTATTGGGAGAAAAACTCATCAGACGAGTCTGGAATGTTTGAGACAAATCCCACTTGGGCCTCTTTTGTAGATGCCATCAAGGAACAGTATTACCCTGTGGGAAACTATGATGACCAGTACACCAAATGGACCATTTTGCGTCTAGAGAAGGACCAGACGGTGTTAGAGTACACCAACAACTTTCATACCTTGCGCACAAAGCTGGGTATCAAGGACTCCGAGCGACACCTGATTCTGAAATATCGCAGTGGTCTACATCAATACATCCGAATTGAGATGGACTTCCTCGACATCTCTTCACTTGGATCTGCCTATCGGTATGTTGTCAAAATTGAGGAGAAATTTCGACAAAAGAACAAGCGAGACTCTGGACTTGCGAATCCACCGCAGAAGTAAGGCAAGGGAAACCTCGATCCGCGTAACACATGAAAAGGAAAGGACAAAGAATCCCCGCCGCTAGAAAAGAAGGGGGATGGAAAAACAAAGAAGGACACCGGGAAGTGGTGCGAATTTCATAAAATCCCTTGGCACAACACTGATGAATGTCGCTCAAAGCAGTCATTGGTGGCTGAGATCAAATCTTCAGAATCAGATCCCAATTCCAATTCCGAACTCGATGCCACAGCTGCAGACAATGGGAAGCAAATAATTGATGCAGACTCCAGTGCCACTATTGCTACTGCACATATTTAATTAAAGGAGCCTAAAGAGTCAGAGGCAGAGGAGTGCCTCTTCCACTCGTAGATGTGGGTGAAGGGAATCCTACTACATTTCGTTGTTGACAATGGCAGCCAAAAGAACCTGATCCCATCAGAAGTTGTTAAGGGATTGGAGCTTCCAACAACACCACACTCGCAACCCTACAACATCGGTTGGCTAAGACAAGGACAAGCTATCCGCATTACAAAACAATGCCTCCTACCATATGGCATCAAGCCTTTCAAAGACGAGGTACTATGTGATGTGGCCCCACTTGAATTCTGTGATGTTCTTTTAGGACAACCATATATGTGGAAGCGTCATGCTGTATATGAATCGTGGCTTCACAGTGTCATTGTTACTTTGGGAGGAAAACTCTATCGGATGCCAAAGACAGTTGCACCTAACACAGTCTCGCAAGGTAGGAAGATAAGCTCCCAGATCAGAAAATTATTCCTCTTCACAATTGTGTTTGAAGAAGAACATCAGATTACCTCCACACCCTCAACACAGGGTATGTATGCTCATCAGACACAAGAAGAAAACAAAGTCATTGTTTCCTCATCCATTTGAGTACCTCTACAATGAAAGGCCACACATTCAAGGTGCTCCTCCAAATCAAATCATCCACACAGCAATTACAGCCCTCTCGGGACGCCAAAGAAACGCAACCTCTTCACTTCAGTAAATGTCGCATCAGGAGATCAACTCAACACACAGCTCGAGATATGATATGAGATTCGACGCAATGGAGACCATTGCTTCCTAAGGAGGGAGGATTGATCCAGATGGAGATCGGTGGCCACCCACCTATTCCACTAGCTCAAAACAATTGTCCATTGTGGCCTTTCCTCTGTCATCCTGAATAGGATCATCTCACAGGGCAACTAAAAAATTTGTGATAATAGGAACTAATTAGATAATCTTTCCTTTTTGTTGCTTTAGTGTTTAAAATTTACCTGAATGTGCTCTCCTGAGTATCTCGAGAGGGTGAAAGAGGCTCATAGCCGTGAATTGTTTTGTTAATAAAAACAACACATTAGGACTTTTAATAAAATTGACGAAGGCTCCTTCCCCGTATGCTCTGCATTGCTGCAGTTTGTCTGATCAGTTGGTTGTATCAGAAAGGGATACGAGTGACTAGAATAATAGGACAACCCATATAAGGCTGTTTCTTAAGAAATCGTGAGGCCGCAAAGGGTGGACACCACAAGGTCAGGGGGCTACTCCAAGCAAGTTATGCCTCGCCTTGTTGGACACTTGGTAATACTACTTTAGTGATCATTTCAAAAGAGCTTTCCTTATTGTGACAAACCCACAACTGACCCACTCCCTTAATCAGCCATCTAATAATCTAAAATTTACCAACCGAGACACTGCAATACTTTCACTGAGGCTACACCATCAACCCACATATGCAAAGCACTTTCTTCATTTGACATTGGTCTATTTCACTCTTTTTTGCATAAGTTAATTTCGCAACGTGTCTTGAATAATGTGCTTATTTCTCTAAAGGTTGTTAAGAGTAATTTATTTGCAGTAGTTGGTAGGTAACATTTTAATTGATTACACTCTAAAAAACTCCTAGAAAATCTGTTATTTCATGCTTTCATAGTTAGAAACCGCCTTAGATTATTTTTCATAGGCTCCACATCCCTTGCTTTGCTAGGAGTTGGCTTAGACAGAGGAGTTGAGTATAAGGTGAGAACACTTGGCTTGAGCTTTCCCCAAAGATCGCACCCAGTGGCTTGAAGATTTCTGCCACGTGACCCGAGGTGGGAATTAGGTGGCAACATCATGTAAGGTGTTCCTCGTCTAGTTGTGTGCAACATGTTCTCTCATGTTCCTTATCCTTCCCATGTGTGCCAAAGTGATTACCTTGCTCCAAAGGTTTTCCTCAACATGTGTCTGGGTCGACAACCAGTGTTCATGAACTATGCTCCTCAATCCACACATTCACAAGTCAAATGCCCAACCTCTAAGGTGTATGTCATATGATCCCATGCTGATAGGGATAAGTGCCCTCCTCCATTTACATAACGTTCCTCCCCCTGGGTAGGTAACTCTCCTAATTGAGCAACCGACTCCCCCATTCTGTGCACCCATTGGGTTAGTCATCAGGCTGATAAGAACAACAACCTCCTATGTAAGGAAACATGCTAGCACTCTAACCAAGGTCAAGCATCCACCCAATCTGAGTCATCCATATGCCCATGAAGCATTTCCAAGGGGATAGGAGACCTAGCACTCTTCTAGCAAGATAAAAATGCTTTTGGAGTAAACCTAAAAACTAAGAATTACCAACATATCTTCATTTACTTTCTATCTATAACTAATAATTGATCCCTAATGTCTTTCAACTTGAGTAAATGCTCTAAAACTGCTCCCCTTCTTCAATTTGCATTGAAACATGTTTTAGGTAAAAGGCCCTCTGTTTATTTTAAGTGCCCTATATCTACCATTGGTGCTTCCATATAGTATATGCCCTAAAAGTGCCACACTCAAACAATGTTATGACAAGGTGTGTCTTACCATGAAGTGTTAACCCAACAACAACTTTTAATAGATGATAGACAACACATTCAAAGTTAAGATATCAAAAGAAATCTAAAGGGGAAAAATTATTGCATTATGATTAAAGCCTTCCAAGATGGTAGATCAACCCTTGAAACCTGTCCTATGAAGCTTGTTCTTTGCAAGTGCTCTCTAGCATATAACAACAACAACAACAACTAAAGATGACAAACATTAGGTTCACATCAAAAGAAATAATCCCAAGAATTTCCACAAGCCTTCTATTAGATATTCAATGAAGTTCCAAGAGGAGAGAAATCCTCACAAATCACCCATGAGTGCAAATGAGGAAGGGCTGCTCTTTTATCTAGAGTGTAGTTCAACTTCCTTTGCAGTAAATAATAGTTCCCTCTCCTAGTCCACAATTTGCTGAACAATCTTTCCAACAATAGCATAAAGTGTGGTTTAGATCCACTTTTCTCTCCTTCAGTCGGCCTCAGATGGTAAGAGAGATACTTCCAATGCTTCCAGTGGCCCATGACAGATTCACCATCACCATTTTCAGATCACAGTTCTTGGATCCACTCTCCTTCTTTGGATCAGCTCTCTTCATATATCTCATTGTATATATTTTTCTCGGAGACCGACTCTTCTCTTTTAGAACTAGGGTTTGTTTGGGTTCTGTCTTTTATCTTTTTATAGGAGCAACTTTTTGGCTCCCACTTTGTATTGTTCCTTGTTACTACACAGTCCCATTGACCTACTTTTCTGGTCATTTGTTGGACATTAATAAAATGATCTTATCTTATCTTATCTCCAAGCAAAACAATAAAATATTGTTGGTGCATAACCAACAAATGTTGTGAAGTCAACAATGAATAAAATAATATGGTGGTTATGCAAAGTGTCTTCTCGAAGGTGGATGTCTCCTTCTTCAAGGGGATAAAATAAATGATACCTCCTCAAGATGGGAAATGTGCTTATCTAGCCAAATCTCACTTGTACCCAGTACATCTATTGAGTCATCCAGCAAGCCCGATCTTTGTCATACAATACGAGGGGTAACAAGTAGGATTCAATAAAGCTTAGCAGTACAGTCCACAAAATGGTTGATGTCCTCTCAATCCAGCCTCTTTTAAGAGTTTCACATTCTCTTTTTCAAAATGTAGAAATATGATTTTCAATGTGGATGAGCACCTCAAGTTCTCCATTAATATCTAGCACAGTTGGACAACTTGGTCGTCCTATAATGCTAGGCATGATTTCTCTAGATAGATTGCCAGACAAATTCAGCTTTAGATAAGCAGCTCTCAGGCTTCCTCGAGGGATCAGTTTCAGACATTTGATGGAAGAAATTTACCTTGAACTTCATGTCAAAGCAGACTGTAATGATATTTAAATGGTTATAAATTGATTGAATACAATTTTAAAATTTTTGATACTTTTGCTTCTGATCTTCATTTTGTGCAGTAGAAATTAAGGCAGCTTAATAATAAAGCTATACATATGATGTTGACTGCTATTATTTAACTCAGACTAAATTAGATATTTGTCTCTTTATTGATGTATTTTATTTTGCAGAATAGATGATGCTGTAGAGATCTGTCCATCAATGGATTGTGATCGTCCAGATATCCTTATTGAAAATGGGTTCCAAAATTCCTGCACAAATAATGAAAACACATGCGATAGGGGTGATTCTTCTACAGAAAATAATGTGAAAGAGCTTGAAAAGAAACCCTCATATCAAAGAGGAGTATTACGAACAAACTGCATAGACTGTTTAGACCGTACAAATGTTGCTCAATATGCATATGGATTGGCTGCATTGGGCCGACAGCTTAATGCTTTGGGCTTGATAGGTGAGCCAGAAATTGATTTGGATAGTAGCTTAGCTGAAGCTCTAATGGGATTGTATGAGACAATGGGGGATACACTTGCTTTACAGTATGGTGGTTCTGCTGCTCATAACAAGGTCAGTTTCCTATATTGTAAGGAACTTCACTTCAGCCATGGATAGCTTCTAACTTACGTTTTCCATCCTTTTCTTAGCTGCTCATCAATTGCTTTGTGTTTACAGTGGTCAATAAGCCTTGTTCATTTCATCAATAATGAAACAGCAGAATTTTTCTGATTTTATAGCTTCTTATCGATTGTGATATTTTGTCTTTATTATGTTTGTAGAGTTTCCACACCCATATTGAAATTGTCCTTTTCCCACTGTTTTGGTCTTATTTATTTATTGAAATGCATTGCCTATATGCTCCTTGTTACCTCTTGAACCTGCCGTTCAAGTGGTAAATCCCTAAAACACAAGTGCAACCCCAAGGGAACTCAGAGGGGCTACCCATTGTCACTTTAGCAACTTCCTCTCTCATTTTAGGTTGGCTCTTTTCCAACACAAGGAGGGTATCCCAAATATGATTGCTAAGACTATGGCAATGAGGGTCAAGGTGATGTGAAGATATAGCTTGGCAAAACAATGTTTTTGTAGTATAGTGAAAATAATGGGGTTATTGAAGATAAGGGACTAGTGCTTATTTACTGGAGGGAAAATGGAGTCAAGGGGCTATTAAGATAAATAGAGCTATGCCATAGTATGCTTTAATGTGTTGTTAAATAATGAAGAAATAAACTTGGAGGGGCCCTAAAGGTCTACACTCAAACTATGCTATGACAGTGTGTCATACAATGAAGTGTTGGCTCAACAACAACTTTTAAAAGATGATAGATGTAAGATAACACATTTAGAAATAAGACATCAAAAGGAGAAAAGAAGGAACATTTCTCACATAAACCACTTCCAACGTGGTAGATATACCCTTAAAACTTGAGCTCTCAAGCATGTTGTTTGCAAATGATCTCTAGTATACATCAACAACACTGAGAGATGACAAATATTGGCTCCACATCAAAAGAAATAACCCCAAAAATAATCTCCATAATCCTTAAATTAGTTATGCAACAAAGCTCCAAGAGGAGAGAAATTCTCACAAATCCAACCATAAAAGTGAATGAGGAAGGGCTACTCTTTATATAGAGTCTAGCTCAACTTTACAATAAATAATGATTTCCTCTCCTACATCCATGTTTTGCTCAACAAACTCTCCAACAATAGCATAAATTGGTTTAGATTCACTTTTCTCTTCAAGAAAACAATATAATAATAACTCACATGTACCTAACTTCATTAGTAAGTTTCAACAATGAATAACCAATGAAATTAATCTCACAAAGCTCTAAGAGGAGAGAAATTCTCACAAATCCAACCATGAAAACGCATGAGGAAGGACTACTCTTTATATAGAGTCTAGCTCAATTTCCTCTACAGTAAGAGATGAGCTTGCAGCTGTAGGTGAGGTGATAGGGAATGTTGAGATGGTGCGTACAACACTAAATGGTGTGACTCAGCAGTGGACCGTATTTGTGTAGACTATCATTGGTAGGGAGAACATGCCCACATGCAAACTTCTCTTCGATTTTTGCAATTTCTCTCTTTTGGTTCAAAATCTCTTCAAACCCTCATTTGTCTTTTTCTCTCTCTCCAAAAATCTCTTTTGGAAATGATCACAATGAATGCACTTTTTCCTTGCCCTAGTCCTTTTTGTTCATGGTAATTTCCCCTATCAATCTAACGGTCAAGATTAGATTAGATGGAGGGTTCAANACCTCATGTCATTTAATAAAGTAGAGCAACCCCTTTCTATTTAATCACTCACTTAACTTTATTTAAATGTGAACTTAGGAAAATATCATTACTTAGCCTTTTTTAATAAAGTCACTTTAAATATATAAAGTGCTTCTCACTTTATTAAATGCACAAGACTAGGAGTCACAACATTTAAGTGTCCTTATCCACCCTAAGGAAAGTCTAGGTGGACAAACAGTTCCAAGGTAATTTTTCAACAATGCTAATGTTGGGTGAGGATGGAAAAAAAGGCTAAGGAAAAGGGAAATGACTTGTAGCTGATTTTGATCATATGATTTCTTAGAATGATGGTAATTACACACGACCACAATGACATGTACATGACAGATGAACAATAGGGGATGGTGGTGTCTCAAAAGTGGATGAGCTAACTTAAAAAGAGTCCATTCAACTCTAACAACATGTATACGACCCACATCCAAGCTAAGAACAAGCTCCGTGAGGATCTTTACTAGGATCCTTGTGTTGAGTACACACGAACTGTAATGCAAAGATCATAGGGGACATTGTGAATTAGCGGTCCCTTGCCTTATCTCACATCAAAACCCACAGGTTCCTTGAGGAATTAATCATTACATTTCAAATAGTGGCCAATAGTCTTTAGATTTAGCACTTGTTTATCCACTGCTTTTTCTTTAGGCCTTTCACAATTTTATTTTATGGCCCTTTTTTGAGTTGTCTAAAGACATAGTTTAATTTATTTGAGGGCTTTGCATTTCAACAGATAGAATTTATAGCACATAATGCATGTAATGATGGTAGACACATAGCTTAAAGTTTTAGCTGACACTCTTCCGGATAACTCAGAGCTGAGACACAAAAAACACGGGATCCATCATGCATAGGGGTCAAAGTGGGGAGAGTGATCTTCAATCTCATAGGTCTTGATCAAACTAAAGTCATGGGATAAGGATCAATCATGGATGAACTAGATGGATGGGGACAAATGACACATGGAACCAACACAGAACTAAAGTTTAACATTTTTATAAAGCATGGCATGAGCAACAGTCTTCAACATTAAGTCCTTTGATCAGTCTTAGCACAAGTTAAAGAATTAGTATATATATAAGCATAGGTCACCATGGTCATCCTAACAAGACAAGCCTAGGTGTTTAATATACACCACAGAGCAAAAACAAACCAAAGAAACGTATACCTGATCTCACCATATATACTTGTCTCCATTTGATAAGGCCTCTCTGTAATTGTGTGTACCATATATGCTCTGCTACTCTGCTCAAATGAACTAGGTCATCACTGAAAGCATCTCAATGGACTAATGAATCTCAGTGCTGGCAAGGAAACTTTGCTGAACAAGGCTCTGAAATAGCTGAGGCTGTAATGATCCATGCTAAAACCCCATGTGAATGGATAGCTCGGAATAGAATAAGGAGATAGATCTGTATGTTGCATCATGGTAGCCCAGCTGCAAATGTATATGTGATAACAGGTTGCTTTAATGCTTGCATGGAGTCTTGAAGTTGACTTGGGGATGCTTGAGTTGAGACAGTGTTTATGCAGGTGGAGTGGGCTTGGAGGTGTAGATGGCTTAGGAGAGGCGTTGGAGCATTAGAGCTCTTAAAGGAGGAGTGTTGAACCTTGGATGAGGAGTATCATTGTCTGGGAGCCTTTCTTGTGTATCGTCATTTTTGTATTTGTAATTTGAATTTTTTTAAATACACACACACACACACACATATATATTGTTAACGTGTCCCCTGTGTCATCATTCATGTTTTCGTGGTCAACATGTCCCATGTCAGATACTCGTATCTGTGTCTTGTGTGTCTTATTATTTATGTCCCAGCATCATCTGACTTAGGTTCTAAGAGCTGGTTTTCTCATTCTCTTTCGGATGCTGAGTATGTTTAGATTTTCTGTATTGCCCCTTCCAAAATGTTACTTTTTCCAAAACCTGGACATATCTTATTTCTTGTCATTTCATGTTTCTTATACTTGAAGTGTTTCTTGCTTCAAGCACTTTGGTCTGACTCTGCAAGATAACATTCATGACACTACTTGCTCTATAGGTATTTTCTTGGAGACGAGGGTGGCCAAAAGCGGCAACACATTCTCAGGAATTTTTCAGGTCACTTCAACGCTTTTACAGCAATGTTTATCTGGATGCTGAAAAACAGGATGCTATTAATGTGTAAGTTCACCATTTCTTATCAATCCTTTGTGGCTTCATAGGCATTTTTAAGAGGACACGACAAGTACCTAATGCTGTATCAGTTTGTTTTACTTTTAATTTCATTTAAGTGCAGGTTTCTAACATTGTTGTTTTTTATATTTCTGCACTGCAACTTCTCTCTAAGCAAACAGGTTTCTGGGCCACTTTCAGCCAAAGGAAGGAAAGCCCGCACTCTGGGAGCTTGAATCTGACCAGAATTGTAATATTGGAAGGTGTGGTGATAGTCTCAGAGATGAAAATACAAGGTAAGCTTGTGCAATCTTTAGTGTGAAATCCTCTCTCCCTTATAATTTAACTCTTACCTCAGATCATGGCTGAGGGTTCTGGCCTTTGGTGCTTTTTTAACAAGTCTGCTCCATTACATCTGTTCGTTTCTGAATCCATCCTTTCTCTTCCAAAACAATAGTGTAACCATCCAACCTTGTTTGTTTCACAATTTTCAGCTTTCATGTTTATATGAGTAGGCAAGGAGAAGATAATAGTTTTATAGGACCTGAACATTGTGTAGTCAGTTATCTGCTCTTGCAGAAACTATTGAGACTTGTAACTGCCGCACTCCACTTTATAATACAATCCTATGCAATTATGTACACAAGAATATGCCTTAGGGTGAGATACGAGATTTTATCATGACTGCCTGTCGGATGACTCTGGAGTCTGTATTAAGTTGGAACTTGGTTCTATTAGTATTTTTGTTTTAAAACCTGTTGACTGTATTGTGTTACTTATTCAATCAAAAGTATCTTGTTATTCTAGTGTATTTTCTCAGACATTTGGTGTTGTCTTGCTGCTCTTTCCCTATAGAGATTCTCTAATCAAGTCCATTACAGAGTTACAAGTATGTTTGGCAGATCTTAGCAATATGATGATTTAGATTCAGCTTATAACTTATAAGAGATTCTCCTTTGTCTCCGTTCTCTTCTCTTCTCCGCTTTCCTTACCCTTGTCGTTCTTTGGTAGAATCACATTAAAGTGGAGAAATATAATATAGAATTCTATGCTACTCAATAATCTAGAAATGTAACTGAATATCATTTTCATTGTGTTTTCTCATTTTTAGGTGCAGGGAAAGAGTTCTCACGATCTCTCATTGTGTAGGTGAAGGGTAAAATCAAGATTTGAAGGGATTTTAAGTGTTCTGTAAATGTTACAGTTTTAAAATTTTTGATCTTTATGTCAATAATTAATTTTTGTATTTGTAATTTGCAATTATATATATATATATAAACCATTTCCATGTGTCCTGATTCCAAGGTGTTGCCGCCTAATTCGCACCTCGGGTAACGTGGCAGAAATCTTCAAGCCACTGGGTGCGACCTTGGGGGCAAGCTCAAGCCAAGTGTTGTCACCTGATACTCAGCTCCTCCGTCTAGGCCAACTCCTAGTGAAGCCAAGGGGGGTGGACCCTAATGAAAAGTAAAATATAGGCTTTTTACTCTACGAAAGAAATAATTAATTCGAGGATTTTTAATATGAAATGGATGAAATTTAAAATTTCCAATCACTGCCAACAAGATTAACCATAGCAACACTTTAACTCAAATTAGATACACAATATTCAATGACACATTGCGAGATTAACTTATGCAAAAAGAACAGAATAGACTAGTGCCAAAATGAAAAGAGTGCTTGCAAATGTGGGTTGCTAGTGTAGTCTCAGTGAAAGTATTGCAGTGTCTCGGTTGGTAAATTTTTGATTATTGAATGAATAATTAAGGGCGTGGGTTAATTGTGGGTTTAGCCCAACAAGTCAAGTCCCTTCGAACTGAGTGCTAAAGCGGTAATACCAAGTGTCCAATGGGGCGAGGATGAACCAATGTTGCACGACTTGGACTCGGCAAAGACTCGGTTGGCATATGACTCGTCGACTTAGGAAAGACTCGGGAAGGACTCGGGACAGACTTGGCAAATAGAAAAAAGCTTAAAATATGGTAAATTATAGGCCAAAAAATAAGGAAAGTACATCAATAACCATATTCACACTTTATATTAATAGTAGATACCAATGTATTTGTGGGAGCACCATTGACATTAAGACTAATATTTATTATTTAAGCAAATAAATTCTAAATATACTATATTGAACCTTAATGTAATTTTATCTTAATCAACATAAAATTAACTTTTTATATAAAAATATTATATTATAAAAACATTTTCAAAACTCTATGATACATATGTAATTTTATCTTAATCAACATAAAATTAAATTTCTATATAAAAAAATATATTATAAAAACATTTAACTTTTTATATAAAAAATTATATTATAAAAACATTTTCAAAAAATTAACTTTCTATATAAAAAATTATATTATAAAAACATTTAACTTTTGATATAAAAAATTATATTATAAAAACATTTTCAAAACTCTATGGTATATGGAAACTTATATAATTTTATCTCAATCAACTTAAAATTTTAAAATTAACTTTTTATATAAAAAATTATATTTTAAAAACATTTTCAAAACTATGAATTTTGAATAAGATTTATCACTACAAGAGTATTAGCCTAAAGTCCACGGAATTCCGTTGATGAGTTGATGGCAGAGAATCACATTAATCATCCATATCAACGGTTGAGGATTTCTCACGATATTTGTTTTCGTGAGGTGTCATAAAGTTTGGAAATGTCATGAATGGTTGAGAATCTCCCCAATCATAGAGATCGGTTTAATCCAAATGGACGGTTTAGGATTGCTCATGAAATTCTCTTCCATCGACAGTCAGGAAGTTTGGAAATGCTGCAAATGGTTGAGAATCATCTCGCCCATACCGATTGACGTTGAAAATCACTCATGGGAAATAAATCCGCCAGAATTCAAGCAAACCATAAAAACCTTTGAAGTCTGCTGTCGTTTCTGCAAGTTTGTTTTTGGACGTCCATGGATTTCAGGCGAGTCCGACCGAGTCTCTACTGAGTACACCCGAGTATTAGTGAGTAGACGAGTTTGTGCCAGGTGGGCGAGTCTGCGTCGAGTTTGAAACAGTTACTCGTTTTGGGGTTTGACTCGGGTAAACTCGTGAGTACCCGCGAGTCCTTCCCGAGTTGTGCTTCACTGGGATGAACCTGCTTGGAGTAGCCCCCTGACTCTGTAGTAGTTACCCTTTGCAACCTCCCGAGTTCTCGAGAAAGTCACTTATGTGGATTTTCCTATTAAATCTAGTAACTCGTATCCCTTTCTGATACATCCAACTAATCAGACAAGCTGCAGCGGTGTAGAGCATACGGGGAATGAGTCTTGGTTTATTTTATTAGAGACGTAACAATGAGTTGTTTAGATGACGACTGAAGAGTCTCTTTCACCTTTCGGGTACTTGAGAAAGCAACGGTCGGATTGATTTAACGGTCGAATTGATTTAAACTTAGTAGTGCATAAAAAAATTTGAAGTTTTTTTTACTACACTGCTCAAATCTTTTCCCTTATGGTACTTCGGTATAGCGCAGTGGGTAAGTATTCAGATTACTCTTGCACAACTTAAATAAAGCATGAAATTGATAAAGAAAAACAACTACGCTAACAACATATAAGGAAGACAAAAACATGAATGATGACACCGACACAACCCCCCCTAGGGGGGATGGGGACCGGGCTCTAATGAGCCTACTCAAACTTTATTTTTCTTTTACAATGATGTAGAAGAAAGTGCACTTTGGTCCTCAAATTGGGATCCAAAGGTTTACAACTTATTGGAAAAAATTATTTTTATGCGAGGGGAAGCTTCGTTGGTCCTCTTTTTGCTTGATTTTGCGAAAATTCGCCAGAGTTTCCTCCTCTTTTATCGTAAACCTGAAAAAACCAGCCAACAAACATTAATAGAATATGCCCAAAAACACTTTAAGAGTGCTTTGGGAAAACTACCAAAGTCTGTCGAAAAAAATTGTAAGTAAAAAGCCGAAATGAACAAAGTAGAAGCAACTGAAAAAATGAGCTAGAAAGCTATTTTTTCAGGGTCTTTGTTTGTTTTGCAAGGAAAACAAACAAATTAGAGCACTTAGATGCTAGATCGGAAACTTAAACTTGGCAGTCAATCTTACTAATCAAGACTTTTAATTTTGTAAATGTAGATGGCTTGAAGCAACAAGAACTTGATAATGTAGATCTATACTAGAAAATTATTCATTTTTTAACTTTAGGTAGATCTAATCATGAAAATTAATTACGATCTATGTATGAGCATGAGCTTAAAACCTTAGATCTGCAACTGCTTTTCGAATAAAGGACAATTTTTTTTTTTTAAACAAATTTGAGAAGGAGAGAGGGGAAGTTTAGAGAACAAGATGATCCTTGAGGCTTTGATTGTGGGGCACTAAGGGATTTTATCTGTAAACAAAAAAATGTCAGAATGAGAAAGATCAAACAGGATCCTCTCTATCTCCAGCTAAGATGACCTGCACTTCACACAACTCAACAAACAAGATCAAATCCAACAGCATATACACTTAGAGATCAAACTATGAAAATGTCCATAAACAAATGAAAATATTCAATTGCACATCTCTAAACATTCATATTGAATAAAATGAAGTATTAAACAAACAACTTCATTCACCTTGCAAAACTGATACCAGTCCTTCAAGCAAGCTAGATTTGAAATTGGAAGCAAAATGGATCCGACAAGTATTATCTCAACAAAGTACAATGATAATACATCCGCTCACAAATCACCACACAAGTAGACCTCCAAAGTCTCTTTTATTTCTCAGATAAACAATGATTGCATTCAACAAGGCTTTTCCCAGTACATTCCAACTAGTTTGAATGAGGAGAGAAAGCTTTATTTATAGCGAATTCAAGCCCAGGGAGGAACCACCAACACTGGCAAAAGAAGTAAGAGTTCAACTAAGTGAAGTTGAGTTAAACTTCATCAATCAGAAGAATCGGTGGGGAGATCCTTAGTTTAACTGTAGTGTTAGTATGGAGGAGGTGACACCTCAACCACCTCACCAAATTGCAAATTGCATGCTCCCACCTCTCCACGCGATTGTACGTGAGCACATCTCACCAATAACATATTCGTTATTAACAAGCTCTGATGTATGATGGATCCACTTTGGATTATATCCAAAGTTTACAAGTGGAAAGAAATAAAGGGGGGTTCATTCCTTCATGCTAGCGCAACCCCACATAAGTTTAACGACAACCTCCACTCCCACGCGAGTGATTCACCCACATCATGCGTCCTTTTCATTAGCATGAGGTATGACCAAACTTTAAAAATAAACCAAAGTTTAATTGTGATACGAATATGAGGAGGGGTCCATTGTAATACATCTCCATGCTAGCGTGAGTTTAGATGAGTTCACGTCACCCTCACTTCATAACTACTCATTACATTAAAATAAGACTCAAGTTTTATATCTCTTTAGTGGATGAATAAATCGCTTCCTTCATGGGACCCCTTTGCCATGTCATATTCACATAAAACAAATTGAATTTTGACTTATTCAAGTTTGTCCTTTAGTGCCAAATTGATGCACTTTTGGTAATTTAAATGCCACTTTTATGCTCTGTTAGCCAGATAATGCCTCACGAGGTGCTCTAGCTGCCCGACTGATGTAGAAAGTGGTCCCTAGCGTAAAGTGGGCACTTTGAGTGTGAAAGCGAGTGTCCCCACGTCATAAACGGACTCTGTATCTTACTTTTATTACATTTTGAAGTTTTAATTAAACCATTAAAACATGGCTTAAAAATGGAAAAAAAATATTTTTCACGGAAATTGTCGAAAGCCTAGGGGGACCTAGTACATGTCCATATGACTCAATTCGAATGCCTAACATGGTGAAAAACACTGACACGAAGGCTCCAATAACCTCCCTAGGCCGAAACATCAAGATGACTTCCCCAGCTTTGAAGGTGTGAGTGAAAAACTCAGAAATTATTAGTCATTTGTTCAACAACCAATAATAACCAAGGGAAAAAACACTTTGGGCTAGTCGGGTTGATGCTTAAGTTTGGGAAGCCGAGCCTTTTATAAAAAATTAAATGCTAGGACTTTTTTACAATTTCCCCAAGGGGGTACGAACATTTGTTACAAAAAATAAAATGGCCATGAAGGCCTGAAAGGACTTTTGAACTCTGAATATGAACAAGTATCTTGTTCATCATTGGCGGCTCACTGAAAGTCCAACTAGGTGCAGGTTAGTCGGTAACACAAGGTCGATGTGTCCCATGTCGTATACTTATATTTTCGTGCTCTCCATGTCTCATGTTCTCGTGTCACATGGCTCAGAGGTCAAGCATGCAAAGTCACTACCCTAGGGTGGTTTGAAAGAGACAAATTAAGGATACCCAAGATGATGATTTTAACCGATGAGTTAGACTTCCTAACACCCGAGATGACTTGCTTGATGAACGATCTAATAGTGTCTGGATTCACAAGCAAAACTAAGATCACAAACCAGAAAAATGGCTAACAATCTAGGAAGGGCGAACTTCCTAGGTGACTAGTTCCTTTGATATAGGGCAGATGGAGTTCCCAAATGATGACGCCTTATGAGGGATTTTGTATCCAAGGGGATGAGGAATAAAACCCATAATTTTTTTTCCAAACTTTCAGGTTATCTAACCTCGAGAGTTTTTAATTCTTTTAGTGAGGGTTTTAAGTTTATTTTGTTTAATTGCCGACAATGGAATGATAAAATGCTAGATGCAAGATAGAGAACTTACCCAGATCCTTTTGGTTGAATGTAGGTCCTTTCCCTTTGCACGACAATCACCAAATAAATCAAACTTCAATTTCAGACAAGCAATGAACTCCACAATGGTGCCCCTATCAATCACAAACAATCACTATAAGCAAAATGCAATGACAATGATCGTTGCTATCCACTTATTTGTACCATAGTTGGATTACCTGAGGAGCCGCCGGTTGACAAACATGTCCAATGTTTGATTCCAGTGTATCAGTTGATCTGTCTTCATGTCTAGCAAATATTGGCTAGCCAGTTTTTGATTTGAATAATTTTGACCCTGGCTTCGCGGGGTCTGTAATGAAATGTGCTAGTAGGGTATTTTTTGAGTGGTTCGGTCTCTTGAAACGTAGAATCTCAAATAAGGTATTCCAGGGAGTTTTTTGCCCCTGACAATTACGCTTTGCCTTCAGCCGAGTATAATTGACGAGGTTTTCTCACGCTTCCTCCAAAGCTGGAATGCCCGATGTTGAATTCTGGGCCTTGGGGGGTTATTAGAGCCCACTGAGTGTTATAAACCTACTAGGCATTATTTAGGTAGAGCATGGTCATGTCCTAAGTCATCTGGACATATAAGATTTTTTTCGAAAAAATCTTTTTCGAACAGGGAAAAAATTATTTTTAAAATTTTTAAATTTTTAATTATTTTCTTAAGTTTTTTGGGTTAATTTTTCCATAAATTAAATGGAAAAAACCCGTTTGTAATAAATCGGCCATCCGGACTCCGAATTCAGTGATTGAAGGCTCTAACCTTGAGCCAAAAATCATTCTTGACTCAGGAAATATCATGCATGTCACCTACATAGTTTATGTACTCAGGCTCGCTTGATGATGCTTTAGGACCACAACTCTCTAGAAAACCATGCTCCTGAACATAGCATGCATAATAGCAAGAAGATTCTTCATGAAGGTCTTCACATGCCCTACAAAATGGCATGTAAGTTTCAACCATGTTAGCAGCCTCTAACTGATGAGGAGGCCTCTGTTCATGGTTGGGATTTCTTCTTTGCCATGCTGGTTTTGCGGGGAAGGTTCTAGGAGGTGGTGGAGGTTGAGTTCTTTCAACAGTTATGACTCGATTTTGAACCTCTTTAATCTGTGCTAAGTACTTCCTTTCCATGTCTTGCATTTTTTCTGTTAGGTCCATGAACTTCTTTTCATATGCCTCGTTTGGTGGCTCTTTTCCTTTAGGTTCCACAATTTTCAAAGGAGTTGATCATCTAGAGTAACCCTGAATGTTTGACTCTCCTGAAGACTGCATGTTTTTATCAATTTTGATCGCCAAACCTTGAGCTTCAAGCAATGTGGTGGGCTCTTTGTCTCTTATCTGATACTGGATTTTGCCACTTAATGCTTCTATGTAATAATCCAAAGTGGAAGCTGCAGGAGGAGCATAAGTAGCAGGGATGGAATTTGATAACTCTGTGAACCTATCATTGAATTCATCCATGGTTTCCGTATCATATTTCTTCATACTAGTCAAGGCTGCCACTAGATGTCTAGGTTCGTTTTTGCTGCCAAATTTTCCGAGGAACGCAGCCTTGAAGGCTGCTATGGTAGTGAAAGAGTTGTTTGGTGAATTGTCATACCAGTTTCCAGCCTTACCATCGAAAGACAGAGCAGAAAGGGTCATGTATACATCTTCATGTTTGTCAATACCCCTAACATAGGCACCACAGTGTTTTGAAAAATATCTGAGATGTTGCTCAGTAGAGGTAGAGGCATCAGTGCTTGTGAAAGTGACAAGCTTATCAATGGACTTTTCAGGAATGTCATGGGGCTGACCTGCTATCTGAGTGAAATTGAGCTGAGTAAAAAACTCACCCATTATGTTGGGAAAACAGTTATTGTTCTGAAAATTTTCTAAGTTTTCTTGAAATAAAAGGTGGATGTTTGAAACAGACTCATATCCAAGTTCTTCAAGGATCCTACAAGAAGCAAGTTTGTTCAGTCTCCTCCTATAAACCTTTTCAGTCTCGAGGATGAAATTGAGCAAACCTTTAGAGTTTCTTCTAGTTGAATACATTGAGGTGTTTACCAACAGTTGAATCGCCAGGTGGATTCAAGTCTAATTTCGGAGAGTGATTGGACTCAAAATCTACCAAAAAAAAGGGAAAAAGGGTAAAAAACTAAAAAGAAACAAAGGTCGTCCAGGAACAAAAAGATTTGTCCCCGGCAACGACGCCAAAAGATGTTGTTCGCCAATTGCACACAAGCAGTAGAAATCTTCTGAAAGCTGTCTCCTCTCTTGAGAAAGTGGGAGAGGTGTGACCTTGGGGGCAAGCACAGAGCCAGGTACTGTCACCTACTCCTAGCTCCTCCGTTTAGGCTAACTCCTAACAAAGCCAAGGGGGGTAGTCCCTAACAAAGAGTTTTCTATGGCTCAATGTGTTAAAGTTAATTTTATGGAAATTGTGTGGATGGGTGTTGTTTAGGAGTTTGTTTATGATGAAGATGATTTCAACTATTATAAAATAAAAATTTGAACACGAGATAAAGGCAATCCATGTTGTTGCACTAGATTAAGAGATGAACAATTTATCAAGAACTTGTGAAATAAAATTGCATTCACAGATAAATATTTTACACACCAAAGGAAAAATGGTCTAGATTAATAATGACGCATGAAATGATAAACCAGTTCCTTATGGAGTCAAAGCTCTGCGATGCTTGAAAAAATAACAAAGTACAACACTTGAAATAATGCTAGTGAATGTATTATGCGATTGCTCTTGGTTTATTTTAAAGATTTTAATGGTCTTGTTTATTATGGCTTGAAAAAAGGTATCAGAGACCAACCGGGAAAACGTTCGAAGTTATTTTGTTCTAGACATGTCGACCCGTCCAGTATCTTGGGCTGGTTTCCGGTGGATTGACCAGTTAGTCGGGACTCTAAGACAATGGGGAGTTCCGGTGCCCTTACTGAGAATTGACTTTGAATGCTTCCTACAACGTCAGTGCGTTGGTTATGGGGTAAAATTTTATTATGTTGTTATTGCGAGCTTAACAAGTCCGTTCACCGTTCTGAGTACGAGCCCAACTATGAAAGTCGACGGAGCATACTAGGTGAGGGATATCAACGAAGTAAATTAATTAAAAGGGGAATGTGAGTTGCAAAATTTTATTAGAAAGATTAATTAAAACCCTCCGACAGAGAGCGCTCTTGACTTTGTCTTATGATGAAAGTTCAAGAGTCTTAGCTATTCTATATGCCTAAGTGCAAGGATGATGGCAAAATTAATATGCTCTTCCCTATTTCCCCGTAGGGGAAAATGGGCCGAACGCTATACAAGGAATGAGTGCTCATTCTTTGATTATTGACCTCTTTCAAACACTTTTGATTTTCACATACGATAGTAGCCAGCCTACAAAAGCAGGTGTCCTAGAAAGCCTTCTGGCTCTAGTAAATGACTAAGGCCTAGCCTGGCTACTAGCGAGCATTCATAGCCCCGACAGGGTTGCCTTACCCTGTTTCCCCTGTGGAGGGAAAATGAGCCTTAGATTATACAGAGAATGAGTGCTTAACCCTTTGGACACGAACTACCATTTCAATATTCATACTTTGCATTATTTAGATGTAACGTTTATGCGTTTAGATGCTTTAGTGTCTAAGGAAACTGTTTGGTGGAGCACTTGCTTTGAGAACTAAAGGAAAACCATCTGGTGATCTTAGTGACATTGGCCAAGCCAGATACTTCGTAGCCAAAGACAAAAAAAAACATGGAGTATATCATGCATAGGGGTCAAGATGGGGAAAAGATCTTCAATCGCACAAGTCTTAGTCAACTTAAGTCATGGGATAAAATTCAAACAACGGATGCACTGGATGGATGGGGGCAAGTGACACATGGAACCGACATAGCACTAAGGTCTAACATTTGTGTTAAGCATGGCATAAGCAGTAGTCTTTAACATCGGATTCTTTGATCAATCTCAACACAAGTTTTAAGCATTAGTATATAATATAAGCATAGGTCACCATGATCATCTAAACAAAATCATAGAGCAAAAACAAACCAAGGAACCATATACTTATCTCCATCTGATGAGCCCCTTTGTAACTGTGTACCACATCTGAACGGTTGCTCTACTCAAATGAAGTAGATCACCATTGAAATCCTCTCAATGGTAAAGGAAATCTCAGTCCTGACAAGGAAACACTGCTAAACAAGGCTCTGAAATAGTTGAGGCTATAATGGTCCATGCTAAAACCCCATGTGAATGAATAACTCAGAAAAATAAAGAGATCAATATGTATGCTGCATCATGGTAGCCCAACTGTAAAATATATGTGATAACATGTACGATACAAGGAAAATGTATCAGTGGTGAAAATGGAGTCACTTGAGTTGGAGAAGAACCAACCTAAAGTGTAGAGAGGTGGTTACTAAGGTGATAGTGGATAACATCTCTAAGTTGCAATTGGGCTAGCATTGTTCTTTTTAAGCTTTAATAACATATGCTAGTTTGAGCAATAATTGGACCAATACAGATCCAATCGACATCACAGTTTGGAAGGATGCAAATTCAATGGAAGTGTTATGCTGTACTTGTACCCAACGCATCTTTAGGTGTACCCCAAGGAGAGAGGGCCAATTGTTAGACCATGAGGGGTGTTATAGAGAAATGGTGGTCATGGATGGGTCCTTGGTCCTCCGTTAAGGGTTCTATGGCTTAATGGCATTGCTAACTGCCCTTTAAAGGGGTTTTTAACCTCAGGGTTGATGTCCGGGGCCCCTAAGGGTTGACCACTGGGTCTCGTGGCTCCATATCCTGTTTGCGCGCTCTGGTGGCTTTTGCTTCAAACATAAGACTCTTGTCTTTATTCGCAGCCACTTTGGACACCCTCCTGGCCCTTCAGTCAGTGGGTCCTTGCTCTCCTTGAGCGTATTTCCTCAGAGGAAAGCCACCCTCCATGCTAGGCCTTTTCATGATTTGAGGAGGGCATTGAGGGATTTTACAACATTCTAGGGGTTAGATGGGGTATAACGCCCTCCCTCCATCTCACTCCAGCCTTTTGTTCGGAGTGATTAGCTTATTTGAGCATGTTTTGGCACCTGGGAATACAAATACCCCAGGTAGCCTACCTTAAGCCTACCTTAGGCTATATTTTATTATTAGTTTCTTTTAATTTTTAGTTGACATTTTATAATTTCAAATTGACTTATTTTAAGGCATGTCGGCCTGGATATTTTGTAAAAAGTGAGTGTGAGATCATATGAATAGATCTCCTCACTTTCATTTCAAAAACATAACTTATGGGATAATACACTATGCACTTGTTTTACTCATGTTAGGGTTTTTTTGGATGGATGCACTCCTCTTGAGGAAGTTTTGTGGTTAATGCAAGCTATTTTTTTGGTAATTCTTTGGTGAATCTCTACTTTTGGTGATGCTTCGATTTGTTGGATGAGCACAAGCACAAGGAGGTCAGGATTCTTACCTTTTTGTTTGGATGTTGGTGGATGTGCATGTCTGAATCTTAGTGAAGGCCTTAGAGTTGCACTTTGCCCTAGGATAGGTCTTTACCTTCCTTCTTGTCACCTTAGAAAACAATGACATGTCTCCTTGTGAGGGTGCCCTAGGGTTTCTCCTTAGTTTTGCTAGGTTAGTTGCTTAACCTAGGACCCTTCCTCACTAGGTTAGCCATTCACCTTAGAAGCCCTAGGTTGGGTAGTGCTTGTGCTAGGGTAGGGTTTCCTAAGGTCCTCAAACCTCTTTCTCTCACAAGTCTAATTTAGGATTAGTTAGGTTAGTGTTTAGATTAGGTTTTCAGGTTAGTTTTGGTTAACTTAGGTTAGTTTGTGTCAGTAGAAGACTTAGTTAGGATAGTTATAGGGTTAGCCCAATCACCTCCCTTCACCTTCGTTGGCTTCCCCCTAGCCCTCGCTGCACTAACCGCCATCTTCAACCACCCTCGGCCGCCTTCTTCCTTCCCCTCGCTACCCTAGCAGCCTCCCTTTCGACCCTCGGCAGCCCTCGCTGTAGCCCTAACTCTGCTACCTACCCTCGCTACCCCTCTCTAAGCCCTTCCTAGACCCTCGCAGGACTTCTCCCTCCTTCGCTGCTGCTCCCTCACCCTTGGGCTTACTGCTGCTTCAACAGCAGTCCCCCTTCCTACATCAGAGTTGCCTTTTTTCTTCCCCTACGCTGCCCTAGCGGCTTCCCTTTCTTCCCTCTCCTAAGGCTCCCTCTCTCTCATGGCTGCCCTCTAACGGTCTGCTGCAACCTTCCTGTAGGTTCCCCCCATCCCCGTTGTTCCTTAAAGAGCCCTCCATAACCTGTTCCTACCCATGGTTACCCCTTGGTAAACTGCTGGCAGCCTTACCCATCCTACTTTTCCACATTTTACCCTTGTGTCCCATCCCTAAGGTGACAGTCTTATACCCCTACCTTAGGGATTCCCTTACAGTGGCAGCCCTCCCCTTTGCTTCCGTGCTTTTTCCTTGACCTGCAAAGCAACAAAGGAAGGGTTAGTCTTGTGATCACGCCAATGCTGGTTTAAATACAACAAGTAAGTGGATTGTATTCATCCTTTGCCATCATACACTCGGGTTGCATACATTCACTACAGAGTAAGGTTAGGTCAAGGTTGGTGCAATTTGTTTGGTTATTAGTCAATATTGTGTATGCATACTTTATATGAAATGAGTACTTGAATACCTACTGCTAACAACTGACATTGAAATGACTGATACATACTGCTGCATTCACTGTTTGTTACAGTGCTGGTATAAACATGATACTGCTATAATACACGTAAGTCTGCACATGAACAGTGGTTGTGTAATCTTGCTTTGTTTGGTGAATAATACTAACACTTTGGTCTAGGATACTGAGTGTGCACTTGACTGTAATAAAGTGACTAAACACATAACGTTGTTATACTGAAACTTGACTCTAGTGTTGCAACTTGCACCTATTAGTACACAAATATGCAAATCATTGGTTGTGAACAATATGCTTGTTATTTGTCGGCTGATACATTATTAATATGATGAATTACATTTATGCAAGGGACCCGGTATGACCACTGCAAATGACTGATATGTTAGTGTGAGATCATGCTTGACTTAGGGTACAGAAACACTATTATAATGCTTCCAGGAATATAGTTGTGAGTGATGACTGGTATATAATTGCTGGTAACTGTAAGTGACTGAAACATACTCTTGTACGTTGCTGTACACACACATGAAGGATTGACATCAATACATGATTGCTGCTGCACATTGTCTATGATTTCAATGCTAATAGGTTGTCTTCATACTGATGTAATAATGTGTTAAAACATGATCCTGACACTTAAGTAGAGGACTGAAATATTGTTGTTATATGAATACTTGTTGTTGTTCATCTACTTCACTTTGGCCAATGCTGATGATATATACTCATGGTGATATAGCATACTTGTAGATGATATTGGCTATATGTATTGCAAGTAAATGTCACCTTGGTGGTGATTTTGATGCTAATGAATGCATGGTCTCAGACTTGAAATGAGAACGTGGTTTGATTTGGTCGATTAACTAGTTTTGATGAACGCATTGTTGAGTAAAGTTAATAACCCAACTAGTGTGCATATTCGTACTCATTCTTTAGACTCCATTAGGCACTGATCTCTAACAATCCCGAAAGAGAACACTTTGACTCAGTGTCTTTGCAGGGTCAAATAGGGCTCTCCCCTAGGAGGTTTAGGCTTCCGAAGAAGTTGGGGACTAGCGAGTAAGGTGACAGTGGTCACTTCTCCCTCATATGCTTACGGTGGCAAAACCTGTCATTTCAACCGGTAACAGGAAGTAAGGGTATCTTCAAATGTTGAGGTATAAACGATGGAAAATCTTAATGTCCTTACTAATAAAAATTTATTGGTCAACAAAGTGACAGAGGTGTATGAAGAATACATAAAACCAAAAGTGAATTAGGAAAGAACTACAGGTATGATAAGGAAAAAATATGCTATAATGACACCATATTGACATCCTAATCACAAGAGTTGATACTTTAACCAATCAGTATACCAACATTGCTATGAAGAAATGCAGTTTGTCTACATTCCGAAGAATATTAATGCTAGTAAAGTTGGGTCTTAAAATAAAAGTTCATCCTGGGAATCCTATAAATGCACAATTCTACAAAAGATCAAATTAGGGTGGTCTTACCCTTCTACCATTTGACAATTGTGTTCAACGCTTAGAAGATCATATTGTCTTGTATCATCAACCACCCTAGCTGTAAGAATAGAGTATCATGAGAAGGAATTACAAAGTCAAATCAAGAGATAAAGTTTCCATAAATATGCTTTATCGACAAAGAATTTCCAAAGGGGAATCCAATTGAATGAACATATAATATATATGTAAACATTAAATAAAGAAATATTTAGTGAAGTGACACATCCTAATTAAAAGGCATAACCCAATGAAGTGACATGACCTATCAACCTTGGTCATTAGTAAATGCATAGAGGTATATTGTCCCATGGTATTGTAATCATTCATCTATTCATTCATATTCTTATTTATTATTGTCTGATATGGATTTCTATTGTCTATCCTTATATGTTGGGTATTTGTTAATAAATGAATTGTTCATTTCATGTTGTAATAAATGTCTCTTTATAACTTAGTTATATTTTTGTACCTTTAGTGTAACGCAAATCTGTCCGATATAAGTGGAAATTATATGATTTATGAGTAACCATATCTAAGGAGTTGAACTTCTTTATAATAATTGCACTAGTTACTGATAGTATCATGTTGTGTTATTGTGTGCATCTCTCTCATCCATTTTTCTCACTTTTGTATTAGAAAAAAGACAAGCTGGAATACTCCTTTCACAATTTGCTTGCTTGTTTAAACCTTTCTTACTGAATAATACCAATATGTTATTGCATCCCTACCACTATAATTATAAGCATTATCAAATCAAATACTGGATGGGTAGAATTTACTGTGATATTTTCTTTTAGTATTTGTTGGAATTGTCTCACTCGTATCCTTTTTCTTCTTTGTGGGCACCTTTTATTTTTAACAGAAGCCTATTTTTCTTGTGTAGGTCACATATTCAGAGGTCTCTATCAGATGGTAACATGCTAATGCAAAATGTTATCTCACAATCTGCAACTTCAGATGCTATAGAGAAGCCCTTAAAAGCCAAAAATCTTTTGGTTGGAAGATCTCTACAAGAAGAAACTACCTGTTGCTTTTGTGATTCTGCTCCAAATAATCAAAGAATGTGTGTCAAAAGATTATCTCATTCGAGGTCAGTAATTCTAAATCTTTTTAATCATTTTTAAAAGCCAGATCACCCCTTTCATCATAATTTTGGAGGTACGATATCATGTAGTTTGCAGCCCATATGTTTTTCATTTAATATTGTATTTGTTGCGTTCACTTATACTAGAGTCTAGACATCCAGTTGTATTTGAGAAAAAGATGAAGTAAACAAGTTAAAAAGGCTATCAAAGACTATAAGTAGAAAATTCAGAAAAAAACTGTCACTGCTGATTGTTGATGTTGCACCTATGTTGCAGGAAACACATTTTTCCTATGTTATCACTTGAAACTGCCCTTCCGGAATTTAGTCCCTAGTTAGTGCCAATGTCCACTCGTTTTGCCCCTCTCACTTTGGGCTAGTGCTTGGTAGCCTCAATGGGGCATTCATAGTGATCAGAAATAATTTTTTTTTAATTGTAATCTGCAAAACTTGCAAAATCTCTGCAATAGTTTAGCTGAAATTCAGAAAAATACAGTCACCAGACTCACCGCTAATCGTTGATGTCCCCTTGCACTAACCCCCTAACTTTGAGCTAGTGCTTGGTAGCATCAAGGGGGCACTCTTAGTGATCTGAATTAAAAATCTTTAACTGTAACCTGAAAAAGGCTTAAAATCTGGAAAACTCACTAAATCTCCAAACTAGTTTAGAGTTCTCATGTATTGTTCAAATTTGCACTGACAAATATTAATTAAGCATATACTTTTCTTAAATTTGCATTAAATCACTTCAGATTTGCAACAAGAAGTTGAAGCTCTGAAAGAAAAACACACAAAATCTTTGTAATAATCTGTGTTACTAGATCCGCAACCAAAGTCGGTAGGATCTGCAGATCTGGATCCACCTAGGATTTGTTACCATCTAAGTTGTACTTAGTTGGTTTTCAAGTGAGCTGACAATGTTTGAACAAGGATATTTGTTCATGATCAGATTTCAGAAATCCATCTAGCCTTCTTAGCCCTTTTATATTTTGTACCACATGTTCATACCCCCTTGGGGGAATTGTAATAAATGTACTAGCATGGCAAAGTTTTTGTAAAGCTTGGCTTCTTAAGACTTAGACGTCAATCCAATCATTCCAAGGTGTTTTTTCCCTTGTCAATTATGCAATGTTGAATAAGCGATGTATAATTTTCGAGTTTTTCACTGCTTCTCCAAAGTTGGAATGGTCATCTTGGTGGTTACGCCTTAGAAGGTTATCTTGGTGGTTAGGCCAGAGGCGGAATTTGGTGAATGGATACTTGTTTTCACACTCGAGTGTCCTCTTCACCCGGGACCCACTTTTTATATGTTTTGGGCGGCTAAAACATTCTGTAAAGCATTATTTAGCTAACAGAGCATCAAATTGACATTTTAATGCTAATAATGTGACATTTTGGCATAAGACAAAGTTTGAAAAAGTTAAAAGGGGACATGATTAATGTGTTGGGGTGACATGGCAAGTTTGTCCCCCAATAAGGCGGCCCTGTCTAGTCATAAAGGCGTCGCTTTGGTTTATGCTTGGAGGACTAGCAAATACATTCAAACTAAATAACTCGCTCTCTTCCTCATGTCAGGATGACCCATGCTAATGATTGGGGTTTTGTGTTGGCGTTTGATTGATCTAGAAGCACCGAAGGGGGGAGGAGTGAGGTCGCCTACCTCATGAGAGGTGGTGCCTCCGCCATAATGATCACTCCACTCAAACACTAGCTTATCCCTTAATCAACTCAAGCAAACTTCCACTCTATCTTTAGTGTTGGATACACCCCCCCCCCGCCAGGTCTCCTTTGGCTATAAAAGCGAGGCTATTCTCCTTCATTTAGTATGAAGTGTGAAACCTCTGCTCCTGTGTATTTGCTTTGTAATATTTTCTTTGATCAATGAAATAAGGCTTTGGAGGTCCATCTTGTGTCTTTGTCAGCTGGATGTTCATGGTTTCACGTGCTTACTGAGGTAACCGAAGAGTAATATTTTGCATGTTGTCTTTCTTGTCAAGCTTAGCCTAATGAAATATTAGGATTAATCATAGGATTGAATAGTATTGTTTCAATATTCAATTGAAATATCTTGATCTAAGATTTAAGACCTGTATGCCCATTTGTTTATGAGTATGCTCTCTTTATTTTGAATTTCACTAATATCTTGACAATTTTGTGCAAGTGTGAAGGTTCCTACAGTGATCTCGGTGGATTCGTAAGGGATCTTGATTGCTTGCCTTACTTTTCATCTCTTTGAGAGAAACTTAGTCCATTGCAAATTTGCAAGCATCTTCAATTGCCCATTTCAAAGAGGGGCTTTCTTTCACCTTCTTCAACTTCAAATTTTAAAATCAATATTTCGGTTACTTGGTTACTCTTTTATTGATTGGATCTACCATTTCAAAAAGATAATGTATTGTTTAGATCTAGTTCACAAGAGTATTTTTGCTTAGATCTAAAAGTTCACAAGTCTTATGATTGATCACATGTCAAGAGTAGATCTAGGCATAGGAAGTCTCTTTGCCGCAAGTATTTAAATAGTAGATATAAAGCTTGCTCTCAAAAGTAGTTTCCTTTGAATATCAAAGTTAAAATCTAGCATTTAAGTGAATCATATTGGCTGCCCTCAAAAGCAAGCCAATAAATTTAACTAGGATTTACGGTTTTTTATCATAAACTTAACTAGGATTTTTTAGAAATATTTTTATGGATGTTCAAAGACACTTTTAAAGTGTTTTTGAGCATCTTTAGGATTTGATAAATTGATAGCTTGCTGTTTTTGCAAGTTTGGTGATAAAAGAAAAGGAAGTGTTGGCCAAATTTCAAAGATTTGAGCCATTCAAGGCTTCCCGGGAATCCCTTTTTGTTTATAGTCAAAATTTTAGACCTTTTATAAGCCTTTGAATCTCGAATAACAAGGATCAAAGCGTATTTCTTTTTATGCATGTTGTAGCCACATACTAAAATTTTCGAGTAGGCTCTTCACAACCCCCCTGCCANATAAGCCTTTGAATCTCGAATAACAAGGATCAAAGCGTATTTCTTTTTATGCATGTTGTAGCCACATACTAAAATTTTCGAGTAGGCTCTTCACAACCCACCTGCCATACCCCCTAGGGGGTTTGCGTCGATGTCACTTTTCATGTTTTTTTCTAGTTTTGTTTTGGTTAGTTTAGTTTATTTCTTTAAGATATGTATATTTTGATCATTTATTTGCGATATATCTTTATGTGATTCAAAGTAAACGAATACTTACCCACGATTGAGATATTGTAGTAACTAGACAACTGCCTTTTTTCGTTTTTTCCCCTTTTATGCTATAAAATAAACCCCCTTTCTTTCTTGAGTATGGTTTATGGACAAGGGATTTCCCAAGTACTGAATCTGGAAAGAGATTCTTGGGTTTTATCTTTCTAATCTAGAAAACTTGCAATAAAACTTTACCAAGGCTTCGTTGTGTATGCTTTGCATCGCTGCGGTTCGACCGACTAGTTGGATGCATCAAAAGCAACGTTAGTGACTAGTTTAAATTAGTCCCAATTTCAATTAAACTCCCAAGGAGAAAATCTAATGCCTTGATTTTATCCATTGTGGGGAAATTCACAGAGGAAGCGGGAACTATTGGATAATGACCTCAGGATACTGTCAGGCTACACCCTTGTTTGGTGTAGTGTTGGACACATCCCAGAGACTCTGACCCAACCCACATATTCTTCGCGCAGAGCCACATTGGATAAAGGTTTCAGACATACTCCTTGTACCGTCATGTATATTTGGAGTCCCTTTTCCCCTTTTTTCATCATTAAATTAAAACTGACCAAGAACAATTGCAACAGATCTGCAGCACTACAATTTTGTGACTCCATTTTCAGCACTGGTATATTTTCCTTGTATCGTACATGTTAGCACATATATTTTGCAGTTGGGCTACCATGATGCCGCATACAGATTGATCTCTTTATTTTTTTGAGCTATTCCTTCACATGGGGATTTAGCATGGATCATTACAGTCTCAACCATTTCAGAGCCTTGTTTAGCAATGTTTGGTTTCCAGGGATGAGATTTCCTTGAGCATTGAGAGGATTTCAGTGGTGATCTAGTTCATTTATAAGGATTAAAACCTTACATGTTGGATATTATTTATAAATATATATATTTGATAAAATGAATTGATGTCTTTACAATAGAAAGGGCCAAGTGTAAAGATGGCCTATTGGAAGCAACATGTATCAGTAGACATGTCACTTAATAATTAGTAATTAATTATCCTAACTAATAAATGCATTATGAAATATCACTCGTAATAACTAATTAGGTTTATTACAAGTCATTCTGGCCTTGAAAAGATTCGACTACAAATCTTGTGTAAAAAGCGCTTAATTTGAACTTCTTAAATGCTTGATTAGTTGTAACTTCATAGGGTAGTTGTGCTTGATAGAATTCCCTTTGAGAAACACATAGGTGTGATTGAAGTTGACAAAGGAACTCTTACCACGAATAATGGTACCATGGTTTAATAATTCTTGAAATAGTTGGTCACATTTCCATTCAAATTTCTTCATTTTTTTATCTTTTTTAAAAAAATCCATAAACGCCTACATCGAAGACCATTTTGTCTTATACAAAATCTTAAATTTTTTTAAATAATAATAATTATTAATTAATAATATTATTAATTATTTATTACTATTGTTTTTATAAACTATATACATAGTTTTTTTTGGGGGGGGGTTAAAATATTATAACAATAGTTATAATATTATTTATTACTATTGTTTTTATAAACTATATACATAGTTTTTTTTGGGGGGGGTTAAAATATTATAACAATAATTATAATATTATAATTTTGTTGGAAGAGGAGAATTTAGGGTTTAACCAAGATTATAATATATATTACAGTGTTCCACCAAGTTTCCGGGACGGGGGGGCATGGGAGCGGGGAAACGCACATTGGGGACGTGTAGAGACACCCCAAAATTTTGGGGTAATTTGGGGGACGGGGGGACGGGGAGGCGTCAGGGTCCCTAACATAGGGGGGTCGGTCTCTAAAATTATAAAAAAGAAAAAAAAATTAATAAAAATATGAACCCCAACATATAAACATATCAATTCCTCATCCCATCACCATTTGCATACTAGCATGCTTATGTTCTCGAAGACCTTAGTGTAATTTAATGTAATCGTTATAGCCAAGCATATCATATCGATGTTTGTTTCTATTTATTTGTTTCTATTTCGTTTTAAAATGACCATTTAGTGTAAAAGCCTAAAATTTAAGATGAACCATTTGTTTTTTAAGTAAAAAAATTTAAAAAATCGAGGGCAGTGGAGGCCTGTCGGAGCCCCCCATTTTCAAGAGGGGGCGTGTGGGAGCCCCCCAATCCGGGAAACTCCTAGACCCGCGTTTCCCCAAGTTTCGCAGAAAGGGGGGTGCTGGGAAACGTCTCCCATGGAGCCCCCGAGCCCCCGGGGCGTGGGAAGCGTAGGGGGCGAGCCCCCGACCCTGGGAGGCGCGTCCCCGTGGAACACTGATATATTATTATAAGATATGGTTTTCGAATATATAGAAATAAATAGTTTTACTTCATTATTCTTTTCTTTTTAACTTTCGTTTCTTTTTTTAAACTTTATTTTTATTTCTTCTTCTTTTTTTACTCTACTGTTTTTTTTTACTTTTCTAAACCACATGTGGTTTGCTTTAAAACCACATATGGTTTTACACTTTTTTTGGTTCCTTTTTCTTCTTTCCCTCTTTTCTCTTCTCTCCCACCAGGAGCTTTCTTGACCACAGGAAAACGGTAAAACCACTTTGATACCTAAGAACCATGTGGAAAAGGAGTAGAGCTTGAAGACTCGGCTGGAAGAGCAGCGAAGGGGCAACGAAGAGCAATGAAGTGGTCGGGAAGAGTAGCGAAGGGGCAATGAAGAGTAGCGGAGAGCAGTGGAGCGGAAAGGTGTTCGACTGCGTAGGAAGCAGTGGTGAACACAATGAATACAGGGCATGAGAGAGGAATGGCACAATGAGTGGGGAGTAGAATGAGAAGGACGCGGGTGAATGGAGGAGAGATTATGGAGAGAATGTAGATGATGGAGAGAACGCATGAAGTTATGAACAGAAGGCTCGAAGGCTCTGATACCACTTGTAAGGATTAGAGCCTTACATGTTGGATATTATTTATATATATATATATATAGTTGATAAAATGAATTGATGTCTTTACATGGCCATATGAATGAAGTCTTCATCCAAAGCCCAAGTCCATTTACTACTATCATCCATAGATTTAGAGTTTCTAATTACCTTTCACCTTACGTACCTCAAAGCCACATTTGATCTGCTTTGGTGTCTTGGTCTGATCTTTCCTATCAGGAGTAGATCCGTGTCTCCCCCGTTGTTGTCTTGGACTTAGATAACATAAAGCGAAGACTGCCTTCATTGACGTGCCAACCATCCATTTGGGAGTCTAGGGAGTCTTGGTTCCACTTCCCTAGTTGCTCTCCCCTTTACCATCCATCCTAGATCCATCATACATAGGCAACTACAAGGTTGGTGATAACAAGATCATCGGATGGTTTTCCTTTAGTTCTCAAAACTAGTGCTGCACCAAACAATGTCCTTAGACACTAAAGCATCGAAACACATAAACGTTATATCTAAATGATGCAAAGTATGAATATTGAAAAAGGTAGTCATTGGCCAAAAGGTTGAGCACTCATTCTTTGTATAATGTAAGGCTCATTTTCCCTCCACAGGGGCAAGAGGGTGAGTCAAACCCGTCAGGTTATATGGATGCTTGCTGGCAGCAGGGCTAGGCCTTAGTCATTTACTAGAGCCCAGAAGGCTTTATAGAGCACCTAGTTACTATCTTATGTGAAGATAAAGTGTTTGAAAGATGTTAATGGTCAAAGGATGAGCACTCATTCCTTGTATAGTGTTCGGCTCATTTGCCCCTACAGAGCAGCAGGGTGAGACTTGTCGCATTTCACACACCTAAGGGAGACATTGCAGAAATCTTCAAGCCAGTCGGTGTGTCCTTGGGGGTAAGTCCCGAGTCAAGGCTATCACCTTGTTCTTGACTCCTCCGTTTAGGCCAACTCCTAATCGAAGCCAAGGGGGGTAGAGCCTATTAGTCTTGTTACCAACTTTTTTGTACCATAGTTGAATTACTTGAGGAGCCGCCGGTTAACAAACATGACTAATGTTTGATTCCAGTGTATCAGTTGATCTGTCTTTATGTCTAGCCAATTTTGGCTAGTCAGTTTTTTATTTGAATAATTTTGACCATGGCTCCGCGGGGTTTGTAATAAAATGTGCTAGTAGGGTGTTTTGAGTGGTTCGGTCTCCTAAGACGTAGAATTTCAACTAAGGTATTCCAGGGAGTTTTTTGCTCTTGACAATTATGCTTTGCCTAGCCGAGTATAATTGACGAGGTTTTCTCGCGCTTCCTCCAAAACTGGAATGCCCGATTTTGAATTCTGGGCCTTGGGGAGTTATTAGAGCCCAACTGAGTGTACATAAACCTACTAGATATTATTAGAATAGAGCATGGTCATGTCCTAAGTCACTAGGACCTTCAAAAAAATTTCCGAAATTTTTTTACCGGATGTGTAAAAAAATTTTTCCCAAGTTTTTAATTAAATTTTTCCATAATTTAAATGGAAAAATTCAATTTGTAATAAGTTAGTCATCTGAAACCCGAATTTAGTGATTGATGTCTCTAACCTTAAGCCAAAAATCATTCTTGATTGGCCATCCAGTCAGATCCAACTTTCAGATCATCTTTCGGCCAGATAACACATATTTTCTCAAAAAAGTCATTTTGGGGGAAAAAATTGATTGTTTAGTAAAAGATGATTATTTTGGAGAAAATCCAAAACTCTGCAAATTAATCCAAATTCAGTGAAATAAAATGCAAAAAGACATGGCATTGGGCATTTATGATGATTAGAGTTAACAGAACTCAGCTTCAGTGAGCATTAAAATTATATTCAGTTAACGGTCATGTCATCTCCAGCTAAACTCATGAATTGGATGAGATGGAGAGCACTCATTGGTTTGATGATTTGATCGAGGCGGGAATTGGTGATTACACTTATGATCTATTGGCAGTGGCTCCTCCATACCTAGATTTGGCTCCTCCATACCTAGATGACGCCTTCACCTACATGCTCACGCCCCTCTCTCCTCACAGGGGCGCCTTCACACGTGTGGCCCCATCAATTCATTGGTTTCTGTGCTTAGGGTTGGAGTGGGGGCGCCTTGCCTAGGTGGAGGCTTCCCCTCACTCTTAACTCCTCAACTTCGGTTTTTAGCTCTCAGTGGTGTGTCGAGCCGGTTAGGTTTGGTTTTCTGGTTTTAGGGTTTTGGTTCGTCTCTCATTGTATAAATAGAGGCTCCTTTAGCTCTATTGGGATGGATCTTTGATTGTAAACTTACTCTGTAAGAATTTGTAATTTCTTTATGCTCATATTTGGAATAATAGCAAGACTTTGGAGGTCCATGCGGCAGTGCTAGTGGTGAATGAATTTTGTGAGGTGAATGCTGTCCATCTATTTCATTTCAAATGCTTATATATGATCTAATCAATTAGTTTTAGAAGTCTACTGTATAGAACGTAAAATCTTCCATTTACAGTTGATAAGTTCGTTGATTATGCTATTTTATTTAAGATTTCATGAGCAAGACATATTCAGTTGTATTAATGTTGATGAATCTTTATATTTTTTAGCATGCTAGTTGATTGATCTCACTGGGTTGTTTGAAGTGTTTTGATCTTGAACATGATCTATCATCTTGGAGAAGGGTGTGAGCATGGTTGCATCTAGCTCATCTTCAAGATCACAAGTTTTTCTTTGCAGGATCTACAATAACTTGGATTTTTCCAAGAAGGAGGCTTTAGGGGATTTTGTTTGCTTCGAGTTCCATCTCATAAAATCTTCTTAAAGTTATTTTGGTTACCGGTTACTTAGGAAGCCCTAGCTTACCTCTTTGTATCCTTTGGCTTCCCTTCCATTGCCTTATTTGGCTTGCTTTTCCTCCTTCCTCTTTGCTGCCCTCTTTTTTGCCTTTGGACAGCCCTCTTTCTTGCCTTTGGACAGCCCTCTTTTCATTCAGTTTGCAGCCCTTTTTCTTGCTTTTGGACAACTCTCTTTATTCTGTTTGCTGCCCTCTTTTTGCCTTTGGACAGCCCTCTTTCTTGCCTTTTGGACAGCCCCTTTTATCCTTTTCTCTCTCCCTTTCCATAGTATTTTCTCCCCTCTCTTTCCTCCTCTTTCATTGCTGATTTTTTACCCCTCTTTGAGAGTTTGGTTTGAGTTTTACGTCTTTAATTTTTGATTAACATATAACGTTTAAATTGTTTAAGACTCTTACTTGCAGGAAGAATCGAGAAAATCCCAAAGGTTAGAGGCAAGCAAGGAAGCAAGCAAAGAACCAAAAAAAAGACAAATTTTCCTTCTTCTTTCCATCCCTTTCTCTCCTTGTTCTTTCAAGAAAAGGCAAAAGCAAAGTCATTAAAAAATTGTAAAATTAATAAAGAGCGAGTGGGATTATGGCTCCCACACCCCTCTTCCTCCATTTGGTGGAAGCTTGTATCGTCCCATTGTCATGCATGTTCCTTTTTGCTTAATAAACTGCTAATGGCAGAATAGAATAAAATAATTGCATAATCTTTAGAAGTTAGTTCTTTCATCATTAGAAAGGTAGTTTATGTTTTGATTAAGTTTATCATTCATACAAAAATGAAGTGAAAATGCTGATTTTATTGTTTACTTAGACATTGCATAGTTTTTTTTACTATTTTATTTACCCCCTTGCTTTCCCGATTAAGGCCCTAAAAAGCTTGAAAGAGACTCTTGGGTAGTTTAGATCTTGATGTTTCTATTTCTTTTAAGTTTAACGAATTAATTAAGTCTCTTGAACTTGCAGTAACACAAGTCAAGAGCACTCTGTATCGGGGAGCATACTTAGAACTGCACATCCTTGCATTAGGCATCTTAGATTAGCTAAGTCTCTTGAACCACTGTCATAAGACGGGGTCAAGAGCGCTCTCTGTCAGAGAGTCTTAATTAATTAATTTAATACAATTTGTAACGCACCCCCCCTATTTAATTAACTTCGTTTTCTCCTTGCCGAAGTATGCTCTGATCGATCTCAAAATCGGAGTACCCAGAAACGGCATTGGATTTCTAATCTTGCAAAAACTTAATAAAATTTAAACCCTGTAACCGACGCACCGGCTTTGTAGAGAATTTTCTAAAGTACTTCTTAGTAGAGGCGCCGAAACCCCCGCTGTCTAAGCTTCTCAGCTAGCTGGTCAATCTCTGCGATACCAGCCTAGGAAACTGGGCGGGCTCGTCATGTCTTCAACGGATTGAACTTGGAATATTTTCTCGGCTTTTTGACAAACCTTAGTTGACACCCTAATCAAGAGCACTTAAAACTCTTAAAATCTACCAAGAGCACTCGCACAACCTAATATTCACTAGTTTGATTTCAAGACTTGTTATTAAAGTCCTTACGCATTTCAGTACTTTGACTCCATAAGGCACTGGTCTTTTTAATCCGCATAATTATTTTTTATTTTGATCAATTGTCTGTGGCCTGTTTTAATTTCTATCTGTGAATGCATAATTAACGAAGTCTGGAATCATTACTTATCTTTTAATCTCTTTCTAGCAACGTGGATTGCTTTGGTTTATGTGTCATACTCATAATAAATAAACACCTTTAATCACAATAACTCCTAAACAACACCCATCCGCATCCGTAACCAATTAAAACACTTTAACCACATTGAGCCATAGAAAACTTTTTGTTAGGGACTACTCCCCTTGGCTTTGTTAGGAGTTATGCTAAACGGAGGAGCTAGGAGTAGGTGACAGTACCTAGCTCTGTGCTTGCCCCGAAGGTCACACCTCTCCCACTTTCTTTCCTAAGTGAGGAGACAACTTTCGGCAAGTTTTTGATGCTGGTGTGCAATCGACGGACAACAAGTCTCTAAGGACATTTAAGGCTTAGTGTAATGATGATGATTGAGTTATTTAGGAGTTTGATGAAACTAAATACTTGAACAGGATATTGCAGCAGAATATATTTAAAGTTTATACACAACAATATAAAGATTAATGGATGACATATAAAGCACACAGAAACAAATGATTGTATAATGTAAAAAACCAGTGCCAAAATGGAGTCCACAGATAAAAGAGTGTTGTTGTATTGCTGAAAGAAAAGTGTTGCAAGTGCTCTTTGTCAGTTTTAGATTAATATGGAGATGAGTTGATTAACTTATGAGGAAAGGGAACTCCAAATATACTCAAAGATACGAGGAGTATGTCCAAAACCCTTATTCGATGCGGCTCCCTGCAAGGAATATGTGGGATGGTTAGAGTCTCTGAGACGTGTTCAACACTACACCAACAAGGGTGTAGCCTATCGGTGTCTCGAGGTCACTAACCAGTTGTTGCTGTTTCCTTTGTGGATTTTGCCACCGCAAAAGCTCAAATCGTGGTGTTGGATTTTCGCTTGGGAAGGTTAATTTGAGATGTGAAAACTAATTATGCTAGTCACCCAGGTTGCTTTTGATGTAGCCAACTAGTTGTTGTTGCTGCAACTTCTTCCCCAATTTTTTTGGTATTTTAGGGCCCCTCCCTTTTTGGTTGAAAGCTTACTTAGATTAGTTTTCTAACTCAAAGAAGTCGATCCTGCACACTTAGTTTTTTCCAAAAGGTTGAGCAAAAGAAGTTTTTTGGCCAAGTAAAGCTCACGGTTTTTCTTCGACATATCAGAGAAACTCACGGTTTTTCTTCGACATATTAGAGAAACTGCGTGAACACCCTTAGGGATTTATCCTTGTTTTCCACCGTTACGAATCTACGTTTATCCCCTGCGTATGTTTAATGTATACCTATGACATGGTCACTTGGAAATTGCTCAGGTTTTGTGATGAATTCACCTGTTCGCTTGGATATTTGGGGTGCACCTTCCCAGGCTAGATTACAACAGCAGCTGGCTTCACGATTAATGATAGTAGAGTACGAGTAGACTTAGGGCACAGGATGTGTCAAATTGGTCAATTGGAAACATTGCACCCATGATGTGATTTTTAGTGCTTCGAAATGTTTCTCATGTCTTTGTTTCTTCTCCCGATTTTTGAAGAACTTATGGTTAAAGCAACTCACCAAGATGCCAGTCACTCATTTAATTTTCTTAGGGAAGAAGTTAACCCCGAGCCGGTCATTGCAGGTCTAAAAACAATCTAGATAGGGGCACTGTTGAAGCAGTCTTGGATGCATTCAGTATAAATACTTTTTCCCTTTCCATAAGAAAGTCGTGTTTTGCAAATTTTCATCTTTCGCTCCTTATTTCGGTTTCTACCAAAGTCGTGCTGAGTCATTTTATTTGAAGAAACGCTTTGAGAGACTAAAATGAAGAACCGTTTGAGTATGCTGGGAGAAGTTGCGATTTTTGAGTTATCGCTAGGGTTGTTCAATTTTTTGGTTTCAATGATATCACGTAGTTTGCCACTTAAACTTTGTAAATATATATAATGGCGGAAAAAAATTGTGAGGAGAAGCTTTCGAGGAAGTAAGTTGTAAATCAGGAGTCACCTGTGTGAAAGAGATTTTTCCCCCGTCTTCAAACCACCTAGTTGAGAACCCATCCACTCCAGAAATAACATGTTTTTCCTTCCATCTCAAGATCAGGTCTCGATTTCATTTCCCTTTTCAGATCCATCGGATTCAAGAGTCATTATGTTTTGTTTACACTCCACAAAGTTTGCATACAACCACTTGTCTTGGAACTTGGGTAAGTGAGAAAAACTGATGGAATGTTTATTCTCAGTGTTCTTTTTTCAAAGGTAAGAATGGTAGGTCAGGATTAGAAGAATTCATTAGACATGATTGCATTGTCATTACTTATATATTTTTCTTCATTTTCATACAATGATGCATTTTTTTCTCACATAAAATGATTGGTATTGATCTCCTTGGTTATTTAAATCAACTGCGGTATTATAGTTCAAGTCACTTCTCATTACGCTCGTGTCCATACATCACAGGTTCTATTTTCGCCAAGCGGGATTACTGAGAAGAGTGTGTAAACAGACTTTGAAACAAAGAATTGACGCAATGACTAAGAAAGGTAGTAAGAAGAAGGCAAAGGCAAGTGGGGCAGACTTAGATTGTGAAATCATCTGGGGCACCAGGACAAAAACTAAATTCGAAGACACGAACACAATCACTGGAATTGCTCCCAAATTCAAATGGGGAGAGCTTTATCAGATGATTAGAGATCAAAACATCCCAGACGTTGGTCTTGAGGAGATAGTCTTATATCAGAACATAAAAAGATCAGGCATTACCGAAGCTGCCACATGCTCGGAGCTTTTTCCATGTCCAGATGTTATTGGATGGATTTTACCCCAAACGGATTCCTCTTTGAGGATTATTTCTAACGTCAAAGGGGACGCCTTTGCTTCATTAAATCCAGCCTACATAACATTGGCTTACAAGTTACCTCCACCACAGGTCATGATGATCGAGGATTGGATAAAAGGGATAAACATGGATCCCTTGGAGTATGCAAAGAAGATGGTGGTAGCAGGGAACCAATTGCGACAAAAGGCAAGCTAGGAGTATGAATCTCAGAGCCTAAGTACCCCATTCAGAATCATAGCCTTGTTGTTGAATAGGATTTTTGGTCGAGCTGATGGAACCATTTACAAACTAAATTGGGTTCCTCTGATCTACTATATAACCTTTGAAGGCACAGTATTCAATTGGACAGATATCATCTATGATGGCCTATCGTCATGTGTAGCGGCCGCCAAGGGAGGATTGACTTAGAGGAGATATGAATTCTACTTGTCCTCTTACCTCATTGACTGCATTTTGAGTAGGCACCCGTTTGCTAAGCTGGGGTGCATCTCGAATCAGACCGAGGCTCTCGTCTATGTAGCATACCAAATTCTTTGGGCCCATAAATACACGGGCTATTACAAACTTATATGTGAAGAGTTCATTCTTCCCCTTTAGTGGCTAATCTTCTTAAAGGAACCAAACTGCCTATCCGACAACACTATGGAAGTCATAAGCGAGTATGGAGATTATTATTTCTCACAGGAGGGAACCTACATTAGGATGTATGGTTTTTCCAGAGCCTCGTCCATTTTGCCAAGATACGCCATAGATTTGTGGTCCACAAAGAGGTTGTTCGACAAGTCTTCTTGAATGGGGTTGGCAGTTTCCTACATGAAATGAATAAAACAACTTCCCCCCCACTACCTTTTTGCATAGGAGGATATAAATTCTCCAAGGTAAAAGGAGACGATGACTTTGTACAGGAGCTAAAAAATTTTCATTTTTGAGAAATTTTTTTCCAAAGAAATGACAGCCAAGGAAAGGTCGTTTAACATTGCACGGCCGGGAAAATACACTATGAATATACTATAATTTGACTGAGTTAAGAAAGCGTTTTGCTAAGAAAAGTGTTTCCAGCGGGAGACGAAGCTGCAGAAATAGAAAGAAGATGCCTTAAGGTTGCAACAGGCAGAGACTGAGAAAAAACTAAAAGAAGAAGCCGAAAAGAGGCAAGCAGAAGAAGCCCCGAGGAAACAGGAAGAGGAAAGATTAAGAAATGAAAATGAAGAGAGAGCATGAAAAGAAGTTGAGGAAGCAGCGGAAGAACTCAGAAGAAAGAAGGAAGAAGACAGGATCAAGGAGACTCTAGAACAAGAATCGGCCTAGAATGACCCAATGGACCAAGACCCTCTTGCGTCATCAAGTGGAACAATGACTAGTTGTCACATTCGTTTTGGGGAGCTTGGGCTCACCCCATTCACTACATCAAAGCAACACACGGTGTCCCACCAAGATACTATCATCTTCGATAAATCAAGGAAGACCATTGCAAGGAGGTCAGAAAAAAGGTTGAAGATCGGTACACATGCTGACGTAGTCACCGTCACCGAGAGTACTATAATGGAGGGTACCCATAAGGACCCAAAATTCATGGCCTCGGTGAACATAGCAGTTGCACAAGCTAGCGTTGACAATGTTGATCGGTTGATGGATGATGTGGAGCGTAACAAAGAAAAAATGCTCAAGCTAAAGGATAATCTGGTAAAGACATGAGGAGAAGGTACATAGTTAAAAAAGAAGTATGATGCCATCCTCTTCGAAAAAGAAAGACTCCTAAGCGAATACCAGATTATGGAGACAGAAAAAGATGCACTAAATGTGTAATTCGTAATCATGGAGGGAGAAAATTATGATTTCGAAGTTCGAATATCTCAACTAGAGTCAAGAGAATCTGCGGCAAGCCAACAGGTTGAAGAGTTAAAAGCTCGGGTAGAAGAGTTGGTAAAGCAGAAGGAATCTTTGGAGAATCAACTGAAGCTAGCTGACGAGAAAAAGCAGGACATCACTCCTTTATGTGATCAAGCCAAAATTCGAAAACAAATACATCAGGCTCAGGTGACTCTCGCAGGTGAAATCTATCTAGTAAGGTTGATGATGACAAGACTAAGGGCCATTGCAGCAGAATCACTGAATTTCAGAAAAGGACTGATGGAGGTTCAAGAAAAGGTGAAAAGCCAGTTGACCTGGATGAAAGCTAACTCAAAGTTTCTTGAACATTTTCCCCAAAAGACAATAGAGGCCATAAAATCAGAAGTGGCACTTCTAGAGTTTTGTAGGAAAGTTGCTCGGAGGTTAAGCAACGAGATTTCTAAGACTGTGGAAAAATGCGAGGACTTCTATAAGAAGATACATCAAGTCCATGAAAAGTGCCAAAAAAAAAGATTCAGCAATTGAAGATTGGTTGAAATGCTTCAAGAGCACAATGTTTATAGAAAGGTGAGTGTTATCACATATATAGTAGCCAGGCTACCATATTCTATTTTTCAGACACAATACATTTTTCAGCCAGATCTCCTACATGTGAGATGTTGAGATAAGCAGTTTTGATGGATCATTATTATGTTAGTGGATTATTGTACTCTCCCATGTCAGGACTGAGTCTCAGGACACTTAGATTTGAGGACCGATGTAGCCATTTATGTCATTTCAGAGCAGTCATTGATGCCCAGTTTTATATCAGTTCTGTCTCATCGGACAGATGGTGTCTCAGATGGATTATATTGCATGGTTATGACTCAGCATTTTATATTGTGTTATGGTTATTATTGCTCTTATACTGATTCTTGTGACATATATTAACTTGTGGTATCATGATCTAGCAGTCATAATTATATGGACTTGGTTGTAGTTGTACTCTGTATTGATGTCCTTTTTTAGACTAGGAAGTTTTTGATCTATACTCATTGGTTTTACCCTCCTTAGGGACAATAGAGGTGACTTCCCACCATTGTTTTGGCTTGCTAGTGTTGGTTCCATCATCCACTGTCTTTACCCATCCATTTCCTTCCATTTTAGTTTTCAACCCGATTGACTTCTTGACTTATGGCATGGAGGACCTTTTTCCCCGCTAGAACTTTTGTTGGACAGGCCTCCCTATTTATATTGTGTCTCGGCTCTGAGTTGGTGACAGAACTTGCCTTTGGTGAGTTGGATTGTATGCCTAAATCAGTCTGGTCGGTTGTCTCGATGTTTGACATTGTGCAGAACTCCCCCTAGTCACTTGAGATGTTGTTGGCTAAAACTGAAAGCTCCTGTACTACTTGTATTGAAATATTGAATATGCGCCCATGGAAAATGAAAATTGTAAAACTGTGTTTCTTAACATATGTAAAAAGGGCAAGAGCACTGAAATGCTAAAATACTCCTTGAAGAGTATAAGAAAAGGTCCAAAAAAACAATGGTTTAAAATGTGCTATATCCAAAAATTGTTGACCTTATTAAAATAAATATGTCTCAGATGAAAGCTGCAATTAGCTGTGCTTTTAAGCATTGGTGAAGTCCCAAAAGGGTCATATAGGCTAAAAAGGCCATGGAATAAAATGTGATCTTAATCAACTTGGATCAAGCTTGATGTAGACATGATGCCTAAGTTGAATAAACACTCTCTAAACAACTCATCCATCTATGAGGCACTGCCATTCCTTGTGTTGTTGTTTGTCCGACATTGGTTATAGTAAGTTTTCCCTTTCCTTATCCAAAGTGTTATGATGTTGAGTAGGAAGTCATCCTTTGCCTTAGCCTTGTCATTTTCAACTTTCACCCTTCACTAGCAAATTGGCTACAGCTATGAAGTGAGTATAGTCTTGAAAGTCTAAGTCTTAGTAGTAATAAATAAAGCCTTATATATGTATTGGTTGATGTACCGCCAGTGAAATGAATGCTACTTGTTGTGATTGTTACTTGAATGAGTTGTAGAGCATGCTTTGACCTTTTAACACTTGCAGCAGATGGATGTATTCTGAGTTATCATGGGTATTTGATCCGTTATAGATGGTTATATTGTTTATTTGATGTGATTGATGGTCAGAGAGAAACCTATGAGGGGTATGAGTATACACCTTAGATGGATTTGGACTCTTTGAGTCCAATGAGACAGTTTATTTCCAGTTCCAGGCACTTGCAGATGTGATCAGGCTCATTCTGCCTTTCTGATGCAGTTTTTCTTCACAGATTGATATATTTGAGTAGGGAGATGTTTCAGTTGGATCTCCTAGGGCGTTGTAGGGGCATAGGGGGTTGCAACCACTTGTTTGTACCATAGTATCCCTATCCCAGAGAGCCTGGTGGGCTCAGTTTGACAACGCAGGTACCCTAGGAGGCTGTTTTGGCAGGGTCATGTTTCCCGAGGCGGATTAAAAATGATTAAATGGCTATTGAAGAAATCCATTTGGGCTACTGAGTTAAGGAAATGACATAGGATGAGTCATGATGATGAGAGTGATGTCCTCCACACCTTCTCGAGCAGTTGCAGCTCTTGATTGGGCCCACACCTATTTTTTGGGCATTTTTCATTTTTTGGAGCTCTTTTTGGAGGCTCACGATTTCCTCAATGAAGCACAAAAGTCAAAGAATTAAATTCTTATATAATTTATTGTGCCATGGGGACACCCAAAGGGAGTTAGTCAAACACTCCTTGGACCCACCATGTGCTTTCATTTATTTCTTGTTGAGTGGGTTACCTTTTTTGGGTGGGTTAGTCCACTTTGGTAAATTATGGTTATATTGATCCATGTATTGTATGTTGAGATCACTTCAACAATTGATTACAACATTTCATCTTTTAATCTTAGGCACTCGTTTTGAAAGTGGTTAGGATTTGGTTATGATTGAGGTTCTCTCATTTCTATTTAAAGGAGAGAGCTTCTCATTTGTAAGGGGTCTTTGGCTCTTGGATCTGAATAATAGAAAGACTTTTTTGTGGAAATTTTTTTGGATCTGCTTTGCATCTGATGTGCTCAAATGGTGATTAACTAGTCTTCAGCTTCCTAGCATTGTGGAAATTCTCGTGAGATCTATATTTTTCGTGGCTATCATTGTTTTGTCTACAGGAGGGCGTTATGGCTTGAGCGTTTTTGTAGGGGGACCTCAACTCGCTCGGTTCTCTTCGTCTTGGATCAGGGGTTTTTCATTAGTTTCATTGTGATCTATGATTAATTCATTTTACTGTCTTGTAGCATTCAGTTTCTTTATCTTGTATTAGCAAATCTGATATGGTTGACGTTTGCTCATGCAGGGTAGGGGGCGCATTGGTGGCTTGGAGCTTGCATATGCCATAGAAATCATGGGGATCTTCCAGAATTGATCGGGATAGCCAAGATCGTCATTGTTATAGACTTCTACAAACATTTCCAGGTAAGTCTCTTCTTTTTCAGATCTTATTCCATTGTACCTTGCTTTTCTTCAACTTTTTCTGAAAACTCTTAAAGCACTAAAAACCCTAAAAAATAATAAACTTGGGAATACTCCGATGTTTTGCCAAACCATTTCTGGGTTTCATAGATCGGGCCTCCCCTTCATCAAATCAACTGAAACGTTGGGCAAATTCCTCACAGTTTGACCTAGATTTGATTTTTAAGCAAAAAACTGCATAACCCCCCACTGAAAAATTGACCTGCTAGGGTTTTGAGTTTTTATGAATTTTGACTTCATGGACGGATAGATTGGGCCCCACACAGCCTAAATCAACCCCAACGCTGTCCAATTGCTTGACCATTTGACCTAGATCTGAAAAATTGATTGAAACTGCCCTAGCGCCTCACTGAAATTTAGAGTTTTCCGAAAGTGAGTTTTTTTGAAATCTGACAAGATAGACAGATAGATCGAGTCCCGAGCATTCCAAAACACCCCCAACGCTGAGCTAGTTCTCTCCAATTTGCCCTAGATCTAAAAAATTGGTTTTCAGCCTCCTAGCCCCCCTCATCAAATTCTGACTTTTCTAGATCTGATTTTTCTGCTAATTTCTGATTTGAGCTTGTGGATCAGGTCACCCTGACCTCTTCTCTCCTTCAACGCTGAGCCAGTAGCCTCTAGGTAACCCTAGAACTGCAGATCTATCCTCCTAAGCCCTAGCGCTAGCCATCCATTGAGCTGGGTTTCCTGTACCTTAGCTTTTTCGTATCAACCACTTTTTGGGTTTGTAGATCGGGGTGTGTCCCAGATGGGTTCTTTGAAACATTGGTTTACTGCTAACTCCTTTGCCCAGTGCACACAAGGCACTGATCTCCTAGCTAGCGCTAGCCCCAACTTGACCTCACTCCTATTCCTTTTGCCAACACCTATTGATAACTCAAGTCACCTATCTTTCACTGAGATTGTCCCCTTGATACTAAGCAGTCCTAACTCTGTTCTTGCTCACCTTGTCACATTTACGTTTCCCAAGACAGTGGTCATCTCCATCAGTTGCTAGTACTTTAACCCTAGAGGTAGGGTTTCCATTTACCTTGCACCTTAAGTACCCTAAAGCCCCATCTGATCTTCTTCTGGTGTCTAGGTCCGATCTCTCCTGTCGGGAGTAGATCTGGGTCTCTGCCATTGTTGTCTTGGACTAGGATAACATAAAGTGAAGGCTGCCTTGATTGGCGTGACAACCATCCATTTGGGAGTCTAGGCAGTCTTGGTTCCACCCCTTAGTTGCTTGCCCTTCTACCATCCATCTTGGATCCACCTCACACAGACAACTACAAGGTGGGTGATAACATTTTGGCGCCTTTGCCGGGGAGGTAGAGGCCTACTTTGGTTCAACATACCTCACCTTTCCCTATGACATATCTTTTATTGGTGAATTACTTGTGTGGTTCACCTGGCGACTCCACCTCGCGACTCCACTGAGGATCGTGCCCAACATATTAATCTTAAGTTCTTAGAGCATACCATAAATCATAATGAATTCGGATGTATTTTTGAAGCACTTGAAGGAAGTAACCAAGAACATGTTTGAAACTAACAGACAAATAAACGAAAGGAATAGATGGAGGTCAGACTACGAGTACGAGGATGATCTCGAGCATGATTATGGGTATGAATTTCGTTATCACAATCTGTATGATATCCACCAACTGCCTCATCTGTAAGTCGACATGAACCTAGAAGCCATTCCTTGTAATGTCCTCTTCCTTTTAGGCCCCGAGGCCCATACCGCTAACCTATGTGATTCCTGTGGGTTCGAGCGGTTACTGATAACTAGGGAATCAGATCAGGACTGATGCCATCCATAGAAGATCTACAGCATCCTCACTTGGTCAAGAAGGGCCACCTGGGCCAAAGGCCACCTTCATGCATGACCATGCTCTTTGCATGCAAGTCAACGGCAAATTAGAAGATAAAGTGACCTAATTAGGTCAAAGATTAGGTTTTGCGCAGTTGAACTTTATAAATAGAAGGTAAAGCAAGAGGAGACCTCACTTATGATTATTGATTATTTTGGGAGCACTTGGATAGCAGCACAGCGTGCAGCACAGCAGTTGGGGTTGGAGACGGAGTCTTCAGCTAACAGGATTTCGGCAGTGAAACATCTGTCCTAGTCTTATTCTGGGTAAGCCATATTGGTTCACCACTTGTTCTTCATTTCATTCATCAGTTATATAGCACAGGGTATAGATTGTTGCAGAGGCACGGTGCAGCCGTAAGAGGGGGTTTTAAACCAGAAAGCCCTAATCAGCTATTGGGCCTTCAGATCTCAGTTTCCTTCCGAAACTCAGGCATCATTCTCACCAGCAGCTTCATACTCCGGTACCCAGTGACTATCAGCTCCATCTGAGCTCATCCGAAGGAGTTATCAGCATTTCTAGACCACCAGGGGCGTGAGTAGCTGCCTCAGAGAACCAAGTCGCTATCATACTTAGAGGGTTCAGAACTGCAGTATTTTCCAGCCAATCTCTCCGGCACAGCAAGGCTATCAACCCTGCAAATCAACAGATCCATCGGGCCCCTCCTTCCTTGAGGGCGTCACCTTTTTCTCTGCTTGGGCGTCTTATTGCTGGAGCATTCACCGGAGACGGGAGAGATCAGTTCCTCTCCGATCCAGATCTCAGTACTTGCAGACTTTATCTGCAGCAGTTCAGCCAATTATCAGTGGTAAGTGTGTATCCTATCTCACAAACCCTAACCCTAATTTTTCCTATAAAATAGGGATTTTTGCCTGGCAGTTTGTAAGCCCAGTTGTATCCGCATAATTGTTTAGAAATAGAAAATATCGGGATTTGGGATATTACATTCCTAGTCAAAGCCTTATAGCCAAGTGACCAGAGTTGTTAAAAAGCAAGACAAACGGTCTCCTTTTGACTTTTCTGAAATACCGGGAGCACCTCATCCTATGCCAAATGATTACACTAGGAGGATGCCCTGGTTCAATGGAAATAAAGATATCTCTATTGAAAACTATTCAGACAGTCTTTGGGATTACATGGAATCTAGAGGTGCAGACAATTGAGATGTTTATATGCGAGCCTTAGGAGAATCCTTGCAAGGGGATGTTCAACTATGGTTTGATCATTTAGCACCAGGATCCGTCACTGGGTATGACATGTTCACAGATTTGTTAATTAATAGTTGGAGTAGGAACACTGATGATTCTTTAGAGTGTGAATCTGGCAATGATTATAATCAGTATATTAGCGAAGTGCTTTCTCAATTGGACCATTCCTCTCCTGATATGTTCCAAATTATGAGCGTGCCTGCAATCCATAAGAATGTTACAGAGTACTTCGAGAATAATGTTTCAAAACCTCACGATGAAACTAAGAGGGATATCAATCTAATCATACGAGATACTCTGTTATTATTACCTGAAGCAGTCATAGAGCAAATCCTGGATCTGATCCGTGGAAAGGAACCTAACATGCACCATTAAGAAACATCTATAGTTGAGCCTTCCATGGGTGAGGTCATTAAAGAGCCTTTAAAAGAGCAACTCCATAGTCATTGCCGAATTGATGATAATTTGAGTCAATATCCAACCTATCCGAATCTGGATTCAGACCTTGATCATATCACTGCAGAAGAAGAAAATGTTGAAATTAATAAAACTTCCGTTGAAGAGCAGTCATGTGGTCATATTGTAGTTGAAGACCAAGTTTGTGAGGATAGAAATGAACATGGTGATGTTTTTCCTTGTCAAATGAATGATGATGATCATTTATCATCAGTTGAATGTAATGAACAATCTCAAGAAGAACAACCACATGATGATGATATAATAGTGAGAGAGCTTGACCTAGAACTTTCTTTGTCACATCTTTCGAACTGGAATCTGTGTCCCAATAATCATCAAGATCCTCCAAGGAATGATTCTTGTAATGTTGTTACTATTCCCTGTGATATTTTTTATCAAGGTGATTTGGTTGAGGAGATTAATCATAGCGAGTCTAGTTCTTGGGATGTTAGTTTTAATCTTGCCAATTTCTCTAGCAAATGTCCCATATCACATGGAAGATTGGTGTTAACATCTTTAGGTGATACAAATCAAGTCTTAATTTGTCAATCCACACTCCCATCCCATCTGTTGAAGTCCTCTATGGTATCATGCTGCACAGAGTCTCGAAAGTGCCAAATGGTCAATGGTAAAACATTTTATCTCCTTTCATCCTTGGTGTATAATGCTTTCAATTTTGCTAATTTCTTTGATTGGGTGAATGAAAAGCTCTATAAAGACCAATTCGATATTTTCTCATTTTATAAGGAACAAATGGGGTTAATCTCAATTTCTGGTTTAAAGATTCCTAATTTGTCCCTATTTTGTTTCACCATTGATCATGATATGAGTATGATTGAGTGTGCTAACCAGAAAGAAGAGGGAAGAAATGATGGCCTAGGGGGGATGAATCATGTATCGTATTCTTTTTCATCAAATTTGAACTTGCATACCTTTTATGATCATATCAGCATCTTGATAGATGAGTTTTTAGAAAGTAAATCTCATCCCTGGCATGACTTCATTTCTCTTTATCCATACCTTTCTTCGATTTTCAAACAACAAGTTATAATGGATTCAATTTTCATTCACATTACTTACAAGCCATCTTTGACTTGTTGTATCATTGCCTGCAAAGAAATCTCAATAGATTCGTTCAGCAAGTGGTTACATTGGATTTATGATTTTACCTAACACTTGTCTTTGTCTGGTTAAAGTAGGGTAGGTAGGATTAAATAAGCCTTTCTCGGCAGTAGTGTAGAACCTTGCATCTTTTCTTGAAGCTCGCCTTTGAAGCTCTTAGTATAGTTTTGTGTTTTGTTATCCTGCAAAATAAAAAAATCAAACTTTTATTGAAAGTTGTGGTTATAGATTAGATTTATTTTCTGCTTTTCAGTTTCATGCATCTTTATTTTCAATATTTTATATATTATCCACATATTGTTCTGACAACTGGTTTGTGAGTTTGGTATAGCTCTGGACATGTTGCTGGTAGTCAAGTACATTCTTGGTAGTGGTTGTAGAGCTGGATGGATTGATCGAGGATGTAAGAAGCAGAGTGCGAGGACCAGAGATTCTGAGGTTCTGAAGCGCTCTTTTTAGCAGAGCACTTGTCCCAGCTGGAGCCAGATGTTATCACATATATAGTAGCCAGGCTACCATATTCTATTTTTCAGACACAATACATTTTTCAGCCAAATCTCCTACATGTGAGATGCGGAGATGAGCAGTTTTGATGGATCATTATTATGTTAGTGGACTATTGTACTCTCCCATGTCAGGACTGAGTCTCAGGACACTCAGATTTGAGGACCGATGTAGCCATTTATGTCATTTCAGAGCAGTCATTGATGCCCAGTTTTATATCAGTTCTGTCTCATCGGACAGATGGTGTCTCAGATGGATTATATTGCATGGTTATGACTCAACATTTTATATTGTGTTATGGTTATTATTGCTCTTATACTGATTCTTGTGACATGTATTAACTTGTGGTATCATGATCTGGCAGTCATAATTATATGGACTTGGTTGTATCTTGTACTATGTATTGATGTCCTTTCTTAGACTTGGAAGTTCTTGATCTATACTCATTGGTTTTACCCTCCTTAGGGAGAATAGAGGTAGTCATTCCCAACATTGTTTCGGCTTGCTAGTGTTGGTTCCATCATCCACTGTCTTCACCCATCCATTTCCTTCCATTTTAGTTTTCAACCTGACTGACTTCTTGACTTATGGCATGGAGGACCTTTTTCCCCGCTAGAACTTTTGTTGGACAAGCCTCCCTGTTTATATTGTGTCTCGGCTCTGAGTTGGTGACAGAACTTGCTTTTGGTGAGTTGGATTGTATGCCTAAATCATTCTGGTCGGTTGTCCCGATGTTTGACATTGTGCAGAACTCCCCCTAGTCACTTGAGATGTTCTTGGCTAAAACTGAAAGCTCCATGTACTACTTGTATTGAAATATTGAATATGCGCCCATGGAAAATGAAAATTGTAAAACTATGTTTCTTAACATATGTAAAAAGAGCAAGAGCACTGAAATGCTAAAATACTCCTTGAAGAGTATAAGAAAAGGTCCAAATATGCAATGGTTTAAAATGTGTTATATCCAAAAATTGCTGACCTTATTAAAATAAATATGTCCCGGATGAAAGCTGCAATTAGCTGTGCTTTTGAGCACTGGTGAAGTCCCAAAAGGGTCATATAGGCCAAAACGGCCATGGAATAAAATGTGATCCTAATGAACTTGGATCAAGCTTGATGTAGACATGATGCCTAAGTTGAATAAGCACTCTCTAAACAACTCATCCATCTATGAGGCATTGCCATTCCTTGTGTTGTTGTTTGTTCGACATTGGTTATAGTAAGTTTTCCCTTTCCTTATCCAAAATGCCATGATGTTGAGTAGGAAGTCATCCTTTGCCTTAGCCTTGTCATTTTCACCTTTCACCCTTCACTAGCAAATTGGCTACAACTATGAAGTGAGTATAGTCTTGAAAGTTTAAGTCTAAGTAGTAATAAATAAAGCCTTATATATGTATTGGTTGATGTACCGCCAGTGAAATGAATGCTACTTGTTGTGATTATTTCTTGAATGAGTTGTAGAGCATGCCTTAACCTTTTAACACTTGCAGCAGATGGATGTATTCTGAGTTATCATGGGTATCTGATCCGTTATAGATGGTTATATTGTTTATTTGATGTGATTGATGGTCAGATAGAGACCTATGAGGGGTATGAGTATACACCTTAGATGGATTTGGACTCTCTGAGTCCAATGAGACAGTTTATTTCTAGTTCCGGGCAATTGCAGATGTGATCAGGCTCATTCTGCCTTTCTGATGCAGTTTTTCTTCACAGATTGATATATTTGAGTAGGGAGATGTTTCAGTTGAGTCTCCTAGGGGGTTGTAGGGGCATAGGGGGTTACAGCCACTTGTTTGTACCATAGTACCCCCATCCCAGAGAGCCTGGTGGGATCAGTTTGACAACGCAGGCACCCTAGGAGGCTGTTTTGGCAGGTTCACGTTTCCCGAGGCAGATTAAAAATGATTAAATGGCTATTGAAGAAATCGATTTGGGCTACTGAGGCAAGGAAATGACATGGGATGAGTCATGATGATGAGAGTGATGTCCTCCACACCTTCTCGAGCAGTTGCAGCTCTTGATTGGCCCCACACCTATTTTTTGGGCATTTTTCATTTTCTGGAGCTCTTTTTGGAGGCTCATGATTTCCTCAGGGAGGCACAAAAGTCAAAGAATTAAATTCTTATATTATTTATTGTGCCACGAGGACACCCAAAGGGAGTTAGTCAAACACTCCTTGGACCCACCATGTGCTTTCATTTATTTCTTGTTGAGTGGGTTACCTTTTTTGGGTGGGTTAGTCCACTTTGATAAATTATGGTTATATTGATCCATGTATTGTATGTTGAGATCATCTCAACCATTGATTACAACATTTCATCTTTTAATCTTAGCCACTCGTTTTGAAAGTGGTTAAGATTTGGTTATGATTGAGGTTCTCTCATTTCTATTTAAAGGAGAGAGCTTCTCATTTGTAAGGGGTCTTTGGCTCTTGGATTTGAATAATAGAAAGACTTTTTTGTGGAATTTTTTTTGGATCTGCTTTGCATCTGATGTGCTCAAATGGTGATTAACTAGTCTTCAGCTTCCTAGCATTGTGGAAATTCTCGTGAGATCTATATTTTTCGTGGCTATCATTGTTTTGTCTACAGGAGGGCGTTATGGCTTGAGCGTTTTTGTAGGGGGACCTCAACTCGCTCGGTTCTCTTCGTCTTGGATCAGGGGGTTTTCATTAGTTTCATTGTGATCTATGATTACTTCATTTTAGTGTCTTGTAGCATTCAATTTCTTTATCTTGTATTAGCAAATCTGATATGGTTGACGTTTGCTCATGCAGGGTAGGGGGCGCATTGGTGGCTTGGAGCTTGCATATGCCATAGAAATCATGGGGATCTTCCAGAATTGATCGGGATAGCCAAGATCGTCACTGTTATAGACTTCTACAAACATTTCCAGGTAAGTCTCTTCTTTTTCAGATCTTATTCCATTGTACCTTGCTTTTCTTCAACTTTTTCTGAAAACTCTTAAAGCACTAAAAACCCTAAAAAATAATAAACTTGGGAATACTCCCGATCTTTTGCCAAACCATTTCTGGGTTTCATAGATCAGGCCTCCCCTTCATCAAATCAACTGAAACGCTGGGCAAATTCCTCTCAGTTTGACCTAGATTTGATTTTTAAGCAAAAAACTACATTACCCCCCACTGAAAAATTGACCTGCTAGGGTTTTGAGTTTTTCTGAATTTTGACTTCACGGATGGATAGATCGGGTCCCACACAGCCTAAATCAACCCCAACGATGTCCAATTGCTTGACCATTTGACCTAGATCTGAAAAATTGACTGAAACTGCCCTAGCGCCCTCACTGAAAATTAGACTTTTTCGGAAATGATTTTTTTTTTCTGAAATCTGACAAGATAGGCAAATAGATCGAGTCCCGAGCATTCCAGAACACCCCCAACGCTGAGCTAGTTCTCTCCGGTTTGCCCTAGATCTGAAAAATTGGGTTTCAGCCTCCTAGCCCCCCTCATCAAATTTTGACTTTTCCAGATCTGATTTTTCTGCTGATTTTCTGATTTGGGCTTGTGGATCAGGTCACCCTGACATCTTCTCTCCTTCAACGCTGAGCCATTAGCCTCCAGGTAACCCTAGAACTGTAGATCTATCCTCCTAAGCTGTAGCGCTACCCATCCATTGAGCTGGGTTTCCTGTACCTTAGCTTTTCCTGATCAACTACTTTCTGGGTTCGTAGATAAGGGTGTCTCCCAGGTGGGTTCTCTGAAACATTGGTTTACTGCTGACTCCATTGCCCAATGCACACAGATCTCCTAGCTAGCGCTAGCCCCAACTTGACCTCACTCCTATTCCTTTTGCCAACACCTACTGATAACTCTAGTCACCTATCTTTCACTGAGATTGTCCCCTTGGTACTAGGCAGTCTCAACTCTGTTCTTGCTCACCCCGTCACAGTTACGTTTCCCAAGACAGTGGTCATCTCCATCAGTTGCTAGTACTTTAACCCTAGAGCTAGGGTTTCCATTTACCTTGCACCTTAAGTACCCTAAAGCCCCATTTGATCTTCTTTTGGTGTCTAGGTTCGATCTCTCCTGTCGGAAGCAGATCTGGGTCTCCTCGATTGTTGTCTTGGACTAGGATAACATAAAGTGAAGGCTGCCTTGATTGGCGTGACAACCATCCATTTGGGAGTCTAGGCAGTCGTGGTTCCACCCCTTAGTTGCTTGCCCCTCTACCATCCATCCTGGATCCACCTCGCACAGGCAACTACAAGGCAGGTGATAAGAGTGAGTAGAGAGTAGGTGAAACAAATTAGAACACCTTCAAATCCACCCAAGAGAAACCTGAAAGACACTTGCACTTGCATGAACTTGTTAAAGGGTTAGTGAAATCCAAAATGTGAATGAAGAGAGTGTTATCACCAACCTTGTAGTTGCCTGTGTGAGGTGGATCCAAGATGGATGGTAGAGGGGCAAGCAACTAACGGGTGGAACCACGATTGCCTAGACTCCCAAATAGATGGTTGTCACGCCAATCAAGGCAGCCTTCACTTTATGTTATCCTAGTCTAAGACAACAACGGGGGAGACCCGGATCTGCTGCCGACAGGAGAGATCAGACCTAGACATCAGAACAGATCAAATGGGGTTTCAGGTATGTAAGGTGCAAGGTGAATGGAAATCGTAGCTCTAGGGTTTATGTACTAGCAACTGATGGGGATGACCACTATCTTGGGAAACGTAATTGTGACAGGGCAAGCAAAGACAGAGTTGGGACTGTCTAGTACCAACGAAACAGACTCAGTGAAAGATAGGTAACTTGAGTTATCAATAAATGTTGGTAAAGAGAATGGGAGTAAGCTCAAGTCAGGGATAGCGCTAGAGATAGAGATCAGTGCCTTTAATGGATTGGGCAATGGAATCAGCATCAACACAACGTTTCAGTGAACCCACTTGGGATATACCCTGATCTATGGACCTGAAAAGAATTTGGCCCGGAAAATTCAGGTTACATGAAAACCAGCTGAATGGAGGGCTAGCGCTAGGGCTTGGAGAAGCAGATCTGCAGTTCTAGGGTCAGTAGGAGGCTGTCAACTCAACGTTGAAGGGGAAATGAGATCAGGGTAGCCTGATCTACAAACCCAAATCAGAAAATTTCAGTAAAGATCAGATCTGGAAAATTCAAAATCTAATGAGGGGGGCTAGGGGGGTGAAAACCAGTTTTTCAGATCTAGGGCAACCTGGAAGGAACTAGCTCAGTGTAGGGGGTGTTCTGGAATGCTCAAGCCCTGATCTATCAGCCTATCTTGTCAGATTTAAAAAAAAGTCAATTCCGGAAAAGTCCAGTTTTCAGTGAGGGCACTAGGGCTATTTCTATCAAAAACTCAGATCAAGGTCAAAATGCCAAGAATCTGGACAGCGTTGAGGGTGATTTGGATTGTGTGGGACCTGATCTATCCATTTGTGAAGCCAGAATTTAGAAAAAGTCAAAACCCTAGCAGGTCAAATTTTCAGTGGGGGTTTATGCAGTTTTTTGGCTAAAAATTAGATCTAGGTCAAACCAGCAAGATTTTGACCGGCGTTGCAGTAGATTTGGTGAAGGGGAGGCCCGATCTATGAAACCCAAAAATGGTTTGGCCAAAGATCGGACGATTCCCAGATATAGTGCTTTTTAAGGTTTTTAGTATTTTAGGAGTTTCAGAAAAATTGAAGTAAAACAAGGTACAATGGAGTAAGATCTGAAGAGAAGAGACTTACCTGGAAATGTTTGTAAAAGTCTTTAACAATAATGATCTTTGCTATCCCGATCAATTCTGGAAGATCTCAATGATTTCTATGAAGGATGTACGCCACAAGCCACCAATGTGCCCCCTATCTCGCATGAGCAAACGTCAACAATATCAAATTTGCTAATACGAGATAAAGAAACCAAATGCTACAAGAAAGTAAAACGAAGTGATGATAGATCACAATGAAACTAATGAAAACCCCCTGATCCAAGATGAGGAAAACCAAGCGAGTTGAGGACCCCTGCAAAATCGCTCCAGTCAAAATGCCCTCCCGTAGGCAAATCAATGATAGCAGAAAAATATAGATCTCACAAGAATTTCCAAAATGCTAGGAAGCAAAAGACTATCCAATCACCATTTGAGAACATCAGATGCAAAGCAGATCCCGAAAATATCCACAAAAAAATCTTTTTATTATTCAGATCCAAGAGCCAAAGACCCGTTACAAATGAGAAGCTCTCTCCTTTAAAGAGAAATGAGAAAACCTTAATCATAACCGAATCCTAACCGCTTTCAAAATGAGTGGCTAAGATTAAAAGATGAAATGTTCTGATCAATGGTTGAAATGAGCTCAACATACAACACATGGATCAATATAACCATAATTTACCAAAGTGGACTAAACCACCCATAAAAAGGTAACCCACTTAACAAGAAATAAATGAAGCACATGGTGGGTCCAAGGAGTGTTTGACTAACTCCCTTTGGGTGTCTCCATGGCACAATAAAATAATATAATAATTTAATTCTTTGACTTTGTGCCTCCTTGAGGAAATCGTGAGCCTCCCAAAAGCTCCAGAAAATAATATAAAAATGCCCAAAATTAGGTGTGAGCCCAATCAGGTGCTACAACTGCTGGAGAAGGTGTGGAAGACATCACTCTCATCATTGTGACTCATCCCATGCCATTTCTTTACCTTAGTAGCCCAAATCGATTTCTTCAATAGCCATTTAATCATTTTTAATTTGCCTTGGGAAACGTGATCATGTCAAAACAACCTCCTAGGGTGCCTGCGTTGTCAAACTGAGCCCACCAGGCTCTCTGGGATGGGGGTACTACAGTACAAAGAAGTGGCTACACCCCTTTTGCCCATACAACGCCTTAGGAGATCCAACTAAAACATCTCCTTGCTCAAACATATCAACCTGTGAAGAAAAACTGCATCAGAAAAGCAGAATGAGCCTGATCATATCTGCAAGTGCCCGGAACTAGAAATAAACGGTTTCATTAGACTCAGAGAGTCCAAATCTATCTAAGGTGTATACTCATACCCCTCACAGGTCGCTATCTGATCATCAATCATATCCAATAAACAATATAACCATCTGTAACTGATCAGACACCCATAATTACTCAGACTACATCCATTTGTTGAAAGTGTAAAAGGCTAAGACATGCTCTAAAACTCATTCAAGTAACAATCACAACAAGTAGCATTCATTTCACTGGCGGTACATCAACCAATACATATATAAGGCTTTATTTATTATTACTCAGACTTAGACTTTCAAGACTATACTCACTTCATAGCTGTAGCCAATTTGCTAGTGAAGGGTGAAGGGTGAAAATGACAAGGCTAAGGCAAATGATGACTTCCTACTTAACATCATGACACTTTAAATAATGGAAAGGGAATACTGACTATAACCAATGTCGGACAAACAACAACACAAGGAATGGCTATGTCTCACAAATGGGTGAGTTGTTTAGAGAGTGCTTATTCAACGTAGGCATCATGACTACATCAATATTGATCCAAGTTCATTAGGACCATCATTTTATTCCATGGCCTTTTTGGCCTATATGACCCTTTGGGACTTCACCAGTGCTTAAAAGCATAGCTAATTGCAGCTTTCATCCGGGACATATTTATTTTTATAAGGTCAGCAATATTTGGATACAACATATTTTTAACCATTGCTTTTTTTGGACCTTTCTTATACTTTTCAAGGAGTATTTTAGCATTTCATTGCTCTTGCCCTCTTTACATATGTTAAGAAACACAGTTTTATAATTTTCATTTTCCATGGGCGCATATTCAATATTTTCAATACAGGTAGTACATGAGCTTTCGGTTTTAGCCAACAACATCTCAAGTGACCAGGGGGAGTTCTGCACAGTGCCAAACATCGGGACAACCGACTAGAATGATTTAGGCATACAATCTAACTCACCAAAGGCAAGTTCTGTCACCAACTCAGAGCCGAGACACAATAAAAACAAGGAGGCTTGTGCAACAAGGGTTCTAGCGGAAAAAGGTCCTCCATGCCATAAGTCAAGAAGTCAGTTGGGTTGAAAACTAAACTGAAAAGTAATGGATGGGTGGAGACAATGAATGATGGAGCCAACACTAGCAAGCCAAAACAATGGTGGGAATGACTACCTCTATTCTCTCTAAGGAGGGTAAAACAAATGAGTATAAATCAAGAACTTCCAAGTCTAAGTAAGGACATCAATACATAGTACAAGATACAACCAAGTCCATACAATTATGACCGCCAGATCATGATACCACAAGTCAATACATGTCACAAAAATCAGTATAAGAGCAATAATAACCATAACACAATATAAAATGCTAAGTCATAATCATGCAATATAATCCATCTGAGACACCATCTGTCCAATGAGAAAGAACTGATATAAAACTGGGCATCAATCACTGCTCTGTAATGACATAAATGGCTACATCAATCCTCAAATCTGAGTGTTCTGAGACTCAGTCCTGACATGGGAGAGTACAATAGTCCACTAGTATAAACATGATCCATCGAAAAATGCTCATCTCAGAATCTCATGTGTAAGAGATCAGGTTGAAAAATGTAATGTGTCTGAAAAATAGAATATGGTAGCTTGGCTACTATATGTGTGATAACAGAGAGCATACTCACAAACAAGTAAATATGCAAAATCTTGAATTTGACAAAGTGGAATTCTCACTAAGAATTGAAACAACAATGCTCATTCTATTGATTAATACTAATCATTAGGCCAACCTTTCAATATGTTATTAAACAAGATGCAAGATTTAAAACTCTACAATTACCTCAACCATACAAGCATAACACCATTCAACTGGAACAACAATTCACAATATGACCTCCAAAGCCAATCTTTATTCTCATAAAATATTCAACAAATTACAAATAGGAACAGAGGTTCCATACACTTCATGCTAAAGAGAGTGAATGGACCTTGCTTAAATAGACAAGAAAGATCTAGGGGGGGTGCTACCTACATTAAAGATAGACTCGGAGTGTATCTAAGTTGAACTAAGTCAAGTTGAGTTGAAGTGAAGAGGAACTGAAGAGGTGAATGAAACCTCTCTCAGCTAACTCACCCAACTCTCCATTAACTGCCAACATAACCAATCCACTCACCAACATGAGCATCTCCTTCTCCTTCATGCGCTAGTTTAATGGTTTACATGAAGTTTGGTGAAGTTGACATGAAGAGAGGTAGTGTTGACATCATTTACCAACATGCACTTCCACTCAGATCTTAAACTAAAGTTTTAAACAGCTTCATGTGAAAGGGGGGTCCACCACTTATTAAGCGCAACCTCAAATGGAGCTAACGTGAACCCCGTGATGGTTGGCGTCATCCACACTCACATACTCATGTTATGAGTTTTTTTAACCCAAAGTTTACAGGCTTATAAGTTAAAAGAAGGTCACATTTCATGGGGGACCCATGCCATGTCATTTCCCCACTTAAAAAATGACTTTTGACTTATTAAAACTTTTTGACTTTGGTGCCAAAATGTCACATGATTAGCATTAAAACGCCAAAACAGTGCTCCTTTAGCTGAATAATGCTCCACGGGGTGTTCTGGCCGTCCAAATCACATGAAAAGTGATCCTTGGGGTAAAGAAGAAGCTGTGAGTATGACAACGAGCATCCCCATGCCAAAAAAAGACCCAGGACTTGACTTTTATTACATTTTGAAGTTTTTTAAATTAAACCATTAAAAAATGGCTGAAAAAAATGGAAAAAAAAATATTTTTCTCGAAAATGGACGAAACTCTAGGGGGACGTAGCACATGTCCATACGACTAAAAAACAATGTCTAGCATGTTCATAGACATTGACACGTGGGTTGTAATAATCTCGCAAGGCCAATCACCAAGACGACCATTCTATCTATGGAGGGGTGGTGAAAAACTCAAAAATTATACATCAATTATTTAGCATTGCATAATTGACAAGGGAAAAAACACCTTGTAATAATCAGATTGATGTTTAAGTCTTAGAAATCCCAAATCTTTACAAATTTATCGTGCTAGCAGACTTTATTACAACTCCCCCAAGGGGGTATGAACATGCGGTACAAAAAATAAAAAGGGCCTAGAAGCCAGATGAAATTTTGAACTCTGATCATGATCAAGTAACCTTGTTCAAACTTTGTCCGCTCACTTGAAGTCCAACTAAGTAGGACCTGTTGCCGCCTTTTACACACCAGGGGGCAACGCGGCAGAAATCTTCAAGCCACTCGGTGTGTCCTTGGGGGCAAATCTCGAGTCAAGGCTGTCACCGTGTTTTTGACTCCTTCGTTTAGGCCAACTCCTAACGAAGCCAAGGGGGGTAGACCCTATTAATTGCTAAGGTTGTTAAGGCTTTAGTGTTTATGGTGATGATTAAGTTATTTAGGAGTTTTGATGAAAGGAAAAACTTGACGCAAGATATTTGCAACGGAATTTAAGTACAACATCATAAAAATCAAGGTATCATATATCAAAGCACATGGAAATAGATGATTATATAAAAGAGAACCAGTGCCAAATGTAGTCCACAAATAAAGTGTTGTTGCTTTGCTGAAAGGAAAATGTTGCAAGTGCTCTTGGTTAATTTTAAGTTAATGTGAAAAATGAGTGAATTAAATTAGGGAGAAGGGAACTACCAATATACCCAAAGGTACGGTGAGTATATCCAAAACCCTTAACCGATATGGCTACCCGCAAGGAATATGTAGGTTGGTTGGAGTCTCTAAGACGTTGTTCAACACTACACCGACAAGGGTGTAGCCTAACTGTGTCTCGAGGTCACTGCTCAATTGTTCTTGCTTCCTTTGGGTAATTTGCCATTGCAACGACTTAACTCGAGGCATTGGATTTTCTTTTGGGGAGGTTTATTGAAATGTGAGAACTAATTATTCTAGTCACCCACATTGCTTTTGATGCAACCGATTGATCATATGAACTGCAGCTAGTGCAGAGCATACACAATAGATTCTTGTAAAGTTTTAAGATTTTTAAAGCGTTGTGTTCTTTGTTACAACGAGAGAAGTGAGGTGCTCTTCAGCCCAGTATGGGGGAGATCCTGTCATCTTAGTCATGTTATGCTATAGCCAACATAAATAAAAAATATTAAAAAATGAAAAATTAAAAAGATAAATTACATATTACTTAAATAAAAATATAAAAAAAAGAATTAAACTAGCATAGATCCATTTTAAATCCAGATCTATCAAGCACCCAGATGGATTCAAAGGTAAAAAATGTACACCTCAAGAAATTGGATCCCTCTCGGTGCTTGATAGATATGGGTTTAAAATAGATCTACGCTAGTTAAAAAGAAAACCATCAAAGAATCTCTTTCGGTCCAAATGGACCTCAATCACGAAAGCGAGGAGGGGTTGATTTTAAATAAAAAAGGGCTTGCAAATAAAGATAAACATGAAAGAAAAAATCCACAAATTGTCTAATTAGTCCTACCACGCATCTCTTTCCCCTTTCGGGTCACTTCGGAAGTCGTGGGGTAAGTAGTATTTTTACTTTGCATTAAAGAGTATGGAATGCTTCTAATGACGATTCAAAGTATACAGTACTACAAAAAACAACTAAACTAAAGCAAAAGTAAAAAATTTAAAAAACACAGATTCCCCCTTGGGGGGATGGGGAGTGGGCTCGAAAGAGCCTACTCAGAAAGATCTTTTATTAACTCGGTTACAATGCTTGCTTGGAAAATATCACTTAGTTCTTATAGTAAATGAATCCAAGGGTTTACAAAAGGTTCCAAAAGTGGTAGCAGCCAGAGGGGGCACTCTTGGGGAGCTTTGGATGGCCCAATCTTTGACTTTTGGGCAGCATATCTTCCTCGTTTTGGACAGACCTGCTAAAAACCAGCAAGCAAATTTTAGTAGAAAGTGCCCAAAAACACTTTGGAAGTGTCTTTAGACAACGCAAAAATTCTAAGTTAAACAGTTAAAAAAATTGTAAAAAAGAACCAAGGAAAGCAAGCTTTCTTTGGGATCTTGGCTTTTCCTTTTGGGAAGCCAATATGATTTGTTCTTTTATGCTAGATGTAACTTTAAAATTTGAAAGGAAAACTCTTTCATGCAAGTTATAAATTTTACTAAAAATGCCTTGCAAAAAATTGATTCCTTTTATGCCAGATCTATTTTTAAATGAATGAAAAATGCCATTGCTTACTAGATATGATCTACTTAAAACTTGAGAACTAGATCTAAGTGCAAGATTTATATTTTGAGAGCATAGATCTAAGTAAACAAGTTGGGTAACAAAGGGGGAAATTTGATTTTTTGAAGGGAGAAAGGAAAGAGAGAGTATGTTGTCGTGGGGGGTTTCGCTTTGAAACAACTTTGTAGTGAGATGCCGAGGGACTATGTCTTTTGTATTTGCTTTGAAATGGGGTAGAATCAAGCTAGATCCACACCGTTTCAAAGCTAGGTTTCATCCACACCGTTTCAAAGCTAGGAAACCTGAAACTCAACCAAAACTTAACACACCCATAAGATCTTGAAAGCATATACAAAGAGAGGTTAATAACGCATGAAAATAAACTGATTAACATGCAATGTTTGACCTCTAACCATACATGATAATATAGAAACTAAAGTAAACTTACTTTCAATTTCAATTCCTACCAGTTCGGAGAAACCTTCATAGGCAAGATCTAAACCACGAATAATGCATAAAAATTGGAAAAATACAGTTTTACCTTAATAATGCATGACAATCTGAATCCGCACAAAAGAGCACACCACCACTAGCCTCCAAAGCTTTCTTTTATTCCAAGCAAAATAACAATAGCATACAGATTACAACAGCATGCGTTGTCTTACTCCAAACCCAACTAGTTTGTGAGAGAGGCAGAGACTTTATTTATAGCCAGAGCCAAGCCTCTGGCGGGCTACCAAGACTGAAGATACACTCAGAGTTATCTGAGCTTGAACTAAGTTAAACTAAAGAGGGACTGAGTTGAACTGCAGAGGTGATTGACACCTCTCTCACTTAACTCACCGTCAACCTGCCAACACACCCAATCAACTCAACAAGATCACCAACCTTCCATTGGCGTCAATCCTACACACGTGCAACTTTGGTGAAGTTGGTAAAAGAGGGTGATGTCACCCAATAGCATGATTCATTAACCCAAAGAAGAAGCCAAGGTTTTAAATTGCACCAAAATTTAATACATGATGTAATGTTGAATGGGGTCCACAACTCACACGAGTTTAAGAGGTGACGTGAAGAGGGTGATGTCAACCTCATGATAATACCACTCCACGCTAACGTAGCTCCCCAAAGTTTTAATGCAAAAAAATTAAGTTAAAGTGGGTCCACCCCCTCCACACGCTAGCCTTCACACATGCTAGTGTGGAGCTCAGGTCATCCATCCTCATGCGATCCATATTCAACTGAAACCAAAGTTTTAATACAATGATTTAATACCAATTTAAGTTGAAGAGGGTTATAAGTTTCATGTGGGACCCATGCCATGTCACCCCATTAACTATTTTTTTAAATTTTACTTTTTTCAAACTTTGACTATGGTGCCAAAACGTCATAATTTAGTATTAAAATGCGCTTCTGATGCATCTTTAGCTGAAAAAATGCTCCACGGGGGGTTCCAACTGCTCGACTGATGTGGAAAGTGGTCCCTGGAGTAAAGTGGACACTCTGAGTGTGAAAATGAGTGTCCCATGTCAGAAACGGACTCCATATTTGACTTTTATTACATTTTGAAAAGTTCTAATTAAACCATTAAAAAAATGGCTTAAAAGATAGAAAAAATAATTTTCTCTGAAATTGACGAAACTCTAGTGGGACCTAGTACATGTCCATACAACTCAATTTCAATGCTTAGCATGTTAAAAAACACTGACACGAAGGCTCTAATAACCTCCTAAGGCCGAAACACCAAGACGACTACCCCAACTTTGGATGTGTGAGTGAAAAACTCATAAATTATTGGTCGTTTGTTCAACAACCAATAATAACCAAGGGAAAAAAATACTCTGGGCTAGTCGGCTTGATGCGTAAGTCTAGGAAGCCGAGCCTTTTATAAAAAAATAAATGCTAGAACATTTTTTACAATTTTCCCAAGGGGGTATGAACATGTGTGTTATCACCCGCCTTGTAGTTGCCTGCTTGAGGTGGATCCAAAATGGATGGTAAAGGGGCAAGCAACTAAGGGGTGGAACCACGACTGCCTAGACTCTCAAATGGATGGTTGTCATGCCAATCAAGCCATCCTTCACTTTAGGTTATCCTAGTCCAAGACAACAATGGGGGAGACCCGGATCTCCTCCTGACAGGAGAGATCGGACCTAAACACCAGAAGAAAATTAGATGGGGCTTCAGGGTACTTAAGGTGCAAGGTGAATGGGAACCCTAGCTCTAGGGTTTAGGTACTAGCAATTGTCTTGGGACACGTAATTATAACAGGGCAAGCACGAACAGAGTTGGGACTATCCAGTACCTAGAAATCAGACTCAGTAAAAGGTGTTTGAGCTGCCAGTGAATGTTGGTAGATGGCAAAGGCTAAGAGCCTAAGGGCAGCGTTAGCTTGGAGATCAGTGCTTTGTATGCATTGGGCAATGGAGTCAGCAGTAAGACAACGTTTCAGGAAACCCACTTGGGAAACACTTTGATCTACGAACCCAGAAAGCAATTGGTCTGGAAAAGCCAAGGTACAGGAAAACCAGCTCAGTAGATGGTTAGCGCTAGGGCCTACAAGGACAAATTTGAAGTTTTAGGGGGTACCGGAAGGCTAATGGCTCAGCGTTGAGGTTGAGAAGAGATCAGGGAGACCTGACATACAAGCCCAAATCAGGAAAACAACAGAAAAATAGAATCTAGAAAAGTCAAAATCTGATGATGGGGCTAGGAGACTGAAAACTGATTTTTTCAGATCTAGGGCAAACCAGGAGGAATCAGCTCAGCATTGAGGGTGTTCTGGGATGCTTGGGACCCGATCTATCAGCCTATCATGTCAGATTTCAGAAAAACCTACTTCCGGAAAAGGCCAATTTTCAGTGAGGGCACTAGGGCAGTTTCAGTCTATTTTTCAGATCCCGGTCAAACTGTTGAGCCTCTTGACAGCGTTGGGGTTGATTTGGACTACCCAAGACCCGATCTATCTGTCTGTGAAGTCAGAAATCAGAAAAACTCAAAACCCTAGCAAGTCAATTTTTTCATTGGGGGGTTATGTAGTTTTTTGCTAAAAAATCAGATCTAGGCAAATCTATGAGGAATTTGACCAGTGTTCCAGTTGATTTAGTTAGGGGGAGGCCCTATCTATGAAACCCAGAAATGGTTTGACAAAAGATCGGACGGTTCACTGATTATTTGATTTTTCAGGTTTTTATGGTTTAGGATTTTTCAGAAAAATAGTTAAATTTCAGCAAGGTACAATGGAATAAGATCAGAAAAAGAAGAACTTACCTGTGGATCTTACCTAGATAAGCTTGTAGAAGTCTGTAACAGTGATGATCCTAGCTATCCCGATCAATCCTGGAAGATTCCCGTGATTTCTATGGCATATGCAAGCTCCAAGCCATAAAAGCGCCCCCTACCCTGCATGAGCAAATGTTAACCATATCAGATTTGCACATACAAAATAAAGAAACTGAATGCTACAAGACAGTAAAATGAAGTAATCATAGATCACAATGAAACTAATGAAAATTCTCTGATCCAAGACGAAGAGAATTGAGTGAGTTGAGGTCCCCCTACAAAAACGCTCTAGCCAAAACGCCCTCCTATAGACAAAACAATGATAGCCACGAAAAGAAATAGATTTCACAAGAATTTCCACGATCCTAGTAAGCTGAAGACAAGCTAATCACCATTTGAGCACATCAGATGCAAAGCAAATCTAGAAAAATTTCCACAGAAAAACTCTTTCTATTATTCAAACCCAAGAGCCAAAGACCCCTTACAAATGAGAAGCTCTCTCCTTTAAATAGAAATGAGAGAACCTCAATCATAACCAAATCCTAACCACTTTCAAAACGAGTGGCTAAGATTAAAAGATACAATGTTCTAATCAATGGTTGAGATGAGCTCAACATACAATACATGGATCAATATAATTATAATTTACCAAAGTGGACTTAAACCGCCCAAATAAAGGTAACCCACTCAACAAGAAATAAATGAAAGCACATGGTGGGTCCAAGGAGTGTTTGACTAACTCTGTTTGGGTGTCCCCATGGCATAGTAAATAATATAACAATTTAAAATCTTGACTTTTGTGCCTCCTTGAAATCGTGGGTTTACCAAAAAGCTTCAGAAAATATATAAAATTTGCCCAAAAATAGGTGCGGGCCCCGTAAAATGCTGAAACTGTTGGAGAAGGTGTGGAAGACATCACTCTCATCATTGTGACTCACCCCATGCCATTTCTTTGCCTCAGTAGCCCAAATTGATTTCTTCAATAGCCATTTGATCATTTTTTAATCTGCCTCGGGAAACGTGATACTGCTAAAACAGCCTCCTAGGGTGCCTGTGTTGTCAAATTGAGCCCTCCAAGCTCTCTGGGATGGGGATACAATGGTACAAACAAGTGGCTGTACCCCCCTATGCCCATACAACACCCTAGGAGATCCAATTGAAACATCTCCTTGCTCAAACAAATCAATCTGTGAAGAAAAACTGCATTAGAAAAGCAGAATAAGCCTGATCACATCTGTAAGTGCCCGAAACTGGAAATAAACTATCTCATTGGACTCAGAGAGTCCCAATCTATCAAAGGTGTATACTCATACCCCTCAAAGGTCTCTGTCTGATCATCAGTCATAACCAATAAACAATATAACCATCTGTGAATAATCAGACACCAATAATAACTCAGAATAGATCAATCTGCTGCAAGTGTTAAGAGGTTAAACCATGCTCTACCACTCATTCACGTAACAAAATCAAGAAGTAGCATTCATTTCACTGGCGGTTCATCAACAATTACTTATAAATATCAGGCTTTATTTAATTTTACTTAGACTCAGACTTTCAAGACTATACTCACTTCATAGCTGTAGTCATTTTGCTAGTGAAGGGTGAAAGGTGGAAATGACAAGGCTAAGGCAAATGATGACCTCCTACTCAACATCATGACACTTTGGACAAGGAAAAGGGCAAACTCACTACAACCAATACTGGACAAACATCCACACAAGGAATGGCAGTGCCTCACAGATGGATGAGTTGTTTAGAGAGTGCTTATTCAACTTAGGCATCATGTCTACATCAATTTTGATCCAAGTTCATTATGATCATATTTTATTCTGTGGCCTTTTGGCCTATATGAACCCTTTGGGACTTCACCAGTGCTTAAAAGCACAGCTAATCGCAGCTTTCATCCGGGCCATATTTATTTTTAATAAGGTTAGCAATCCTTTGATATAACATTTTTTAACCATTGCTTTTTTGGACCCTTTCTTGTACTCTTCAAGGAGTATTTTTTTAGCATTTCATTGCTCTTGCCCTTTTTGCGTATGTTAAAAAACACAGTTTTACAATTTTCATTTTCCATGGGCGCATATTTAATATTTCAATAAAAGTAGTACATGAGCTTTCAGTTTTAGCCAACAACATCTCAAGTGACTATGGGGAATTCTGCACAGTGCCAAATATCGGGACAACCGACCAGAATGATTTAGGCATACTATCCAACTTACCATAGGCAAGTTTTGTCACCAACTCAGAGCCGAGACACAATGTAAACAGGGAGGCTTGTCCAACAAAGGTTCTAGCAAGGAAAAAGGTCCTCCATGCCACAAGTCAAGAAGTCAGTCGGGTTGAAAATTAAACTGGAAGGTAAGGGATGGATGAAGACAATGAAATGATGGAGCCAACACTAGCAAGCCAAAACAATGGTGGGAATGACTACCTCTATTCTCCCTTAGGAGGGTAAAACCAATGAGTATAGCTCGAGAACTTCAAAGCCAGAGTAAGGACATCAATACATAGTATAATATACAACCAAGTCCATATAAATATGACCGCCAGATCATGATACCACAAGGCAATATATGTCATAAGAATCAATATAAGAGCAATAATAACCACAACACCATATAAAATACTGAGTCATATCCATGCAATATAATCCATCTGAAACACCATATATCCAATGAGAAAGTACTAATATATCACTGGGCATCCACTACTGCTCTGAAATAACATAAATGGCTATATCGGTCCTCAAATCTGAGTGTCCTGAGACTCAGTCCTGGCATGAGAGAGTACAATAGTCCACTAATACAAAAATGATCCATTAGAAATGCTCATATTAGTATCTCATATGTAAGAGATCTGGCTGAAAAATGTACTGTGTCTGAAAAATAGAATATGGTAGCCTGGCTACTATATATGTGATAACAATGTGTTACAAAAAATTTCGAACAGAAACCCTGAAAAAGGATGGAGAACTTTTTAACTCTGATCATGAACAAGTGTACTTGTTGTACTTCGTGGGCTCGCTTGAAAAAACCACCAAGTACAACTTAGGTGGTAATAGGACCTATCCGGTAACAAGGATAGCCTAGGTTGTGTCTTTATCATTACTAGAGCCCAGAAGGATTTCGAGGGCACTTGCCTTTAAGGGTTGACCAATGTTTGATGAAAAATGAAACTTGCTAGAGCCTGAAAGAAACAGGCCCAAATACTTTATCCATTTGTGAGACACTAGCATCCACTGTTACTATCTGTCATGCATATGTCATTTTGGTTGAGTGTACTAGTTGTCATTGAGAGAGATCACATGGTCAAAGTCAGTTGTGAGTCATTCCCTTTTACCTTAGCCTTGTTTTTCAGCTTCACCCAGCACTAGCAAACTGTTTAAACTTTGTAAACATGGCATACACAAGAAACTTCCAGAAGGTGCAATGATGCTTCAAAGGCACAGGTATATCTTACTTATTAGTATTATTATTGTCACCATGATTTTGAATAGCATGACTAAAGTTGGGTTTTAATATATACCATTGGAGCATTTCTTACCTTGGATACATGCAGGTTTATCTTGGTTTAGCATCTCACCTATAGTTTGGGTACTTTGACCTGGTCAACCCAGTTGAGTAAGTCAAACACGGTTCTCAAGGTAGTGACTCAAAAAACAACAATGCTTATATTTGCTCCAGACATGCCCAAGGCCAATACTACAGTTTCAATTTTCAGAGTTTGGCCTCATATTGCACATTCAGTGATTATTATCACTTTGTTATTAGCCATATTATATTATTATTGCAATGTTTTTGGCTCTCCTAGAGCATTGCAGTGTTCCAGGGTGTATGAGTATTCACTTATACCATTCTTCTATGTCTTCAGATACTCCAAGACAGTTAGTTTTTCCAATTTCTCAACCTGAAGGAAGATATGATGATTTTTATGTTTTTCAAAGGTTGTACCACCATAAAATGAACTAGGAAGTCACTAAAAAAATCGATTTGGTTAGGGAAGTCAAGGAAATGGCATGGAATTCACTCAGTTGATGTATTATGGCTCCTAGACACTTCTTCATCAGTTTCAGTCAACATTCAGTCCGACATTATTTTATTTGGCTTGGCCAATGAGGACATCTCCCAAGGGGCGCCCCTCAACTTGGCCACATGATGTATTTCAGTGTTATATCTTATGATGTGAGGTTGTAATGGGGCCTAGGGTGAATTAAACCCCTAGTGACCCCCCTTTGATGTATTATCATGATCATACCTTATGTTATGTTATATTTTGACTTAGACAAGGTGTTATTGGGAAAAAGTGCGCCCCCCCTTGATCTAGTCAATGTGATCCATGTAAAGTTGATCTCCATCGTTGATGATGTTACAATCTCAACAGTTGGATGAAAAAGTGAGTCAGGGTTTGCATCTCTCAAAAGCTATATAAAGACGAGACTCCCCTATTGTAAAGCATGAGCTCTGGCATTGGAACTTCTAATAAAGAGAGTTTTCTAGGATTCAACACTTGTCTCTTGATAGATAGTTGAATGTGATGATGATTGGTATTGTTGTTCTTCTGCACTGAGATAAATCCGGCATAGCTTTTGTATCTTTTCTTGTATCTGTTCATTTGTAGGTTGAAGGAGGCGAACTTGAGGAAGGTGCATTGGTGGGGAGACTCACTCTGTTGCCTACTCTCAGTGTTGGCTATTAGGGAGTGGTTACTTCTTTATGATTTCTCGTCCCTGTACTTTCTTATGCTTGCAAATCCCGTTTATTTGTGGTGCTAATTGATTTCTTTGGTGTGGCATGTAGAAGGGGGCGCTAGGGTGATTGGGCAGAGCTTCATTTCATCAGAATCTTGCTTAGAACTCTCACTTGATCGAAAAGAGGACATTCTTCATCTTCTAGGAGCTTATATACAAGGTTTAGGTACGTTTCTCAAGTTAGTTCTCAGTATTTCAAATTTTCATGCATTGCACATCACCAATTTTACTGAAAAAACTATTAGTAGAAAGTAGGAAAAATCACCAGATCGATTTTCACTAGGAATCTCCAAATTCGACGATCTGGGTTTTGTTGATCATCTAAAAAAAAAACCTCTCTCTCCTAGGTGTCAGCATTGGACTCCATTTGCCCACCTTCAGGCATTGATCCTCGGGAGAAAAGCGCCCCTCTTTGACTTGGAAGCCAGTTCCCTGTGTTCTGCTCTAATTTCGGTTTTTGCTTTGATTTTGTCATATTGTCAAGTCCTACATCTAAGCAAGTGTGTTGAAGGACTTAATTCTCTGATTCAACCTCACCTTGGGGAATTTCAATATTTTTGTTTAAAATCCCCCAGGGTCTCGGGTTTGGTCACTTGAACGAACACACTGATCCTAGATCTAATCGTTACTTCCGCAAGTCACTGTTTCATTTGGTTTGAGTAACATTACCAACATCCTTAACCATCTTTACTCAAGTATCCCTTAATTTGTGGCTTATCCTTTAAATCTAGGGTTTCAAGCACTCACCTTACATATTTTCCATTAGAATTTGATCTGGTGATTTGCTTTAGGTCTTTTCGTTTAGGATAGGTCTGGGTCTCCCCCTTTGCCACTTGGGCTTTAGTGGCATAAAGCGAAGGATATCCCAACCGATGTGACAACCATCCATCTTTTGAGGGTTGTGGTATTTGTAGGTCACGACTTTGGTTGTTCGTCCCCTCTGCCAACCTGTATAGGATTACTATACGAGGCAACTACAAGATTCGTGATAACAATACAATCATTTTATTTGGGTTAATTCATGTGTTGATTAATTATAATGTATATGATGTCGTGCTTATATTCATTGTTGCAAATATCTTGTTTCCAATATTTATTTTCATAAAAAACTCATAAATAATTCATCCATAAAACACCACTAAAGCTTAATCATCCTTAGCAACCAATTAGTGTCTACAACCCTTGACTTCGTTAGGAGTTTTCCTAAACAGAGAAGTCAAGATCAAGTGACGGTACTTGACTCGAGACTTGCCCCCAAGGACGCACTTAGTGGCTTGAAGATTTCTACCACGACTAACCCCCTAGGTGCGTGAAATGCAACAACAAGATCCATCATGGAAATTTGTCCCTATTTTGTTTCACCATTGATCATAATTTGAGTATGATTGACTGTGCTAACCAGAAAGATGAGGCAAACAATGATCGCCTAGGAGGGATGAAACATGTATCGTATTCTTTTCTTTCATCAAATTTAAACTTGCATAAATTTTATGATCCTATCAATCAATAGATGGAAGAAGTGTGCAACAATCAATCTCATCCCTGGCATGATTTGATTTCTATTTATCCTTCTTTGAATTTTAAACAACAAGTTATAATGGCTTCAATTTTCATTCACATTACTTACAAGCCATCTTTGACTTGTATCATTAACTGTAAAGAAAGCTCAAAAGATTGTTCATCAAGTGGTTGCATTAGATTTATGATTTTACTTAACACTTGTCTAAATTGGTTAGAGTAGGTAGGACCTGAATAAGCCTCTTTTGGGCAGTAGTTTAGCTTTTTAGTCTAGCACCGCTTGTCTTTTCCTGAAGCTTGCTTTTCAAAGCTCTTAGTGTAGTCTTGAGTTCCTGCCATTTTTTCCTCCACAATAAAATCAAACTTCTCTTAAAGTTATGGTTATAGATTAGATTTACTCTCTGCTTTTCAGTTTCATGCATTTTAGTTTTACTACTTTATTTTATCCACACAGTGTTTTGACGATTGGTTTGTGAGTTTGGTATAGCTTTGGACATTTTGCAGGTAGTTGGTGACATTTTGGTAGCGGTTGCAGAGCTTGAGTAGCAGAGTGCGAGGACTAGAGATTATGAGGTTCTCAAGCGCTCTATTTAGCAGAGAACTTGTCCCAGTTGGAGCCAGATGTTATCACATATATACTAGCCGGGCTACCATATTCTATTTTTTAGATTTCAATACACTTTTCAGCCAGTTCCCTTACATATGAGATGTTGAGATGAGCATCTATGATGGATCATTATTTGATGATGGACTATAGTACTCTCCCATGCCATGACTGAGTAGGACACTCAGATTTGAGGACTGTTGTAGTCATTTAGCCATTTGCAGAGCAGTCAGTAGTGCCCAGAGATGCATTAATAGTTCTTCATTGGACAGATGTTGGTTCAGATTGATTGTTTACATGTATATGACTCAGCAGATATTATTTTGTGTTATGGTTATCATTGCTTTTATATTCATTCTTGTGACATGTCTTAGCATCTAGTGTCATGATATGGCGGTCATATAAATATGTGGACTTGGATGTATTGATATTATGTATGTATGTCTCTACTTAGACCTGGAAGTTTTTGACCCATACTCATTGGTTTTACCCTCCTTAGGGAGAATAGAGGTGATCATTCCCACCATACTTTGGCTTGCTAGTGTTGGTTTCATTGTTCACTATCTCCACCCATCCATTACCTTCTAGTTATGTTTTTAGTTCGACTTGCTACTTGACTTGTGGCATGGAGGACCTTTCCCCACTAGAGTCTCTGTGTTGGACAAGCTTCCCTATTTATTTGTGTCTCGACTCTGAGTTGCCTAGGTTGTGTTGGCTAAACCTGAAGCAAGTAGCGCTGCCATCAATACAATGTAGTTGGAAATGAAATGAATATCTTATGAAAAAGCCCATTCATGAAAAGTAGTGTTTTTAAACATACACGAATGCAAGGAAAGCCTAATGAAATTGGTTTTGAAGTATATTGAAATGAATATCTTGTGAAAAATGCATTCATGAAAAGTAGTGTTTTTAAACATACATGAATGCATGAAGCCTCAATAATAAAAATTCATGTAATAAATGCTTAGACCAAGGCTATGGAAATTCAAAGGCCCAAAAAAAAAATGGTTCTTAAAAAGTTATATCTAAAGATTGCTGGCCTCATTTGTATTTGATTTGGATTGTGAGCATTTGTCAAGATGAATAAGCACCTCTGAACGTAACTTAACCATTTGTGAGACACTGCCATCCCCCGTGTTGTTGCTTGTCCAGCATATGCTAGAGTGATTATCCCCTTTCCATATCCTAAGTGTCACAGTGTCGAGCTGGTAGTCACCCTTCAGCCTAGCCTTTTGATTTTGGCCTTCACGATTCACTAGCAAAGTGATTACAACTATAAAGTGAGTATGGTCTTGAAAGTCTGGTCTAAGTCATAGTTAATTAATGAAACTCTATATTTGGTTGATAGATCGCCAGTGAAATGATTGCTACTTGTTATAATTGTTATTTGAATGTTTTGTAGAGCATGTCTTAACCTTTAAACACTTGCAGCATATGGATGTTAGCCTAGGTTATATTATTGATCATTTACAGATTGTTATTTTCTCTGTCTAGGCATATTGGATATTATTCTTGATCATGTAGAGATCTGTAGGGTGTATGAGTATGCACCTTAGATGGATTTGGACTCCCCGAGTCCAATGAGACAGATTGTTTTCAGTTTGGGCAGTTACAGTGATGATTTATCTCAGTGTACCATTCTGGTGCAGTTTTGCCATGCTGAATGGTCGGCCAGAGCAGAGAGATGATTTGTTTGGTTCACCTAGGGCGCTATATGAGGAGGGGTGGTCCAGCTACTTGTTTTTACCATATTACCCCCCTTCTAGAGAGCTTGGTGAGCTTAGTTTGACAACGCTGGCACACTAGGAGGCTGTTTTGGCCATATCACATTTCCTGAGGTAGATTTAAAATAATAAAAATGGCTACTGAAGAATTCAATTTGGGCTACTGAGGCAAGGAAATGGCATGGGTTGTGTTTTGATGATGAGTGTGATGTCTTCCACTCCTTCTCCAACAGTTTCAACACTTGGATGGACCCACATCCATCTCTCCGACATATTTTATTATTTTGTGGAGTTTTTGGAGGCTCACGATTTCCACAGAGGCACTATTTTGCATTTAAAAAATTATATTTATTTTATTGTGCCATAGGGACACACCAAGGGAGTTAGTTAACACCCCCTGGACCCACCATGAGCTTTATTTATTTTTTATTGGGTGGGATCCCCTCTCCTAGGGTGATTTGGTCCATTGATATATTATATTATTGTATTGATCCATGTTCTCTATGTTGAGCTCATCTCAACCGTTGATTAGATCATATTGATCTTTTAATCTTAGCCACCCATTTGAAAAGTGGTTATGATTTTGGTATCTCTCATACCTATTAAAAGGAGAGAGCATCTCATTTGTAGGGGGTCTTTGGCTCTTGGATCTAGATAATAGAAAAACTATTCTTGTGGAAATTTTTTGGATCTTCTTGATGGTGTTCTTAGATGGTGATTGGAAAATCTATTGTTGGCTAGCATTTTGGTATTTGTTGTGAGATCTATATATTTTTGGGAAAAATTGTCTTGTCTTCTGGAGGGCAACTTCAACTTGGGCGTTTTTGCAGGGTTTCCTCAACTCGCTTGGCTTGGATGCATTTTGTATTAGGGAGTTTTTATTAGTATCAATGTGATCTATGATTTCATCTTACTATTTTTCTATAGCATTTGTTCTTTTTTCATGAAGCAGCAAATCTGATATGGTTGACGTTTGTTGTGCAGGAGAGAGGGCACACTGGCTTCCTTGGGAAAATCTTTGGACATGAAAACTTCATCAAATCTTCTCAAATTGATCGGGACAACATAGATCATTACCATCAAGGCATCTACAAGGTTTTCCAGGTAAGATCTACAAGTTAGTGTGTCTTTTCTAGATCTCAATCCATTGGCATCATCATTTTCATCTTAAAACCCTAAATATCTAAAATAAAAAAATATTATAGATCAAACCTGCTTGATCTCGTGGCAAACCATTTTTGGGTTTTGTAGATCGGGGCAAACCCTAAGTGGGTCTTCCTCAACGTTGGGCTAAAAGTGACTCCATTGGGCCCAAATCCTAAGGCATTGGTCTCCAAACCCTAGCGCTACCCTTCTTTTCCCTCTTACTCCTGCGTTTTGACCTTTTTCTTGTGGCTCGGGTGCTTTGACATTGCCATACCTTCTTTTGAGTCTATCCCTGGGTACTAGATAGCCCCAATCCCGTTTTTACCCTCCCTGCATTGGTCACGTTTCCCAAGGCAGTGGACATCTTCATCTTTTGCTAGTACCGTATCTCGGATTTAGTATTGGGCTTATAGGTCACTTGTGTCTTGAACTTGGATCAAATTCCAGATCTAAAAAACCCTAATCCAAGCCCTAGTTCACCTAGTGGCGTCATCCATAGATCTAGGGTTTCCTCCACCTTACACCTTACGTACTTCAAGTCCATTTGATTTGATCTGATGTTTTGGTTTGATCTCTCCTGTCGAGAGTAGATCTGGGTCTCCCCCATTGTTGTCTTGGGCTAAGACAACGTCAAGTGAAGATTGCCTCGATTAAAGTGACAACCATCCATTTAGGAGTTGAGGTGATCTTGGTTCCACCTCTTTAGTTGCTCAACCCTCTACCGTCCATCCTGAATCCACCTCATAGAGGCAACTACAAGTTTGGTGATAACAAGAGAAAACACCCCTCCTTGAGCAGTTAGTTAATTTCCTCTTGTTTTTGTTCCGGTTTCACTTGGAATTTCATAACGATGAATCTTGCATCCAAGTAGGTGTGTTGAAAGCCTAAATTCTCTGTATCAATCTCGTTTTGGGTATTTTCAAATTTTCCACTTAAATCCCTTGAGTGTCTTGAGTTTTGATCGTTTAAACAAACACACCAACCCTAGATCTGATTTAAACTATTAAAGTCTTTGAACCATTTCATTCAAGTAACATTTTTATAATCCTTAAGCACCAGTACTCGAATATTCCTTAACTTGTGGCTTATTCCTTAAATCTAGGGTTTCTAGCTCTCACCTTACCTATTCACATTTCTTGGCTTGATCTGGTGATTAGATGTAGATCTGTCCTTTCAAGATATGATCGGGTCTCCCCCATAGTCACTTGGGAATTCATTGGCATAAAGCGAAAGAAGTCTTAACCGGTGTGACAACCATCCATCTTTTAGGGGTTAGGATTTCTGTAGGTCACGACTTTGGTTTTCCGTCCCCTCTGCCATCCTATATAGGATCTCTATATTGGGGGAACTACAGGATCTGTGATAACATGAACCTGAAGGGCCAAAGCCCTATAATTGTAGCAACTGCATCTGCTTCTCCTTAGAAAATGCTCTCTCAGTAGTACACCCTCATGTTAGATTTCTCAAATCTGACTATGCCAGTCACTGGACGTAGTACACTTTGTCTATCTTTCTGAAGGATGCTCCCTCAGTTCTCAGCTCTGATCTGCTCTGCTCTGGGAGGAGCACAACGTCCTCAATCACTGAAAACGTCCCCCCAACAGTTATAGCTGCGCCCTCTCTTCTCAGAAAAACGTCCTAGCTATACTACACTCAGTCAGTCTCTGACCGATCACTGAAGACCTTTCCTCAGTAACTGAAGAAGACCCTCAGCTCTTTGGGCCCTCACAGCCTCCCACACGTGTGCAACAGTCTCCTCACATCCCACATGTGTGACGTGTTGCTGCTCACGTCCTCATCCAGCTGCTTACTCTGTTGTTGCTCTTCAGTCTCTGAAGATACTTAGTTAAGACTCTTTCTCTCACTGCCCTGATGATAGAACTCCTCACTCTCTGAGGATCTGTCCTCTCACTGCCATCAGGAATGCGCCCCCAGCTTGCTCAGATGGTTCGCCCTCCTTTGGTCAACTGTTGCTCACAGTTACTTTGGTCTCCTTATTCACACAATAGATGATTAACTTTTGCACCCTTAGTGACTTTTTATAAGTCACTGAGAAATTACGTCACCAAACCCTAATTAGGGTTCCAAAACCGTAATTTCACTTTTGGTGCCAAAAACTCAAAATGTTGCATTAAAATGCATGCATGCACATTTCTTTACTGCTGGATCCATGACACATGGCAGAGTACATCATGAGCCAAATAAGCAAGCTGCAATCCTAATTAAGGTCATCTTACAGGACGCAATTCAAATCTAGCAGGTTTTTTTGGCTTCCTAACAAGTCACAATCCCTATTTGCAATACCCAGTAAGGCTTGGAATGCGGTATGTTGCCCACCTATTTCGACTAGGTGGCAACTTCATGTACATAGTTGTACAAATTGTACCTTGGAAAAATATGAGGATTTTTCACTTCTGCATGGTAATTGCCCCTTTGTAAAACGAAATGTCCGCTCCCCTGCGTGGGAAAATTAATGTAATTATATGTGCTAGTGTGGGTCATATGATATGGACGCCACACCATGGAACTGGTTGTTAGGGAAGTCCCCTCATCGAGTGTTTTTTCCCTTTCCAATTAATCTTGTTCTTTAAACGATTTTAATTGGTTAGGTTTTTCACTCAAAATCCTCCAAAGTGGTGACGGGCGTTCTAACAATCAAGTCCATGGGGTGGCTAAGGGTTCAAAATGTTGTTCATGACCATGCTGGACATTTGTATAGAGTCTTGCGGAGTTTCGTTATGTTGTTGTATTTTTATTTATTTTTTAGTTAATTAATTTCACCCCTTGGTGGTTAATTAACTAAGTTTTGATGTAATAATGTGATTGCTCAAGCACTGGCACTTTGTAATAGCGCTATGAATGCAAGGTAAATTGCTATGAAACCCCCTAAGCCACTGCTTCGAGTCCCATGTCATTCTGACAAAGGGTTGAAGAGATAGACCAATTTGGGTCAGGAGGGGTCTATCTCCTCCAGGGAATTATTTAATTTTTCCCTAAGTTAAAATTCACATTATTTGATTTTGAAGTAAAAAATCAAATAATGCCATGATAATTTTGTTTGGGGGTTGTTAAGCCTAGGAAAATTTGTTTCAAATTTTTCCACCCCCCCATGGCCAAGATATTAATTTTTGAAATTATTTTTAAATTTTCCTAAGTAAAAAATTGGGAAATTTTAAAATTAAATGAAGGTGAATTTTTAAGTTTTAGCCTAAATCAAGAGGTTAAATATTTGTTTGAGGACTTAGGCATGACCCAAACCATAAATAAAGGGAGGCGCTAGAGAAGCCATGTCCAAGGGTAAAACCCTTGCTAAGGGGGCGCCAATGGATAGAAGGTTCAAAAGGGGGTATCTAGCATTTCATGGCTCATGTTTAAGTGGAGAACTCCTATAGAGGATAGGAGGCGCTAGCAATAAGAGAAGACGCCACATATAGAGGAGGGCGCTAGCTTGGAGGAGGCGCCTAGCTCTTGGGCCCACAAAAGTAATCTCAAGAGGGCGTCTTGGTCAAAACCCTAGATCTAAGGGTGTAGAATGGCTGAGGCATGGATCAAGCACTCAAGCCATGGATTGAGAAGGCGCCTAGGCTATTTAATTGGTTAAGAGGGGTGCAAAGTCAAAAAACCTAGATCTAGTGGTGGAGATCTAATCTAGATCTAGATTTAATCTTGGCCATTGATCTTCAAGGGGTTGGGGTTGTTCCTCAACTATATAATGAGGGTCTCACTCCCTCATTTGACAAGATCTCTCATGCTATTGTTATGCTGCTAAAATATTGCCTCTCTTCTCTTCTTCAACATTGTGCCTTAGCTATTTTGCTCAAGCCCTAGAGGCTTCTTGTACTCAAATCTTGCCCTAGTTGGGCCATAATCAAGGAAATTCTTTGGAGGAACATTGTGCTATTGTTCTACATTCTTCATGGTCCATTGTTGAGGTAACTTGTATCTTGTATTTGGTTTTTGCATATTTGTATTAGTCTAGTTAGCTTTCCACAAAGTATTTTGTGAAGAGATTAGAGAGTAGAAGTATTTTTACCCTCTTTTGTGAGTTGTTTAGCAAGTTTCTTCAAAGTATTTTGCAGAGATTGTTAGGCATTCATCACTAGGCTTACATTTTCTTGCAGATCTAATATTGTTTACAGGTTTTCCAAGCCAAGGACATCTCTCCAAGGGTTTCTCTTCAAATTTGCATTTTCGTCCATATTTCTTTCTCTCCCCTAAAATTGGGTTTTATTCATTGTATAGTGAATATAACCCTTGTTTTAGGGCTTTCTTCCATTATAGATTAGTATAGAGTTTTAAATCTGCTGTTAATAAATCATTTAGATGCCTAAAAGTTCATTTTCTGAATATTAAAACTTCATTTTTTCAAACAATTCATGTTCAGATTTTTTTAATAAAATTTCTGGGTTTTATACTAATCTGTGCTAACTTTCTGATTTAGTTTTCTGCAGTAAATTCTAGCAAGTAAAGTTGCTGGTTTTTTGCAGGTTTATGCACAGAAGAGGGGGTTATGCTGCCCAAATTTGCTTAAAAAGGCCCCAGAAAAGTTTGTTCCAAAAGAGGCCCAAAAACCACATTTTTTCTCTTCTCTTCTACAAGATTGTAAACCCCAAAAGAGAAGTTCTCTTTGGGGTATTCTCTAAAGCTTTAAAAGTTGCTGTAAATCTGTATATGAGTAGTGTAGGGATAGCCTAGAAATTAGTTGCTTAGATTTACTTTTATGCAAGTTTTATTTCCGTTTACCCACCTTCCCTTAAGGGATTGAAGTGAGGTTAGTTTAATCATTTTTTATTTCTGTTTACCCATTTCTATTACAGACCACCATCTCTGTAACAGAGATTGTTGTGTGGTTAGGACATTGTTTAGGCTAATTGCTTTTTCCTTTTAAGTTTCTGTTCAAAGTAGTTAAAACTAATTTTTTTTTCTGTCAAAAAGGTAACCATACAACCCACTGATTCGGTATATCCTCTGTCCCACTTGTCATCTCCCTTTAGGGACTTCAAGTTGGGTATGAAAAGCAGGAGAAGTGGGGGCTTAGTTTAATTAGAACAACTTCCTTTTTCTGCTACAATCCTTAACATTTTGCTTTTCAGTCCAAGATCAAGTACCAGCATCTCCCATAAGGGATACCGCTTGGTTGATCTTGTTGATAGTATAAAATTAACCTTGCATGCTAATCACCAAGATTAAAATTTACCCTTAAAATTAACCAACAACGAATTTATCCCCTGTTCCTCTACTCGGTTATCACCCTTCGGGGTACTCACGAGATACGACAGGGGGTAGAGGAGTTTTAGTTTAATAGGCATCCATCTCGCTATTTTTCCTGTTGATTAAAAACAGTGACCTCGGAAGCTACTTGGGGTAGAAGACCGTGGGGGGTCTCTAGGCGTTCTACGTCGTCCTTGTTGAGCACCGGGGCATTGGGGTTTGACCTAGGAGCTACAGGTGGACTTGTTTCCACTGTTTTGAGCGCACCAGCATTCCTTCTTTGACTTGAGAAATACTAGATTGGGGTAGTCACACCATTGGTTCGAAAACTAAACTTCAAGAGGAAGAACCTTAATAAAATCTATCTAAAACGAACCAAGAGACATTGCAAAACCGGTTCTATAACATTTTCATTTCAGCAACATTTCACTCCAATATTGCACTTGTTTCCTTTCAGTTGTTGTTGCACCTGCAAAGCAAACCCAATAATTTTCTAACTTGTGGATATTAATCAACTGGTTTACATTTTCTGCTATTTATTTGAGCATTGTCAAGTTTATTTATACTATTGTTGCTCAACTGTGATTATATTATTTTCATTTACCTTGATAATATTGTTCATAAATCTTTCATAACTGTGTATATTGTTCATAGTTTGCTTTCATCTCATTGTTAGATAACTTAACCTGTGGGATAATTAACTTAGACTGCATCCATTGAAAGTTGCATTCTCTGACTCCATTACTTAGGCACTGGTTATATTAAAAGGATTGACTGTCATTGAAATATTGCATCTTGCATTTGTTTGACTGTCATTTCTCAAAACCTTAGCCTCACATCTTAATAAGATCCCTTTAATTTGTAATTAATTAATAAATCAGGAACTTAGTCTTCCGTAGGGACTTTCCCCTTTGGCTCTGTTGGGATCTTGCCTAAACGGAGGAGTTGTGGACTGTGGTGACAGTGGTCCCCAGCTCTCGCTTGCCCCCAAGGACACACATAGCAGGTTGTGACTTTCCTGTTCCTTAAAGTGTGAATTAGGCGGCAACACGGTACATTATAGACATTTCGTCAAATAAATTGTTTCTTGAATACTGCAATGAATGCATGTCGTTAGCCTCATAATTAGTGCATTGCTCAATTAATGTCCACCTTGGTCATATATAGCCCCAAGATTGATCATAATACAAGTTTTTGCTGTTTAATGGGAGTTGTTCTCCTAATTAAGTGCGTATTTAGACATAAATCTTCAGTAATAGCAAAAAATCACTAGTATAGTGTTGTAGAGAGTTTGCTATCCTTATAAAATAAAAATATCAAGCATGGTGCAAGAGACAACTATGCATTGAAGAGGAAATGAGAATGATAAGAAAATAAGGCAAATGAAGGGTATATATTGTGCTTCCATATCAAGAAAGAACGAGAAAAATGAAGAAATGAGATGAATGACTGGCATTTATAGTACTTTCTTAAGCTTGGATTCTCTTCCTGTCAACATGCAACTATATAACTTGCCCTTTGGGCTCCTGCTGACATGGAGCTATCACAGCCAATCTCTGATAGAGCCCTATCAATGTGTCCAAGTAAAGGATGCATTCTAAGTTCAATGCAATTTCTTTTAGCTACATTCAAAGTTCCACCAATCATTTTATTTTTTAATCACCATTAGTTGCTTTTGCACTAACTATTTAGTATTAATCTCTGTTTTGCTTAGTATCCTGGAGTGTAACAGCTATTTACAGTTCTTTCTTTTTGCTTCTAGAGTTTAATATTTAACTTGAGGATGTGAAAGTTTCAGATGTAGATTTGGGTACCTCTTCCAATCGAACAATTAACCTAGAACTCGGTAGAAAAACACTTCTAATGATTTATCAATCATTTTCCACCATGGATTAATGGTTTTTTGAAATTAACCTGCAGATCTGCGTGCCTTAGAAACCAAGTATTTACTAGAAATTATATATACACATATATTGTTGCATTTACTTTTTTACATATTTTGAATTGTGAGGTATTCAATATATATCTTGACAAAGCTCACTTTTACTTTTCAGATGCATGCCCTCAGAAACTCACAGGCATTCATTTAGACATTATAATGGGGATCAGTCTGTACCTACTGACAAGCTCACAAAGAGTAATCAACAAGGAATAGATGATAGCTTGGTCAAATCAAACTCGAATGATGTGGATTGGCTTTATTCTTCAGCAAATTCATGTGATGAAGATGCATGTGAGAGGTAATGCTTGCACTATTTATGAACGTAATGGAGATGATGAAAATCTAGATAAGTTCATTTGCTTTGATTTTATTCAAAAAGTGCTTTTATGTATATATATATTCATCTCTAACCAATCGCCAACAATAAAAAAGGGAGGACATTATTAGTTAGAATCCGTTAACTATTTTTATCAAAGGGAATTCTTAACAAGTTGGAGGATTTTGTGATTACTGTGAAAATCTGAGAAAAGGAGAAATTTCACTACCATCACCTTTTTGGCAATTTGAAACACATAGAAGTTAATCTGATTTGTTGGTCTTCAGTCCACCCGTGTAATATTGCAGTATCTCCATTAAGGTTGCCCATAAATGCCTTTTGCACTAGAAAAAAATGCCTCTTAGTTGTAGTGTGTCCCATATACTCTTTCCTGGTTGTCTAATCATCCACATGACATCGTACATTACTGGGAGAAAGCAGAGAGCCGAGACATATCAGTATCCCCTTCCAACATTGGCAAGAAGAGCCAACATGTCTTCTTGTGCCCATTGCCAGAAAGTCCCGTTCTTTTATAAATTTTCCTATTCTGACCCAACACAAAATGGATAAATCTGATTTGTTAGTCTTTATTTCACCTGTGTAATATTGCAGTTTCTCCTTTAAAGGTTGCCCATAAATGCCTTTTGCACAAGGAAATGCCCCTTAGGCGTAACGTGTCCCATATACACTTTCCTGGTTGTCTAATCATTCTCGTCACCCTAATCATGTTCCCTACATTCCCTATGGAATACTTAACTGTTTCAGATTTCATGCAATAGCCATCTGTGAATCCAGACTGACAGAGACTATCTGTGACTGCAAGGCTGTTGTTGAGGACTAGGCAACCAAGCTCTTCGGTCTTAAAAAATGAAAGTGCTTTCCAAGTAGTTTTGAACCTTTGTTTCCATCTCTGCCCTCACCATCTTGGATAGCCTTTTTCTATTGAACTTGTGGTTGAGTGAAAGGTAAGATTGAGTATTGAATTAAGAGAATCCATTATTCACAGGTGAGAGCTTTTTTGTAAGAGAGGAAACCTGTGTTCTGAGCTTATTGCCCAGATTGCAAGTTTCCCCTCTTAGAAAAAAATAAAGATTGAATATTTCGATAAAGCTTCTTGGTCTGATAGGTAAAGAGAGATTTATCATGAAACCACTTCCAAACTCATTTCAAACAAAGTGGTGTTTGGTTTAACTTTATATAGAGGTAACAAGATCGACTTTGAGCATGGCTGACAGATCTCTAAGATACTCATTGTTTAGAGTTTATCCATCTGTCAGCACTTGGAACTTTCCTTTTGATCTGACAAAACACCAGCAGGGGGTTGTAGAAGTTTCAGAATTCTGACTTTTAATGCAAATCTGAAATTTCAGCTTGCACTGGAGGTTTCCTGGATCCAAACCCTATGAATATTCAACTTTGGGGCTGATTTAAAATATAAATTAGAGCAGGAAACAATGGACAATAGGCAATTCAAGAGTAAGGATACCAAACATATATGCCAACAAATTTCAGTCCATAGGGCACACTTTCCAAGCATAAAATCAGATCTGGAATCACTGCAATTATTGCAATTTTATAGCAGTAAATATGCCGTATTATCTTCTATATTAATGTTAAATCACTAAACAATTTTAACCTTCTTATGTCAAATTAGCATGACAAACTAGTGCTGGAAATTACCAAACCAAGATGATAAAAAATGCTGAAAATCAAATCTGCAATTGAGATAATTTTGGACAGATGGAAACTTCATATATATGTATAAAGATGAAGTACATGTACATACCATAGCCTCATGTCAAGGCTAGTATAATCCACTAGCTCTTCAAAAGATTTGCTAGGGAAAACCATGAAAACCCTAGTTCCACCAAAGATCCTCTATAAACTAGTATCACACTAGCAATACACCTTGGCTCCAAGCAAGATGTCTCATCTCCCTTCTTCAACAAGTACCACCTAGGGTTTATCAGAAAACCCTAATCTCCAAGTCTCCAATTAATGGAACTCTAACCAGTGTTCCATGGGGACTTGCCCTCCTCGCTCCCCATGCCCTGGGGGCTTGGGGGCTCCTTTCGAAACGTTTCCCCTCTTCACCAATTTGGCGAAACTTAGGGAAACACAAGGGGGAGCTCGCCCCCTGTTTTGAAGCGCGCACCGGTGAAGTGGGGTCTCCTAGACGCTCCAATGGTAATGGTAATGTTAAATTTTAAAGTAAAAGGATAGAAAATGAAAGATAAGGAAAATGCCATAGAAAATGAAAGATAAGGAAAATGCCACTTTTACTTAAATTTAACATTACCATTAATTGTTTCAAGATGTTTGAGAGTGGTTCCAACCTCATTGAAGTTCATATGCAAAAAGTAGAATTTTAGATCCCATTCCTAATTCAACAAGGATTTCAGGATTGCAATGTTTCCAGTGGATTTTATCATGTATGAGGTTAAGGGATTGTCATTTAATCAAGCACATTGACCTCTCTATGTACCTTGATTTTGGTGGTGCTGATTGTTAAACTCCTCTATCACGACCTTAATCAAAATGTACCATTTTGTCAAGCAAAATCACTTAATATGCATGATTTTTTTTTCTAATTCTACCTTATATTAATGCTTGGTTTAGGAAGTTTCATCAAATTGTAGGGTGTTGAGTAATGTCCTTCAAGGATCAACTTCGAGATTCAAGGTAGAGGCAAGGGATAAAAGCCTAGAGGAGGAGGGCATAGGGTGCTATTGATGAATAGGATCCCAATATAGGATTAATAGTTCACTCTTGCATAATTGTATGTTGGATTTGAAATCCTCAAATAATGTGATGCCCTCTGGATTCATGAAGAAATAGGGTCCTTTGGTCACACTTCCCCATTACAACATCTATGCCATGGATTTAAACAATGTTGAAGTGTGTTGAGTCATTGAAGAATTAGACTGTATTTACAGGGAGCAACTTAAACTATATTTATACAGGATGAATTGTTATTGCCGAGATTTATAATGTTATTATATTTTTTTATAATTTTTATGACCTCGACGTCCCCCCGTCCCCCTTGAATTTCCCTAAAATTCAGGGGTGGTCTCCACACGTCCCCAACGTGTGATTCCCCGTTCCCACGCTCTCGCCTCCCGAAAAATTGGGGGAACATTGACTCTAACCCTGATATTCAAGATGTTCCAAGTGCTCCAGCTTCGAAGAAACCCTAGTGCTTCCAAGACAAGAGAGATAATGTACAAAGAAAGAAACCCAACAAAAAGAGAGATCAAAACACTCTTCTCACTGTTGCCGCCTTTCATGCACCTTGGGGGAGGACGTGGCAGGAATCTTCAAGCCACTCGGTGTGTCCTTGGGGACAAGTCTCGAGTCAAGACTGTGACCTTGTTCTTAATTCCTTTTTTTAGGCTAACTCCTAATGAAGTCAAGGGGGGTAGACCCTATTTAGTTGTTAAGGTTGTTAAGGCTTAGTGATGATGATTTTAGTTGTTTTTAGGAATTCTGACAAGGAATAAGCAATTGAACAAGATATTGCAATAGAAATAATTAAAGCACAACAACATATAGATTAACAAGTGATAAGTAAAGCACACAGAAGCAGATGATTATAAAATGTAAAACCATTGCCAATGGAGTCCGAAAAATAAAGAGTGTTGTTGTATTGCCGAAAGAAAATATGTTGCAAGTGCTATTGGTCAATTTTAAATTAATATGGAGATGAGTTGATTAACTCTAGGGGGAAGGGAACTCCAAATATACCCGAAGGTACGAGGAGTATGTCCAAAAAATTTATCCGATGTGGCTCCCCGCAAAGAATATGCGGGCTGGTTGGAGTCCCTGAGACGTGTTCAACACTACACCAACAAGGGTGTAGCCTAATGGTGTCTCGAGGTCACTGCCCAGTTGTTCCCGCTTCCTTTGTGGATTTTGCCACCGCAACAGATCAAATCGAGGCGTTGGATTTTCGCCTGGGGAGGTTAATTTTAGATGTGAAAACTAATTAATCTAGTCACCCACATTGCTTTTGATGTAGCCAATTGTTTGATCGAACCGCAGCGGTGTAGAGCGTACACAACTGAGTCTAAGTAATTTTTAAGGATTTTATGATTTGTTTCGTTTGTTAAAAAGGAAAAATGTGACCTCCAAGAGTCTCTTTCGGTTCAAGTGAACCTCAATCGGGAAGGCAAGGAGGGGTAGATTTTATTATGTTTAAAGTGAAATTAAACTTAAAATGCAAAAAAGACAAAGCATGTTATCTAATTAATCCTACCATGCATCTCTTTCCCCTTTCGGGTGACTCGGGAAGTCGTGGGGTAAGTAGTAGTATTACTTTGATAAATGAAGTATGGAATAAAATGATCAAGATTGCAACATCTAACAAAGTATACTATCTTGCAAATAAGAACTAAACTAAAGCAAAACAAGAAAAATGCAAGAAACGAAAAAAGACAAAGACGCGGATCCCACCTAAGAGGATGGGGAGTGGGCTCAAAAGAGCCTACTCGAGATATCTTTTATTTATCGTAGTTACAATATTATTAGAAAGATGCTCTTTGGTCCTTGTTGTCTGGGATCCAAAGGCCTACAACAGGTCAATAATTGATAGATATTGGAAATGAGAGCTCCGGGAACCCCTGAATGGCCTAAATCTCCCAAAATTGGGCATCTCCTCCTTCTCTTTTTTGACGGACTTGCTAAAAACAAACAAGTTATTAAACCCAAAAGATGCTCAAAACAATTGAAGAGTGTCTTCGAACATCTAAAAAAATTTCTAAAAATTTCTAAGTTAAAAAATGATAAAAAAAATGCAAAGAAATGACCAAAGAAAGCAAGCTTTCCTTGGGATCTTGGCTTGCCTTTTGGGAAGCCAATACGATGTGCACTTAGATGCAAGATTCAACTTTAAAAATTCAAAGAAAAACTACTTTATGCAAGTTTTATATTTACTTTAAAGCAGTGTTCCACTGGGACGTGCCTCCTAGGGTCGGGGGCTCGCCCCCTACGCTTCCCATGCCTCGGGGACTGGGGGGCTCCATGGGAAACGTTTCCCAGCGCCCCCCTTTCTGTGAAACTTGGGGAAACGCGGGTCTAGGAGTTTCTTGGATTGGGGGGCTCCCACACGCCCCCTCTTGAAAATGGGGGGCTCCCACAGGCCCCCACTACCCTTGATTTTTAAATTTTTTTACTTAAAAAGAAATGGTTCATCATA
>LPNX010352753.1:0-72246 GCA_001517045.1 Pseudotsuga menziesii | reverse complement strand
CCTCTCAACGAGGAAGGGATTCGGTAGCAACCCCAACTTATCCCTGAACTTCACAAAACTCTATCTGCAAAGTGCCTTGGTGAAAATGTTTGCCACCTGCTCATTTGTCTGTATGTACTCCAATCGAATGGTTCCTCTCTGAACACAATCTCTCAAGAAGTGGTACCTGATGTCTATGTGTTTGATTCGGTCATGGAACACTGTATTTTCAGATAGGATGATGCCACTCTGATTGTTACAGTGAACTACTGTAGCCTCTAGCTCACACTCGAACAACCCTGAAAGTGACTTCCTCAACCACATACCCTCACAAGCAACCATGTTGGCTTCCATGTACTCAGCCTCTGTCGAGCTCAATGCAACTGACTTCTACTTCTTGCTGAACCAAGAGACAACCCTTGATCCAATGCTGAAACAACAACCTGAAGTACTCTTCTTGTCCTCTACACATCCTACCTAGTCAACATCCCTGAATCCTGCTGATTGTACACTCTCCTTGTGCTCATAAACCGATCCATACTCCATTGTACCTCTAATGTAGCGAAGTATGTGCTTCAGAGTCGTCCAATGCACTCTATGAGGGTCCACCATGAACTGACTCAAAGAGTTGACTGCAAAGTTGATGTCTGGTCGAGTTTTGACTAGATACATAAGCGATCTGATAAGATGACAATACAATGAGGATCAAATCTGGCTGACCCTGATGCAGTAATCTTCCTCCAGTTGGAAACTAGAGGTATGGCCATAGGCTTGCAATCTTCCATCATGAATCTCTTCAAGATCTCTACTACATACTTCCCCTGTCCAATGAAGAAGCATCCATCACTTTGTCAAACCTCCAAAGTCTAGAAAGTAATGCATCAAACCAAGCTCTTTCATCTCAAACTCCACTGCAAGGTTGGACTTGCAGTCTCCAATCAGCCTCTCATCTCTTGTAAGAAAGAGATCATCCACATATAGGACCAGTGTGAGAGGCACCTCACCTGTCAAGAAGTAAAGGTTGTGGTCACCCTCACTCCGTTGAAATCCCATCTCTCGTAGATAGCCTGCTTGAGCCCATGAGGAGCTCTATGTAGTCTGCATACATGTGTATCCTTGTTCTCCACATCAAACCCCTCTAGCTGCTCAATATGTACCTCCTCCTCTATCACTCTGTTGAGGAAGGCAGTCTTGACGCCCATCTGATTGACTCGCCAAACCATCTCAGCTGCTAGTGAGATAATGGTCCGAATGGAAGAATACCTGGCAATAGGGGCGAAGGTCTCATCATAGTCAATACCCTGCTTCTGTGAAAACCCCTTTGCCACAAAACGCGCCTTGTACTTCTCCATGCTTTTGTTTGCTGCATGCTTCACCTTGTAGATCCATCTGGATCCCACAACCTTTTTCCCTTCAGGTCTTGTCACAACGTCCCATACCTGTTTTTTCATGATGAAGTCATACTCCTCAACCATAGCCTCCTGCCACACATCATGTTGTGCAGCCTCCTCAAAGCTGGAAGGTTCAGAGTTAATCAACTCTGTCATCATTGCCATATAACTAAGTCTCACTGGTGGTTTGCTCCGTCTCATGGAGCTGTGTGGAGGATCCACCTGCTTGGAATCCCGAACTGTGGACCTGAACCACTTAGGCCTTGGCCTAGTGTCAACCTGCTGCGGCTGCTAGATATTCGTCTCCTGTTGCAGCTCATCCTCCAAGTCAATGACTGAGGAATCCCGTCCACCTAACTCCCTCTGACTACCAGAACCTGTGCCTATACCTTTACCTGTACATCTGGCTCCTCCAAGTTGACCCACGAATCTTGTGTTGGCTGTTGCTCTGCTGGTAAGTCCGTAGATCTCTGTAAGGCCCTGTCCTTATTGAATTGGACATCCCTACTCACAATGATCCTCTTGCGAGTAGGAATGTAAACTCTATATGCCTTTGAAGTCTCGTTGTATCCAACGAGTAACCCCTTCTCTCCAGAAGGGTCCAACTTCTTCCTAGTGTCAGCATGAACATGACAATAGCAGACACTGCCAAATATGCGAATGTGACTCACTTCTGGCCTGGTGCCTGTAAAGACCTTGTCGGGTGTCTTCCTCCCCAAAGTTGTATGGGGACACCTGTTATGAATGTATACTGCAGTCTTGTATTCCTTAGGCCAAAGGAATCGTGGTAATCCTTGATCAAATAGCATGGCCTTGGGTGGTCCTACCATAGTCTTGTTCTTCCGCTCTGCAACTCCATTCTGCTGTGGGGTATGGGCACAATGTTCTCTTTCTTGATCCCCTTTTTCGAACAATACTCCATGAACTCACTAGAGGTGTACTCACCCTCATTGTCTGTCCTCAACACCCGATTCGTCTTTCCTGTTTGGTTCTCCACAAGAGTTTTGAACACTCAAAACCTCTCAAAGACCTTTGACTTGGCCTTCAAGAAATAGATCCAGGTCTTCTTGGAATAGTCATCAATGAATGTTACGCAGTAACTGTAACCACTGAAAGAATGGACACTCATAGGTCTGCATACATTTGAATGCACCAAGTCCAAGGGCTCCTTAAACTTGTGCTCACTCTGTGGGAAAGGCTTCTTGATGTTCTTCCCCAATGCACAACCTTTGCAGTGGTTATGCTTCTCCTCCTATACCTGAGGTACTCCAGTGACAACTTGTCTCAAGCGCCTCAATGCTCCATGGTGTAAGTGTGCCATCCTCCTATGCCACAACTCACCTTGACTGCTTCTGCTGTTGACTAGAGCCTTTGCAGGCTCAAAGTGTAGTCTATACACTTTCCCGCTCCTTCTGCCAATCACCCTATCCAAGCTCCTATCTGACCCCTTGGGCCTGATATATACTCTATGGTCTCGGAACTTCACTTGATATCCCTTGTCCTCCAGAGTGGAGACTGATATGAGGTTCTTGGTCAATCCTTGAACATATAACACATCAACAAAACTGAGGGGTTTGCCAAACTCCCTCTCAAATGAAATGGTGCCAACTCCCTGCGCCTGATACCGTGCATCATCACCCAGCTCAATCTGGATCCCTGTCCCACCCTCCTATAAGTCTCTGAAGAATCTCTTATGTCCAGTCATGTGACTAGATGCTCCATTGTCGATGTACCATATATTGCTCCCTATGGTACTTTCCATGCAAGCTATCAAGCAGAACTCCTCATTGAAGTTCCTACTGAATTCCTCCACCTCTGCAGATCCAGCCATCTGAGTGCTACTCTTCTTCTTCCTGTCTAGGCACTGGGAGGAAAAGTGTCCTTGCTTGTGGCAGATAAAACACTTGACCTTTGATATGTCAAGGTTCTTCTTACCATCATTCTTCCTCTTTGCCTTACCCTTGCTCTCCCCTGTAAGGCCTAGAGCCTCCTCATCGACAATCTGTGGGGCACTGTTGGATGAGCCTGATCCTTGACCCATGCAGATCTCCTCCTAAACAAAGTCATCCCACAATCTCTGCCAATCAAGGAGCTTCTCCCTAGCCACCACACCTTTGACAAAGGTGTCCCATGGCTTAAAGAAGCCATTGAGGGCTATCCGAACTAGCTCCTCATCTGCAATCTTAGAGAAAACAACTCTAAGCTCATCCCTAATCTGTGTGAGACTTTTGAGATAACGCACCACTCCTCCCTTGGCCATCTTGGTGTTGCGCATCCTCTCTTATAGCACCATCTTCCGGTTCTCGTTCTTGCCTTGGAACAGACTCTCCAAAGTCGTCCACATCTCTGTTGCGGTCTTCTTCCCAGAAAGGTAAGGGACTATATGGTCCTTCACACCATCCATGATAATTAGCATGGATCTGGTATCAATCTTCTTCCAAGCTACCAGGTTTGTCATATCTGTGGGTGCAACTTTTGTGGAGTCAATGTGCACCTTAGCATCACTAACATCCTGGATCCTTGTGATCCTTTCTTTCCATGTAGGAAATTTCTGAGCCCCCTAGAGTTTATCTTCAACTCTCAACTGTATGGCCATTTTGAAGTGCACTTGTCAAACCTTAGATCTAGAAGTCTAGGTTTGTGTCTTCCAATATATCTGCCCCTGATCTATCATTGTTGTTGCAAGTCTCCCAGATTTAGCTCACCAGAGCTCTGATACCATGTAATTTTTCCTTTAACATTCAAACTAGGGTTAAATAGTGCATTCGAAATCTCTACTAATAACCACACATGAATATCTTTTACAGTATGCAGTGGAATATAAAACTGAGAAATAAATCATAACATCACATCACAATATTGACACTATTATTTTGGGTATGGAAACCCCCGGAAAAACCCAAGATGGGAAAACCGGTGCAGCAATCAGATATAGATTTTATTATGAGAAAATATGGAACGTTTACAATCACTGCAAATTCACCCAAACTTGGCGAATGTAGCACCCCACCAAAATCACTAGGCCAATCCCAACTAAACCGCAACACCCTCCTGCGTGAGTGTACGGCCCACTGTACAACCTCCCACACTTGCAGACCCGTACGACTATATGATTGTACGGCTCCTGTACGTAACCCATATGGTCTGTACGACAACTGTACGAAATCCGTATGGTTTGTACGGCCTTCCTCTACAGCTGTTGCCTGTCAATCCGTGCAGGCTTTGTTCTGCCTGGCAGCTCAGTGATCTTGTTTGCTCACTCCTCCGTCTTCCCAGCTAAATCCTCTGTCTGACTTTCTCCCCCTTTCTATATCATGTCTCTGTCGGAATACAAGTGTGTGTGTCCTCCCCACCAATTTACCTTTCTTTTATAACTTTAGGTAAAGCGAAAACCCTAATTTCACTTTCACTTAAAATCAATAAATAATTAGATCACTTTAATAATTTTCCAAAGTAAACTTAGGAAAAATAATTAAATACAATTGGCTTCCTATTTTAAGTCTTCTGCATGCAAGGACACATGCTTGCAGGAAGACCTTCCTTGTTGCTGCTAGTTTAACATAAACAATGTATGGAAGACAACGAATAAATGGAAACAATGAACAATGCTGCCAAGACTAGCAAGTTGTGTCCCTAAAGGGGAAATGACCAAATCCGTACTAAGAATAGGCATGACCAATGAGTATACACAAGAATCTCTTGAAAATAGCAACTAGATCACTTATGCAACTAGATCACTTATACTATAGACCTCAATGAAAACTCATAAGATATCGCCAACATACCACTATCAACCAAGTCTAACTACTACTATAGACAACAAAGAAAAAACTAAAATCCATTTGTACATATCCATATATCACCTTGGTCATATTCCTGCATCTAATCTGAACAATCTGAAGGCACTGAACACTACTACTGTATATCATGGGCACTGTCACTATCTCTGCTCTGAAATATGCAAAAAATGGCTAACTCGGTCCTCAAATCTGGGGTCATGAGGCTCAGTCATGGCATGAAACTAATCATTTGAATGCTCTAGATCTAATGAATAAAAGTGATCATCAATTAGAAGCTCATCATTTGTTGATCTCAAAGTAAAGGATTGGCTTAAGAATGTGCTCAGGACTACCTCAAGAACAATGGTATCCCAACTACTATGTATGTGACAACAATAACCCAAGGTGATTTAGCTATGCAAGGCAAGTCTACACCACTCCATCCCAAGCCTCCATGGACTCCATCCATCCTCCAAAGCTAGTTACTCAATTGGGGCAACTAGCCCTTGTAAGAGCTCTATCGAAGTCCCAAGCATTCCCAATCCAACTCCAATCCTTCGAACAAGAAACTAAGTTGCCACATGCCATCTAGGGCTTGTAGCCCTCCTCCACAATGCACAATACTCCTCATATTCTATAAAGTGTTCTCTTACCAAGTGCTTCCTCCATGTGACCATCATGGAATGTGTCCACCATCCAGGCAATAGATCTTCAATGCCCTAAGGATGAACACTGAGCCAATGATTATCTGAGATATGGCATCCTCTGAGCAAGCCATCAGAAGTGTCCATATCCATCTGAAACCATCCAGGGGATGAATTTTCACCATGTACCACAAAAATTGTGTAAACACTTGCAAAGAAACCCAAAAGTCTAATAGTCACTACGCAAGGCTTGTCCACACCACTCCATCACAAGCCTCCATAGACTCTATCTATACTCCAAAGCAATGTACATCAATTTGTCAGTGACCCCTTCAAGAACATTTTCGAAGCCCCAGGTGTCCCCAAGCCATTTCCAATCCTCTAAATAGGAAACCCAGCTACCATATTCCAACTAGTGCTTGAATCCCTCCTCCGAGATGCAAAATGATCCACATTCCTTGAAGGAAACTCTACAAGTAAATGGCTCATCCATGAGGCCTCAATGAAGGGCATCCACTAAATTGCAGATCTCCAAAATATAAGGGAAGAAAGCGAAGTCAATACCATCTTGAGGTCAAGCATCTACTAAGCAAGCTACTTCAACTGTGCATATCCATCACAAACCATTTCTCATTCTACAATCCATCTCGGACCATTGAAGGGCTAGTCATACACCAAATACCCCAAATCTCACGAAGCACCTCCAAACATGGTGTAAACACTTTCAGCGTAACTTGGAAATCTAACATGATGTTCTCTTGGTGTCAAATTTATTTTTTAATGGTAAATATGTTGGAAGAGTAGATTCATTGTTATCATCACCAATAATACCCTTGAATCCAAAAGTTCCCTTCATGTGTTGATGCCTAGCATGGAGGTACATTGATAGTATAGGCATTGATGTAGTGTGTGAGAAACACTCTACCACTCAGCATGGATCTAATGGTGGAAACATGCATAAGTTTTTTTGAGTCTTTTACCCATTTGCATGCGAGACGTGCATGTATGCATTTTTTAATGCATAGTGTAATTATTTAATGCAAAAGTGTGACTTTGCATGGAACTCAAATTAGGGATTTGGAACCCTAACCATTCACTCAAGCTATTAAAATGAGGCAGGGGGTAAAGGTAAAGAGACTCAAGACTGACTTCAGAGATTGAAGAGCCAAAAAGGTGAGGCGCACTTTTGAGAAATGAGGGCACATTTCTTGAGGGGTGCACTTTTAAGAGAAGATGTAGGATTGAGGCTAAGAGGGATGAGAGAAGTGAAGCATATTCTTCGGAGATTGAGGACTCGGGAGAGGCTTCCTTGATCATTCAAAGATTGAGTGACAGTCAGAGAGCAGTAAGAGATGGGTGCATTCCAGAGAGTGGGGGTGTATTCTCTCTAGCTAAGATAGGAAAGGAAGATTGGGGCACATCTTTCAGAGATTGACAAGGGGTGCACTTCCCTAGGTAGAGATTCAAAGATGATTGCATTAGAGATTGGGGAAAACAGAGGGTGCACTTGCTAGATTAGCCACATGTGTGCTAGAGTGGCGCGTTCTTTTAGAGACAATTCACCTGTTGAAGAATTCTCCCAGAGATCTAGCACTCCTTTCCAAGGCATCAGGTTATTCTGTGTAATTGATAAAGTTGATTGTAATCTCTTGCATATTTCTTTGGCTCAATTTAAAGAAAGCTTATAAATGTTGGTTTTCCCCTTTGGGGTTTCCAAGGTAAATCATTGTGTTAAATTGTGTGTTTGATTTCTAGTTTCGTTATGCATGTTCGACAGTTAATGAGTATTGTATTGCTACTTATAGATCCGATATGAGTTTTATTATTTATGTATGTATCTAGGAATCTATTGAAAGTAGTATATTGGAGTTAAGCTCAACTCTTGTGATAAGAGTAGGTACAATTAACATGGTATCAGAGCGTTCTCTCCGAGAAGAAATCAAAATTTTACATAGTGATATTGCAGAGAGTGCACAATTTATCAAATCTGTGAAGGAAAAGTCCATATCTGTGAGGATAGTGACCATATCTATCAGATTTGTGAGAGTAGAGTTCAAATCTATGAGTATAGAGGTCATATCTATCAGATCTGTGAGAGCAGAGCAAAAATGAATTTGATTCAAAAGGGTTTGAATCACAGTTTGTTAGATTTGTAGGATGTTTTTGATTCAGAGGATTTGAATTAGCAGTGTTATTAGATTTGCGAGGACGTAAAGATAGTACCATACAGTCCCTACAGCTAGGGCAAAATATTGCAGAAAAAAGGGTTTTTGCAATTTTTTGCATGGAAACTAAAATTTCTTGGTTTGGGTTTAAAATCGAAAATTTTGTGGTTTGTATGATTACGCATCTAGCCATATGACAAGAGCGAGGTAAATGCTCCTTAGTGCTTCACAAATAGACACAGACTGCTATGAGAGGTTAGCACTGAGGACAATTCGTTCGATGATGTTCTAGTTGGAGTAAGAATGCCTACTGAAGGTGGCAAGAGTGATGCATGTTCTGGACCTGAGGGTCAATTGCCGCTTAATATCATCTCTAGAGGATGAGGAATATAGCATGGTCTTTCGGGATGGACAGAGGATTCTATATTCGGAGGAGCAACATTGGATGTAGTAGTGATGCATGACATCAAACAAGGCAAGTTGTATAGGTTGCTGAGAAATCCTATAGGTGGGTACATGGAGACCTTGGATGTAGTTTCAGTGTCGAAGACCGAGAGAGCGTGAAATGTAGAAGATGGGCAAGAGGCTTCTTCTAGTATTGTCAGTAGAGATGACACTGCAAGATATGTAGTGCGTGGACAACGTACATCAGGAGGATTTGGGTGGATAATAGGTTCTAAGTGTGAGACAGACGGAGAGTGTGAAGTAGTCAATCCTCAGTTTAGAGAGATGAGCAAGAAGCTCATTCTAGTGCTAGCAAGAAGTTTAACTGGTTTGAGATGACCCAATAGTATAGTGATTAGGAGCGAGATGAGATATCTCGAAGCACTATAGTTAGGCACTGTTCTATAGAGTTGAGTACAGGATCAGTAGAGGGTGGGATTTCAGTGGCAGAGGGAGCTTCTACATCAAGGCAATGTGAGGGGCCTAAAGAGGGATTTTGGTGGACTTGTCAGAAGGACCTCCCTCGCTAAGAGGAGTGTTGAGATTTGTATCTCGAGATGTCCTTCATTTGTTGATGCCTAGCATGAAGGTACATTGACAATATAGGCATTGATGTAGTATTGGAGAAACACTCTACCAGTCGACATGGATCCAGTGGTGGAAACATGTAGAATTTTTTGAGTCTTTTACGCAGTTGCATGTGAGATGTGCATGCATGCATTTTTTAATGTAGAGTGTAATTTTTTAATGCATAAGTGTGATTTTGCATGGAGCTCAAATTAGGGATATGGAACCTTAATCAGTCACACAAGGTATTAAAATGAGGCAGGGAGTAAAGGTAAAGAGACTCAAGACTGACTTCAAAGGTTGAAGAACCAAAGAGGTGATGCGCATTTTTGAGAAAGGAGGACTGATTTCTTGAGGATGGGCGCATTCTGAGAGGGAGGGTGCAAGCTTGAGGCTAAGAGGGCTGAGAGTAGTGAGGCATACTCTTCAGAGATTGAGGAGAGGGTTCCTTCATCATTCAGAGACTGGGTGACAGTCAAAGAGCATTTGTATTGAGCAAACAGACAACAGTAAGAGAGGGGCGCATTCCAGAGAGTGGGGGTGTATTCTCTTGAGCTTGAGATAGTAGAGGAAGAATGGGGCTCATCTTTCTAAGACTGAGAGGGGCACACTTCCCTGGGTAGAGATCCGGAGTTGATTGCATAAAAAATCAGAGCAAACAGAGGGCGCACTTGCCAGATTGGTCGCACATGTGCTAAAGGGGCTCATTCCTTCAAAGACAATTCAACTATTTAAGAATTCTCCCACAGATCTAGCACGCCTTTCCAAGGCATCAGGTTCTTTTGTGTAATTGATAAAGCTGATTGTAACCTCTCATATTTCTCTGGCTCAGATTATAGAAAGCCCATAGATGCTAGTTTTCCCCATTGGGGTTTCCAAGGTAAATCATTGTGTTAAATTGTGTTTGATTTCCAATTTCATTGTGAATGTTTGACGGTTAATGAGTTTATTGTATTGTTGCTTATAGATCATATTTGAGTTTTATTATTTATGTATGTATCTAGGAATCTATTGAAAGTAGTATATCAGAGGTAAGCTTAGCTCTTGTAATAAGAGTAGGTAAGAACAAACATGGTATCAGAGCGTCGTATCAGAAAAGAAATCAAGGGTTTACACAGTGGTATTGCAGAGAGTGTACAATTTATTAGATATGTGAGGGTAGAGTCCAGATCTTTGGTGGATCTATCATATTTTTGAGGAGACCAGATCTATCATATCTGTGAGAGCAAAGTTCAAATCTGTGAGTATAGAGGTCAGATCTACCAATCTGTGAGAGCAGAGCAAAGATCAGTTTGATTCAAGAACGTTTGAATCACAGTTTTTCATATGTACAGGATGTTTCTGATTCAGAGGATTTGAATCAGTAGTGTTATCATATTTGCAGGGCTATAAGGACAGTACCGTACAATCTGTACAGTTGGGGTATAAAATTGCAAAAAAATGGTTTTTGCAAATTTTTGCATGGAAACCGAAATTTCTTGGTTTGGGTTTAAAATCAGAAATTTTGTACTTTGTATGGTTATGCATCTTAGCCATATGACGAGAGCAGGGTCAATGCTCCTTAGTGCTTCAAAGACAGATTTAGACTGCTATGAGAGGCTAGCAGTGAGGAGAGTTGGTTCAATGATGTTCCAGCTGGAGACAGAAGGTCTACTGAAGGTGACAAGAGCGATGCATGTTCTAGAGTTGAGGGTCAATTTGCCCTTAGTATCATCTCTAGAGTGAGGAATATAACATGGTGTTTCGGGATGAAAAACGGAGTCTATATTCAGAGGGAGCGACCTTGGGTGCAATAATGAGGCATGGCATCAGACAAGGAACGCTGTACAGGTTGTTGGGAAAGCCTGTAAGTGGGTCCAGGGAGATCTTGGATGCATTTTAAGTGTCAAAGATAGAGAGAGGGAAAGAGGCTTCTTCAAATATTGTGAATGGAGATGGTTGTAATGTCCTCTTCTGCTTAGGCATTGAGGACCAAACCGCTAACCTATGTGATTCCTGTGGTTTGAGCGGTTACTGACAGTTAGGGAATCGACTGANGCATCAATATTATATCACCATTGGGTCGAAGAGGGCCACCGGAGCCAAAGGCCACCGACATGCATGACATCTAAGCATTATTTAATGATGCATGCACCCACTTAAGTCTCCATGCGCATGCATGCAAGTCAACTGCAAATTAGAAGTTAAAGTGACCTAATTAGGTAAAAAGTTAGGGTTTTCGCAGTTGAAAGTTATAAAAGAAAGATAAAGTGAATGGAGACTTTACTTTTTATGATTATTGATTTTGGAGCTCTTGGGTAGCAGCACAACGTGCGGCCACAGCAGTTGGGGTTGGAGACGGTGTCTTCAGCTAACGGGATTTCGGCAGTGCGATATCTGCCCTAGTCTCCTTCAAGATAAACCATCCAGGTTTGTCACCGTGTCTATTGCATTCATCATTATCCAGTATTCCAATATAAGTCTGAAGGTTATTGCAGATTCATCCGTACAGCTGGGGGCATTTAGTTGGGAAACCCTAATCATTCACCAGGACTCTGGATCACTATATTTCTTCCGCATGTGGTCTGCATCCTCATTGATAGGATCACTCTACTGCATTGGGTGATTGTCAGCCATCAGATTGTCCATCCGGGGCAGCTAGCAACAATTTACAGGGTTGTGGGGACGTGAGCAGCAGATTGGTAGATCAATTCGCTAGGGCATTTGAAGGGGTCAAAACTCTTACATGCTCCGGCCATTCTCTTCAGAACGGGCACACCTTCCTTCCAACTTTTTTCCAGCTGAAACTGACCATCCCTTCAGCAAAAACGTCACACTTGTTTGATTCAGCTAACCGGGGTATTGCAGTAGAAAACCAGGTTATTTCTTCATCAGCTCAGCTCATCTTGCATGCGTATTCTCTCTAGAGCATATTCAGCCGGCTTATAAGTGGTAAGTATCATTCTATCCTGCAAACCCTAACCCTAATTTCAGCTATAAATAGGGAAATTTTGCATGGCAGTTTGCATGCCAGGCTATTTCAGTAAATTTGCATAGAAATAGAAAATATCAGTATTTGGGATATTACAATGGCATCGTAGGATATGTAGTGCGTGGACAACCTACATCAAGAGGATCTGGATGGATAAAGGTTCTGAGTTTGAGATAGAAAGAGAGCGAGAAGCTTCATGGATTGAAGTGGTACCGAATAGTCAATCCTCAGTTCAGAGAGATGAGCATGAAGCTCATTGTAGCACTAGTAGGAAGTTTTACTGCTTCAAGATGACATAGTGTTGAGATTTGTACTTAAAACAGTTATGTTAGTTAGGCTTTAATTCAAATTACTTCATATAAAAATAATTGCATGCATAAGGATCATTGAAAGATAGACATTCACAACATACACAAAGATTTATCTTGGGAAACCCTCTTGGGGAAGAAAACCCAGCAGAACTTCTTCAGTATAGATTCATCAACAAAGTACAATGTTAATACAGTGAAGAGCTAAAGCTCTCTCATAGAAAGATACCCCAAACACAAAGATAAGATAACCCCAAAATATTAGTCTTTCTTCAATTGATGCTACTCTCTCTCTCTTGCGCACTTGTCTCATTGGCTTGAACAAACTTGCTTTTGTGGCAAATGAGGAGGTCGACACCTTTATTTATACTTGTTCCGGAGTGACTTTTTCCACTGCAGGGCCAAATTGTCTACTTAACTGGGCTGACTTGTCTGGGAGACAAATAATATTGTTTGTTTATTATTTCTAGAATCTTCTGGGCCAACATTACAAGTGTAATTTAGCATTGCTTCTTTTAGGGTTTTTACTTTGATCAAATACAATAAGAATATCTTATGAAGCTACATAAAACCTAAGTCACACGGTTCGAATTCAAATTTGAGTTCGAAGGCCATTTGATTCGATTCGAATTCGAACTTCTCGATGAGGTTCGTATGAGATTCGTCTTTAGATTCGAGAATATATATATATATATATATAACACTGAAATATAATAATATAAAATAAATAAAAAAGTTACATCAACAATTTAATCGTGTATCTTGAAATACACAACTCAGGGTTCGTTTCAACTTTCAGCTCAACTGCTTAAATAAATTTAATCTCAATTGCGATTAACTTCAGTCTTCAATGTCGGCAAAATAGAATTGCAGGTTTGTGATTGCAGTTGCACTTATAGATTATAGTATGTGACTCAAACAGTGAGTTGGTGATTGAGCAGTAGCAACGATTCATGAACACTGAGATCAAAATTCATGGAGTTGCGAGCTCTAAGCGCTAGCATGAGGGTTTCTTTTCTAAGAAGTGACAAGTAGAGAGGAAAAACTTTGCGCACGGGTTGGGTGTCGGGACTAGGGTAGGTAGACCATAGGGTGTTAGGACTAAGGTTTAGGTGAAGAAACCAAGCTCAATTTTTTTTTTTTTTTGAATTTTTTAATAAAATTTGCCTCGAAATTCTCCTTTAGATTCAAATCAGCTTGAGATTCGGCAAAATTTGAACTTGAAGGTTCAAATTCGTCGAATCTTGTGACTTAGCATAAAACATCAACACCTGACAGGATAATGCTCACGAGCAAGATGAGATATCTCAAAGAACTACAGTCAAACACAAGTGTACAAAGGTGAGTACAGGATCAGTAGATGGTCGGCTTATAGTGACAGAGGGAGCTTCTACAATAGGCAGTGTGAGGGGCTTGAAGAGGGATTTTGGTGGAGGAATTATCCGAAGGACCTTCCTCACTAAGAGGGAGTGTTGAGATTTGTATCTTGGGTTTCGTTAATGTGCTGATACCTAGCATAAAGGTACATTGATAGTATAGGCATTGATGTAGTGTGTGAGAAACACTCTACCGGTCGGCATTGATCCAGTGGTGGAAACATGCAAAAGTTTCCGAGTCTTTTACCCAATTGCATGCGAGATGTGCATGCATGCATTTTCTAATGCAAAGTGTAATGTTTCAATGCAGAAGCGTTATTTTGCATGGAACTCAAATTAGGGATTTGGAACCCCAATCAGTCACTCAAGCTATTTAAAGGAGGCAGGAGGTAAAGGTAAAGAGACTTAAGACCGACTTCAGAGATTGAAGAGCCAAAGAGGTGAGGCATACTTTTGAGAAAGGAGGGTGCATTTCTTGAGGGGTGCACTTCTGAAAGAGGGTGGAGGCTTGAGGCTAAGAGCAGTGAGGCATATTCTTCAGAGATTGAGGAGAGGGTGCCTTGATCATTCAGAGACTGAGTGACAGTCAGAAAGCATTTCTATTGAGAAGACAAAGAGCAGTAAGAGAGGAGCGCATTCCAGAGAGTGGGGGCGTATTCTTCTGAGGCTGAGATAGCAGAGGAAGACTGGGGTGCATCTTTCAGAGGCTGAGAGGGGGTGGACTTTCCTAGGTAGAGATCCAGAGCTGATTGTTTCAGAGATCAGAGCAGGAAGAGGGTGCACTTGCCAGATGGTCACATGTGTGCCAAATGAGCGCATTCCTTCAGAGACAGTTCAGCTGTTGAAGAATTCTCCCAGAGATCTAACACGCCTTTCCAAGGCATCAGATTCTTCTGCGTAATTGATAAAGTTTATTATAATCTCTCGCATATTTCTCTTGTTCAGATCATAGAGAGCCCATAGTTGTTGGTTTTCCCCATTGCGGTTTGTAGGGTAAATCATTTTGTTAAATTGTGTGTTTGATTTCTAGTTCCATTGCGCATGTTCGGCAGTTAATGAGTGTATTGTATTGTTGCTTATAGACCAGATCTAAGTTTTATTATTTATGTATGTATCTGGGAATCTATTGAAAATAGTATATCAGAGTTAAGCTCAGCTCTTGTGATAAGAGTAGGTAAGATTGCAGTCTAAGACTCTAAATATGATAACAGATCAGAATCTTCCTGGGAGCATCTGGAATACTTCTCCCAGAGTCACTTAGCTGCTACAAGTATGCCCTACATTTGAACATATCTCAAACCAGGATCTCAGTCTTCACAAGGAAGAGTGCAGATGTCCCAAGCCACTAGAGGCAAACCTTTTTGGCCTTCCTCGTTAGCCCACATGGATCTTCTAAGTTGCTGTTCTAACTTATGGTATCCTGAAGCACTCAGAAAACGACAAGGAATAGTATGCAATCCATGTAGCTAACTCTGTTTACAATGGTGACTCTTTTGGCACGTGGGATATCTAGATGATGTTGTTATTTGAGTCTAATCTCAAATTTTAAGACCCAATCCGACAATTCTCTGGTTGGCACATCAATTCAAAAAGGGATGCATAGATATCTAACGATGTCCCTGGCTATACAGTCTTCCACATGTTTGTCCAATCAAGGTGGTCCTCTTATCTTATAATAAGTGCTTCAGTTTTCTCCTCTCTGACCATTCCCCTGCAGCTTTAGAAAAAATGTCCAAAATTGTGCCTTCTATCGAAGGTTGTGTATGTTTAGGAGTCAGACACTGAGACTTGAGTAGTGAAGGGAAGATGCCCTGAGGATTATGTTGGCTCAGGGAGATAAGCCAAAGCCTCTGTTAAGCTCGACAAATATGGAGCTGAAGAATCTCTGTAGAGAGATTGCTTCAAATAAGAAACCATTAACACAAACTGTATCAGAGGCATTGACAAAAAGGGCCTAACATCTTGGGAAAGTAAGTTTCTAACTCTAAACATGTCAAGAATGAAGTCCTACTAGATTTTGTCATATGCTTTGTCAAAATCTATTTTAAGGGAGAACACTTGTCCACTCTCCCATACCCACTCAATACTTCCCCGAGTTGTTAAAAGATTATTGCAGATGAATTGTCCCTTGATAAAGCTTGTTTGGTCAGTATTAATTTTTAGAACTTTGGTATCTATAAATTCACTAACTTCTTTTTCAAGGTTTTGTTTTAGATGTTGCATATTCTGAATAACTTCTCCTTCTCAACCACCTGTGGAAACAGGAACCATCATCATTCCTCAAACCTTAATACAATAAGCACAAGCAGTAGAGCATTAATGGCAGTATACACACAAATATACGTCGTTAGATTTCTGTGCATATATATCCAACGGTGTATATTTGAGCATACACTGTCATTAATGTTATGTGCTAGCTGCTTAAGTGCTTATTGTTTTGCCAAAATTTTATGCGATCTGTCACAATGTTTGCCTTTGCTTTTAAACAGTGATGTTTCTACCAGGCAGCATTAACTCTCCAACAAAGGAGCTGATTCGGCGGATGAGATCAATCAGCTTGCACTGTTCATCTTTCCAGAAAAGCATTCATCCATAAACAAGAGTGTTGATACGGCCTTCCAGAGTGCCTTTTCATGATATACAAGCCTTTCATATGGCTTATCGTGTGGCTCTGTCATGGCCTCTACACAACTAGAATTTCCAGAAAGTCACACAGCGGGCATTACTGTATTCCCTCGCCTTGATTTGGCTGCCAATTGGTTCCAACAACATATCTACTCCAGAACTGGAACCACCATGTTTCCTCTGCTCTCTTATATACAATGATGCACCCACAGAACTGAAGGCAAAATCTAAAAGTTCCAGAACACAGTTATTGCCTGCCTTCATTCATTCGAGGTGTGGAGTTTTATTTCTCTGATCGTTGAGCTTTGGCTTTCTCAACAGCTCTGCAAAACTGAATTTCCACAATATAAACGCCAAAATCGAGCACGACGGGAAGTCGCTCAACTACCAACAACAATTTAAAAAATCAATTTATATGGCCTGTACGAGCACAGGCACCACAGGGACTGTTTCTTCAGACAAGTTAGGTCTTGCAGGTTCAAATAGAACTTAATGTGACAAAATTCAATGTGCCAATGTTTGATCTTGTGTTTTTGAGCTGATCATTTCTATTATTTTGCGTATTAGCATTCACTTCGGCATTAGGTAGCAACAGATCAACTTCGTGCCAAATAGAAACAGGCATAGTAGCAGAATTCGGCTACATTGGCACCTCCTGTACGGAAATTCGGGTACAAATTCAGTTTAGATGAATCTTCATCTGAATACGGATTCGATTCGTTATGATAAAATCATACGGGAGGGGCCTGAATTCTTATCACGTGGAATAGTTAGAGGATATGACTGACATATATTCGTTCCACATTTACTGCCATGGAGCTTGCTCAACTTTACCTTTGGAGTCGGCTAATGAAAGTCATCGCTAACCTGGCCAAAGGTATCGTTCCAAAACCTTCTGATACAACATTCTCCAAGTCGCTCAAGGAGATGGATGCGTCATGCTTGGAATACGATCCAGCGAAGAGCTGTCTGCTGAAACATCCCTTCATCAATAACAATGCCCTTTATCTGGTCAAGCATTTAGTGAAACGACAAGAAAAATATTCATATTAGTAAAAGATATATACTCATGTAATTTTTCGAATTGGACCTTTTTTAAGGTTTTTCCAAATCATTAAGTATTCGAATTCATATATGGTAAATTGTCGGAATCGGTGTGACTGTAACTGGAAAGTTGAGAGGTAAGAGGTAAGTCCTCGGGTTCGAGGTTGTGTTCGTTCGACGACGTTGATGTTCGATAAAAATTCGAAACTGAAAATTTAGTTGTAACATTCGGCATAAAGTTTAACAAATTATAAATTTTATAAATTTAAAAAATATCTAATAAAACTCAAAAGGCTTAATGTTTATATATATACGTATAAAATAAAATTTAAATTGCTCACATTAATTTGGGTATGGAGGTTTTTACAAAGGGTTAATCTCTCCATGAGCATATGCTTATGACAAGGTATTTATAGGTAGGAGGAAACACCTACCTCTATTCACGTGGATCTCATTTAACCACGTGACTCCAGCTACCATATCTAATGTTCTCAAAACTACCACTTAAACCAACTGCAAGTATCACATGGATGACTCCCCGTAACCTTGACTATCAGGTTACACACATTAACCTCCTCTCACAGGCAACATACAAAACAAGGAGATGACTCCAACATGTTGTCATTTTCTGGAGTTTCAATTCCTGTTTGTAATGCATCACCTCTTCATAAGTTTAACAAATTATAAATTTTATAAATTTAAAAAATATCTAATAAAACTCAAAAGGCTTAATGTTTATATATATACATATAAAATAAAATTTAAATTGCTCGCATTAATTTGAGTATGGAGGTTTTTACAAAGGGTTAATTTCTCCATGAGCATATGCTTGATGACAACGTAATTATAGGTAGGAGGAAACACCTACCTCTATTCACGTGGATCTCATTTAACCACGTGACTCCAGCTACCATATCTAATGTTCTCAAAACTACCACTTAAACCAACTGCAATTACCACATGGATGACTCCCCGTAACCTTGACTATCAGGTTACACACATTAACCTCCTCTCACAGGCAACATACAAAACAAGGAGATGACTCCAACAAGTTGTCATTTTCTGGAGTTTCAATTCCTGTTTGTAATGCATTACCCCTTCATATTCAAGAAAAAGAGTGGAATGTACAAAACATTTAAAAAAGGCTTCTGTTTGATAGTTTAGTTTAGTTTATGATCTCTTTTTGGAGTTTAACATTGTACGATTGTAATAACTGTTTCTTGTGTTGATTTAAACTGCACACAGATACTCGGTTACTAGTAGTATCACTAGCATCATGGAAGTTGATGATTCGAGTTTTGAAAACGAGCAGGTATCAGAGGTACAAAACTAAACCTACCATGTACATGTGCATTTTATTTGATCGTAAACAGTTTGGACCAAAAGATTCCATCTCACAATTCAAAACTATGTGCATCAGACTCGGAAAACAGACAAACCTCAAATGGCAAGAGGCCAAGATAAAGAAAGACCAGACATGGAATCCGCATTTGAGGAGATCCATCATTCTGGTTGCAGTTTATTAGAAATCCTAGGTGGAGAATGCCCAAGTGAATTCTCAAGCACTTTTGTTGACTGGGTTTGTCATGGACAATCGCTTGTATACAATGTAACACGGTGATTTCATGTCGAGTCCTTGCCTTCAGTCTTATTTTTCCGTATCAGTTTCAGGTTCGTAACAAGTGTAAAACCAAGTGCAGATTGCCTTTGGAGTCATCCCCATTTTGGATAATGGCGTCGTTAGATTCTTTCATTTGTAAAATGCATTCTTAGATCCAGCAAAATGTTGGATTGCATTTTAGGCACAAGTATTCAATAAAAATGCCCATGTATATAGCAGCAGTTAATTCTCTCGGATGCATATTCAACATCTTTCAGGCCCTGTCTTCTTCCACAGTGGAAATCATTCAATATGTGCCATTATGTGGCAAGGATCCTGAAAACTGTTTTTGTAAATATTTCATATCTGAATGACATAACTTTTATAAATAATCTCGAAATTTGAGAGAAGAACAAGTGTCTCAGACAGTGGAGTTTTCATGGGAAGTGATATGCCTTCATTAACTTGATTGAGATGGTTTACTCTGAGGTTCACTTAGGTTTAAATAACCAAATGTCCACTTTGGAGATTTTAGCTTTCACTCTATACAATGGAAAATGGAAAAGTGATCATGGAAAATTAAGCGCTTGGAAGAAAATAAAATGAAAATGAAAATATTGAAAGAAGTAAAAAATTGTGTTAATTAAAAAATACTAATTAATTAGTTATTTTAGAAAATATTGAGATTCTAAATATTTTTAGATTTGGCAACAACTTCTATGTGTGAAATATTAACCAAATCCATACCATTAAATAGTGTTCCTCAAACAGTACAAATTTAGGATGAGTTTAAAATCATTTGTTCTATAAGGTGGGATGATAATCATGGAATGTTTTTTTAGACCATTGTGACTCAGCAAGGGTCGAGATGTCCCGAAGCCCATCAGGGATAGGGGTCACCTACCCTTCGAGCCTTGTCACAACGGGTCAATGAACAACCCTACCCTCCGCCGGTTTTGAATCTGTGACCTTCAAGAAGATAACACATGTTCTTAACCATTGGGCTTACTCAGGTGCTCATATGATAATCATGGAATGTTTTTTGTGTAACTTTTAATGTGTTAAAGGAAATTATACACAAGGAAATAGAAAAACAAAATATATTATTATTTTTCTTTTGGTTTGTGTGATAGTGTTATCAAAATGGTCTTCAATTGTAATGAAATAAGGTCATGAAGAGGAGGTCTTATTTGTTAAGGCCCTAAGTTGTGCTCAGATAAAGTCTTGTTGTCCCTAGGATATGTGAGGTATGATATATGGTCCTAAATTTTGATTATATATATATATAATCAAAATTTCCTTATGAAAGCACAACTTAGGGCCTTAACAAATAAGACACACACACATATATATTAGTGAAAATGGGCATATGAAGTGGTCACATTTATCTATTTACCTTTGCATCTATATTTGTGAAATAGATGTGAAGTTTATTCCTTTCAAATTAACATGTACTAGTATTATTTCAGGTCATCAAAATTTGCAGCCCTTTTAAATTTTATTTTGAAAGTTATTTTTAAACTAAACTTCTATAGAATTTTTTTAATATAATTATATCCTTCATTTAAACTTTCATTAAAAGAAAAATGCACATCATAAACCTTCTGAGAATGTAAGTGTCTATTAATCAAACAGTTGAGCTTTCCCAAATGAAAATTAAAATATTCTCAAAATGGGGGAAAGTGCCCAAAAATTTGTCATGTTTTTTCAAGGAAAAAATATTAAATACATGTACATTATACTGTTGGACACAATGGCCACACTGAGAGGGGGGGTGAATCAATGTGTGGACAATTTTAAACATTTTTATCTTCTTTTAATCAATCAAAGTATATTGAACATTATGTCATCAATTGCATAATTAAATTCATCATGAGTTATAAGCACAATCATCACATCAAGAGACACAAAAATATTTATTTATGGTAATGGAAGACTACAATCTTCTCCATTACAATCAACACCAACTCTTGTAACAGGACCCAGCTTGGTTTTTTTAGCTCCACTAAGAAAGGTTTGAGGAGTCAAATCCTCAAATGTAAGATTCCACTTGCAAGCTTGATGTCAATCTTTGTTTGTCATCAATCTGTTGCTCAACCATCTCTGTTCATCAACCTTTGCTCATCGATCTCTGTTGGTCAACTAGCTCACTGCTCTTTGCAATCTACTCATCAATCATTGTCGGTCAATCTTCTTTGCCCATGAATTTTGTTGCTCAATCTTTTCTGCTCATCAATATTTCTTGTTAAGTTGGTCAATCTTCTCATGCATACATCAACTCATCTCATCATCATCATATAGTTCATGATCAAGGTGAATGTATCAACTGTATATCATATCAACATGAGGTTTGCATCATCATTGTTTCAAGTATAAGGTATGCAACATCATCATCATAAGGCATCATAATCGAGCATTTTCATCACAAAGGATTCACTTCACACATCATATCACTGTACATACAAATATACTGCTGTATTCTTCACCCATCATTATATATATGTGACTAAGATATCATGGGTGTAGGCATCATCTCATCATCACAATGCAACTGTAAGTATACCACATCATTGTTTAGGTCAAGTTCAACTACCATTGTATATGTATTGTACATATACTATAGTATACTTCATTGTATATTATACATGCATACACTATATATAGACTATTGTACTCTTCATCACTGTATGCATCAAATATTATATTATCATCATATCTTTATCATTATCGTATCTTCATCATCTTAGTGTAAAGGAGAGCCTCCTATCGTATCACTGTATATTTCACCACTGTGTATACTCACTTGGCTTGGACTGTGTATATGCTTTAGGTGACTTCAACACCAGATTGTTCAAGCACCTAGATCTCGGATTGTAAAGCATGTGAACTTGGACTGTTTAGGATCAAACCTTGGACTGTATGTACCCAAAAAATTTACCAACTTGTTGCTTCAAACATTTAGACTATGCAACCACCAAAATTAGACTGTTTGAAAAAGGCCTCCAATACTGTTACAAGGTCGGATTGTTCTTCCTCGGATATACTCGTAGTTTAAACTTCAACCATGGGTTGTGTTTAAGCAAACTCGGACTATGGTTTACCCTTTGCTGCTGCAAACAAAATAGGATTGTTTAGACCCCAAAGTTCATGCATCAACAACCTCACACTATGTGAAGAGTTTTGGTGAGGCTTGCTTATGTCTGTAGAAAACACGAAAATTATCAAAAAGAAGTCTATGGTCTACAGCAAATCTCCACCAAGAATTAGGGCATACTCCTACTGTTGTCTTCAACATCATCAAGCTCTGAATTATTTCCTCTCCAAAAAGGACAATGACTGTGTATTAGGGCTAACTAAGACATCACTCAGTCAAGCATCAAAACTTGGTTCCATCTCCTTGTTAGTTCGGGACTGTGTAGAGACTCTCCAACACCAGTCACGAGATTCCTCAGTCAAACCTACAAATAATTATCCCCCCAAAAAAACTTGGTTGGTCACCACCAAGATTCCACAGCGATTACTGCTTCTTCTCTACGAACTTCTTCCTCAGTCCACAATTTTCCTTTCACACATTAGTTTGTTCATATTTGGAGTGAGATCACAATAGAATATATATTCTCTTTCATCGTTAAAGATAGGGCTGGAAATGAAGTCGAATTCAAGGCCAAGTAAATGTATGGATTTTTATTTTATATTTTTAATATTTAATTTGAATTTAAACTTTCATTGGGGTCGACCTTCACATTATTACTTTAATATCATTGAATCATCATTTTATGGGGTTTTACAATTTGTCTTCAATCTATTAAGGTCACCAAGGACCCTTAGTCAAGGGTATGACCTCTAGATTAAGGCAAGTGTGTCCACCACATCATAAAAAAAAGGGTATAGCAAGCCACTAAGTGTCATGTCCCCCAAAATCCAAGGTGACCACACACAACATCTTCACCCCTCCTTCAAAGGACCAAGGACCATCAAGTGCAAATAAGTGTTTCTAAGTGTCCAAGCGCCATCATATGTGTGTGGGTTCCTTCATCATGCGATCTACTCACATCAAGTGTAAGCAATGGGCTTCATGACCTTTGCAAGGGCATCAAGCCACCAAGTGTGGGTCCAAGGACTTCTTCAAGGGCTTCTTCATCAAGCAGGAGACTTCATGGGCTTCTTCAACCACCTTAACCATGCAAGGGGACCTCCAAGGGTCAAGATCCATCATGACATCACATGTGGGGTTGCCAAACCTTCTCCTAGGGTACCATGACACCATCATAGCATGAATGACCACATAATGGGTCATTAATGCTTCTCCAACCCATCTAGGGTTTCTCCATCATCTACAAGGGCTTCAACACCATCTCTAGGGTCTTCAACATCATCACCATGGTCTTCAACATCGTCAACAAGGTGGTGGATCAAAGATCCAACCTTGTGGGTACAAGGTGCTTCAAAGCACAAACCATCTCGATAAGGGCTCCAAGGCACTGGATGTGAGGGTACTAGGATCATCCATACATGTGTATTGCAAGAGGGACTTGGTGGCACCAATGACAACCATTGGGGCCACTGCAAGTCCATGTTGGAATCAATGACAATTCAATCAACAATATCCTCCTTTTTCATTGTTGACAACAACTCATGCTCCTACTGTGAGCATACTCTCCTTTTTGTCTTCATCTCTCCCCCTTTGGCATCAATGGTAAAGGATGTCCACATATCTGCATCTAATATCACTGATCACTGATCATTGCTCCCCCTACCAATATGCACGATCATAGGACCTGTCTGTATGCCTGGAGTAGTTGTCATTTCTCCTTTGAGTTCATCCTCCAGCCTCATGAACTCAAGGTGTTCTAACGTCTTTGAGAGACCTTAATCTTGGCTTTCCAAATGGCAGCCATCCTCCCTGCTCTGATCAACCTCTCCTATCTGTAGATGCTTGGTCTTCTTCATCCATACTTGCTTCTTGGTGTTTGTCCTTTTAGCCTTTGTTCCTTCATATGTATTGGCTTTCTTTGTTGAGTTGTATGAGAAACTTCTCATGGGTTGTTTTTATGTACTCCAACAGTCTTGAGATTTGTGCCCAAAGCCGCTGGAACCATAACACCTCATCGTACGACAATATGCAACAATGTGACAAAGTATTATCTTCATATTTTCGAGTCCCTCCTTGTAACCAAGACCATTCTTGTCAAATGGATATCTTTGGAAATCCAAGATTTTATCTAGGACAATCGAATTGTCCATGAACTTGACAAAAACATCATTCTTTTCACCTTTCTTTCTGAGACCAACTACCTCCATTTCCAGTCTTTGGATTGTTTGCTTATTTTCTTCTAGCTGATTCTTCAAGATTGCTTCTATCCTTTTGGCTTCCTACAGCTGAGTCTTCAAATCATGATTGGGCTCTCTAGTTTCTTCAGGATCTTTTGAGTCTTCAACATGCTCTTCTTGTTCATTTTTTTTACTAATCAATTCAGTCTTTAGTTGGACACAATGGCCACACTAAGAGGGGGTGAATCGAAGTGTGAGCAATTTTAAACATTTTTACCTTCTTTTAATCAATCAGAGTATCTCAAGCATTATGCCATCAATTACATAATCAAATTCATCATGAGTCATAAGCACAATCATCACATCAAGAGAGACACAAGAATATTTGTAATTTGAATATTTATTTATGGTAATGGAAGACTACAATATTCTCAATTACAATTAACACCAACTGATGAAAAGAGCATCAACTCTTGTAATGGGACCTAGCCTGATTTTCTTAGCTCCAACTAATGAGGGTTTGAGGAGTCCAATCCTCAAGTACAAGATTCCAGTTGCAAGCTTAATGTCAATCTTTGATTGTCATCAATCTGTTGCTCAACCATCTCTTCTCATCAACCTTTGCTCATCGATCTCTACTGGTCAACCTGCTCACCACTCTTTGCAATCTACTCATTAATCACTGGTGGTCAATCTTCTCTGCTCATCAATACTTCTTGTTAAGCTGGTCAATCTGCTCATGCATACATCAACTCATCCCATCATCATCATGCAGTTCATCATCAAGGTGAATGTATCAAGTGTATATCATATCAACATAGGGTTTGCATCATCATTGTTTCAAGTATAGGGTATGCAACATCATCATCATAAGGAAGCATCATCTAGCATTTTCATCACAAAGGATTCACTTCACACTTCATATCACTGTACATACAAATATACTATTGTATACATCGGCACTGTAGAGATGCTATTGTATTCTTCACCTATCATTGTATATATGTAACTAAGATATCATAGGTGTAGGCATCATCTCATAATCACAATGCAACTATAAATACCACATCATTGTTTAGGTCAAGTTCAAATACCATTGTATGTGTACTGTACATACACTACAGTATACTTCATTGTATACTCTACATACATACACTGTATATAGACTATTGTACTCTTCATCATTGTATGCATCAAACATTATATTATCATCCTATCTTTATCATTATCATATCTTCATCCTCTTAGTTTATAGGAGACCCTTGTATCATACCATTGTATATTTCACCATTGTGTATACTCACTTGGCTTGGACTATGTATGTGATTTAGGTGACTTCAACACCAGATTGTTTAAGCACCCAGATCTCGGATTGTACAAGCATGTGAACTTGGATTGTTTAGGATCAAACCTTGGACTATATGTACCCAAAACGTTTACCAAGTTAATGCTTCAAACATTCAGATTGTGCAACCACCAAAATTGGATTGTTTCATGTGTAGAAAAAGGCCTCCAATACTGTTACAAGGTTGGACTGTTCTTCCTCAGATAGACTTAGAATTTAAACTTCAACCATGGACTATGTTCAAGCAAACTCAAACTGTGGTTTACCCTCTATTGCTGCAAACAAAATAAGACCGTTTGGACCCCAAAGTTCATGCATCAACAACCTCACACTGTGCGAAGAGTTGTGTGAGGGCTTGGTTCTGTCTATAGAAAACAAAAAAAATTTATCGAAAAGAAGTCTATGGTTTGCTGCAAATTTCCACCGAGAATTAGGGCATACTCCTGTTGTTGTCTTCAACATCATCAAGCTCTGAATTATTCACTCTCCAAAAAGGTCAGTCCACAACATTGGACAATGACTGTGTATTAGGGCTATTTGAGACATCACTCAGTCAAGCATCAAAACTTGGTTCCATCTCCTTGTAAGTTTGAGTCTCTGTAGAGAGCCTCCAACACCAATCACGAGATTCCCCAATCAATGCTATGAAGAATTATCCCCAAAAAAAACTTTGTAGGTCACCATCGAGATTCCACAGTCATTAGTGCTCCTTCTCTATGAACTTCTTCCTTAGTCCACAATTTTCCTTTCACACATTTGTTTGCTCATATTTGGAGCGAGATCACAATAGAGTATATATACTCTTTCATTGTTGAAGATAGGGATGGAAATGACGCCGACTTCAAGGCCAAGCAAAGGTATGAATTTTTATTTTATATTTTGAATATTTAATTTGAATTTAAATTTTCTTTAGGGTCGATCTTCACATTATTACTTTAATATCATTGTATCATCGTTTGATGGGGTTCTGAGGGTTTTTCTTCAAGCCATTAAGGTCACCAAGGACCCTTAGTCAAGAGTATGACCTCTAGATCAAGGCAAGTGTGCTATAAGGAAAGTGTGTCCACCACATCATCAAAACCAAGGGTGTAGCAAGCCACTAAGTGTAATGTCCCCCAAAAACCCAAGGTGACCACACAACATCTTCACCCCTCCTTCAAAGGTACAAGGACAATCAAGTGCAAATAAGTGTGTCCAAGTGTCCAAGCGCCATCATATGTGGTGGGCTCCTTCATCATGCCATCTAACCACATCAAGTGCAAGCAATGGGCTTCATGACCTTTGTAAGGGCATCAAGCCACCAAGTGTGGGTCCAAAGAATTATTCAAGGGCTTCTTCATTAAGCAGGAGACTTCATGGGATTCTTCAACCACCTTAACCAAACAATGGGACCTCCAAGGGTCATGATCCATCATGACATCACCTATGGGGTTGCCAAACCTTCTCCTAGGGTACCATGACATCATCAGAGCATGAATAACCACATAATGGGCCATTAATGCTTCTCCAACCCATCTAAGGTTTATACATCATCTACAAGAGCTTCAACACCATCTCCAAGGTCTTAATCATCATCACTAAGGTCTTCAGCATCGTCAACCATTGGGAGATTTTTTAGTTCTAAAATGGGCCTCATAAGAAATATAATAAAATATTATGAGTTAGGGATTTTTTGGGGAAGACATATTTACAACTCATCTCTTACACTTACCAATGCAACTATGGTTAAGTTAATTGAAAAGATGTCTAAAATAAAACCAATAAAAAAATCATCTTTGATATGACTAAAAGTAAAGTACTTTTGAGTACATAAATTACTTTTGAATATAATATGATGAATGTACTTATAAAGTATTGTACTCATTAAATAAAATATATTAATTTTGAAATTTGAAACATAAGTTACTTTTTCAATATTCAAAATATATTTTAAAACCATGTATTTATAATTTTGAATTTAAACATATAGTTAAATTTAAATGAATAAATTGTCATATCATATCATATATATATATATAATGTGTTTCCTCTTAGGAGGTCACGGGTTCAAATCTAGAGGGGGGTAGTGTATGTACACCTCTGTAGACTTTAGCAGTTAAATCCTTGCGCAGAGGGGGGGTCCCTTGTCCCACAAACAAGGGGGTCTCATACACCAATTTGGTGTCTCGCTTGGCGGTGACCTTAAAAATAGATTATTATTATTATTATTATATTAAAAATAAAAATTAATTTTAAAATATAAATATAAAACTATAAATTTAAAAAAACATTTTTTAAATTTATTTTTCATTTTTTTAATACACCCTTAAAAATATGTGTAAACTCATTTTTGATAGTTTCTTATGATATATATTATTTATATCACATATCGTTTTTAATGTAATAATTAATAACATCATTAAATAAATTAAAAAAAAAGTGTTAATATTGGGATGAAGGAATAGTACATAAATTTATACCACTAAAAAGTCGAGTTAATATTAAAAAAATGAGATTATATGTAATAAAATTTTTAATAATATAATATCTTATTACGATATAATAGTTCATTCAAATTGCTACATTAAAGGTTTTATGTATGTATTTGGTTTTGTAACTTGAATGTACGTGTCTAATTTATGTTGGTATAGATACAGGTGTTTCAAAGGTTAAAAGTTGATATTAAATATGAACCTCCAATAATACCTAAATTTTAAAAAAATGATATTAATATTAAAATTCAATTGGATGTGAATATATATAGTAATTTATTATAATACAATATTTTATTTTTATAAAATAAATAAATATATTTTTTATATTTAAATAATAATTATAATATATTATTATATATAGTACGTATTTAAAAAACAAAAATTATTAATCATCAAATTGTTTTTATTATAAGATGTTAAGTGAATTTGATTTTAAATAAAGATTCGACGTATATATTTTAAACATTGAAAAAGTAATTACATACACTTTTTTTTTGGTATTTGCAATTTATTTTATATTGAAATATAAAAAAAATAATTACATTTGAATAAAACATTTAGTTTTTGGGATTTGTTATTTATTTTATATTAAAGAGTATTTTTCTTTCTAAGTACTTATGAGTACTATTTTCATAATGAATATTTTACTTACAATATTGATATAGTTAACTATGGGTTTTCACTTACCATTTACAATTTGACAAATAAGCATCATTGATTCAACCAATGTCATCTCAACTATTATAGATGATGTCATCCTCTAGAATGTGATTGGTTCTTTTAAAGTGAAATTTGATAGTATATTTTTTGTTTTGAGGCCCATTTTTTACCTCAAAATTCCCCTAATGAAGGTGGTGGCTCAAAGATCCAACCTTGTGGGTACAAGGACCTTGTCAACTGAGCATAAATCAAGTCTAATTGATCTCATAAAGGAGCTCGGACTGAGCATAACACCTTGGCTGGAATTAGCTTTTGGAAACTATGCACCCCCCTCAGGAGTCAAGTAGGCAGAACAACCAAAGGTAATACGATTGCTCTAAATCCCCATCACAAAACTAGTCAATTTTGATATAAGTAAAGCAATCCTTCATAGTTCATTCAATAGGGATATAAGGCTTAGAGCCAGGAGCATAGCTTTGACATGCTAACTCAGCTGTAACGTATTTACTCGTTTGTCTATTCGCTTTCCCTTAGATGGTTGAGGAATTGAAATCCTTACCCTCAAAAGGGCGAATGGAAATGCTTCTTTGCTTAACGTTGTTTCCTCGCCGTATTCCCACTTTAAAGCTACTCATCCCATTACATCGCTGTTGAAAAAGAATGTTAAGTTCACATGGACGATGTGAAGAAAGCTCTTCATTTTCCCTAATAGCTGTGATGCGAGGCCCCAATATCAAAAGTGCCCTTCCCCCATTCAATTTGACCAACTACAGCACATGAGGCCATTCGTACTTTTATCAACCACTTACCCATGATGCTCCTAGTCTAATTGTTGGGCCCTAAAAATAGCTTGGTCCTCATTTTGAACTTCGGATGTGGAAACATCCTTCGCGATATAAGGTAACAACAACTTGAGGAACCACTGTAGAAGAAACTCTGGTGGTATAAAGGCTTTAATCATCCTCTTTCGTCTACGCCACTCTTGAATATGATCTGAAGTGTGGGTGGCTTTGTCTTGCTGAAATGTCGACAAGAGTTCGGTATGCGCATCGTAACGCACGGGTAGCTGGAAGTGGTTAAGAAAATTCATCGCAAGGTCATTAAACAAATAATATGTCCCCCCCAGGTAGATCTATATACCATTTCGTGGCAAGATCCATGAGGGTGCGTTGAAATAGTCTCAAACGGATAGAATTGTCGTTCAAGGAATTAGAAGAGCACCAAAGATGGAAGGTTGTGACGTGATCACCAGGATCTTCACCAGACTTACCTTCGAACTTGGGAATGTCCGAAGGAAGTTTGGTAGGAACTGTTGGCCATGCTGGGTCATGAGATATAGAGTTGTTCGTCAATCTCGACAAATCAGTTAGATTCAAAGTCGCAAGGAAAGGGATCCTAGGTTGATCCAGTTGGTTCCATGCTCCCTGGTAGGACTGGTTCGCATAAGGTTGATTGCTATATACACCATGGCCTTGGCCAGTGGGATAATAACCTCCTCCCATTTGACCCATATAGGGTTGTGTGTTGTAGTTTGGATTTCCTTGAGACTGGGATGCTACAAAGCCATAATTAGGTGACAGATACACGGGTTGATACCCGAACCCATAAGGTGTGTAGGTTTGTCTGTAGGATGGTCCGTAAGAAGTTCCATAAGAGGTTCTGTAAACTGGACCATCAGATGGCCCATGAGAAGGTCCATAAGATGGTCCATGGGAAGATACATGTCCTGCTGACACATAAGGAGGCACATGGCCCTGTGACACTATGGTGTTAGCAGAAGTGGAACGGACATGGCTAGTATTCGAACCCCGACCAGAAGGCCCTCTAGGGTTAGGAAGAGGATGCGTGGTCGAAAAATCATTTGAAGGGATGGGTGTCGAAAACGATGGAATATGCGAAGGAATATAACTCGTGCCCCCAATATTCACATGTCTAGGTTCTGGCCCCCGAATAGGAACACTAGTGGTAGGCATAGGTTGTGTGTGTGAAGGAACCTCCACCGCAGGGATGGAAGGTGTAAAGTGACTAGTGCTACCAAACCTCTCCGCATGGAAAGGAATGGAGGTTCCCCCAGTAGTAGTACCAGGGTCAAGATTCGACTCGACAGGTGGTGTCGATCCAGTCTTGGGAACATCATGCATGCCATACCTAATATTGTTAGTGCTTGTGGGTTTGTGGTGAGTCTCTTCGCCTGGAAGCCAATACTAGCGACGTGCATGCGCATGGTCTGTGTAGTGTGAAAAATATTCATGTGACGGCCCAGTCAAAAGACGACCTGACCTTGACGAAGTCCCATATGTGCTCGGGGGTTCATCCTCCCACAAAGGGCAAGGTGAATTGGGATGCTTCGAAATCTCAGACTCATTATCGCCCATGGTGTGTGAATCAAAGTGAGAAATAGTCCTCCTAGACTGTCTGGTTCTCTCTCTAAAAGGAGGAGGATATTTAGAAGGGGGAAGCCCTGCTAAACGACAAGAACGGCGAGGTGCCACACTCGGATCCACAATGACTCAAAAAAAATCAAAGACTCAATATAGCTACGTAACCCTAGGCAAACTAGCATGCACAGAGCATACACCTAAGAAAATCTAAAGCCAAATCACAAGCAAACCAAGGGTAGGATAAGTGAGCTCCCGAATGAAGCAGGTATGTCTCTCCTAGGAGAGGCTTGAGACTCCCTTACACAAAAAGAGGAGGTTCGTAACCAATTATAGTGGCCCTCAACTTCAACACATAAAGCGACTGTGCTGTCCAACCCCTACCTGGCCAGGACACCTGCAAAATAACCTCTGCAAATATCCCCTCGATAACCTAGGTAAGGCAACTAAGGTCACCTCAATATAACAAATGCTCAGGCGGACAGTTGTAGGCGGGATCGACCGTATGGAGAGAGTAGCAAAGCCCGAAGCCTGAAAGCACAACTGGTACCCCAAGGGTGTACCAATCAATACCTCAAAGGCCCCCAGATGCGAATACAATCTTGGAAATATCTCTGGTACTTACAGAAAGTGACCAGGGTTCATCCCAATCACAATCATGTGAATTGCCTCGTGCTTAACTCCCGTGTGAGAGGAGCATCCTGAGAAACATTAATTATATCAAGGGTTTCACACTCTCACCTGGACAAACACCTAATTGTTTTGTTTAGTGGTCTTGGAGAATTTACTCACAATGCACTATTCCAAGACCCTAAAACCTATTCTTGTTGATGCATCCTAGAAAAGAAAAGAGTGTAATTCATTTTATTAAGCGTTGATTTTAGTTTGTTGTGATTACTCAAAGGGTAAATGGTCATGCAACTAATGAAGTTATGACTCAGCAGTGAAGTAAATATGCACACCTAACAACAGGGTAGAATGAAGAACAGGGTATGCCACTACATGAGGTGCAAGATCTTTCCTTCAAATGTAAGTGCAATCATTCCTATATGAAAATATAACTCTACTAATAGTAAAAAAACTTAGTGCAAGTACCATGCCAATGCAAAATGCAAGAGATGCATAACTATGCAAAAGAAAAAATGTTTTGTATTTTTTGTAAAAAATGAGATATGAAATCAAATAAATGACTCTACAACTCCCAGGCCCTGCAACCACTCACAAACAAAATCCAAGCAAGGCACTCAGGTAAAAGAAACCTAATGCACTAATCTCAAAACAAAAAATGGATAAATGGATGACAAGAACAAAGCCTAAAAATTAAACAAAAATGAGTCTCTGGTCAGAAACAGAGGGTGTATACAGACACCAGAAGCATCCAAGAAGACTTAGCAATCATCAAAACTCACCCAACAACACTTAATCCTCCCACAAAGGCTCAAAATAAAATCAAACACGACTGTTCTCAGTAAAAGTGCGTACATACACGACTGTTCGAGGAAAACCCACATGTATACATGACTGTGAAAGAAAAACCAGTGTACATGAAGAAAAGGAGAGAAAAATAGGGCAAACAGACAAGCTAAGAAAAATTTTACTCCTTCAGGACCCTACTGGGAAAACATGCCCCCAGACTCGACACAGAAACAGAGAAATCAAGAGCAATTAAAGTACATTGAATACCAAAAACCTCAAAGAAAAACAACTAGGAACTCTCCCCAGTGGAGTCGCCAATTCTGTTACGGAGAGAAACATCCTATGGCTTGGGATGTACCACAATAGACAGCTAGACACTAGAAATCAATGTTTCCCCAATATGAAAGAGAAGTCAAACATATAACACTAAGGGATATCGAATCGTACCTTGTTCCAAACAGTTGAATTAGATCTCCATTGAGCTTTTCAAATCCACGCTTGCTCTAGCAATTCGCTCTCAATAATAGCAAAAAAGAAAAGCATGCTATATAATGATGTGTTACACCTACTCTAGAATGTATATTCAACAATGTATAAGCAATTAAACATATCCATGGATTCAATATTCATTCAATTGCACATTAATTGGACATGAAAAGATATTTCTATTAATAAAATCAAAGATTACAAGAGTGACAACCTCTGTCGGCATGTCTACGAATTGAAGAAACCGAGTCCTCCACCTGAGCCTCCTCCACCTCAATCCTCCATATCTCGATAGCAAGCTCACAAGATGAAGGAAATCTTGGGAAGAACACAAAGTGCTCCAAAGGGACAAAGGGATGCAGACTCAAGTATAAGCAAACTGAGCCAACAATGGACTATAGTTTCTTTTCTCTTCAATGTATCCAAGAGGTTCCTTATATAGCACTCCAAAAGGGAAATGGAGGGTCGAATCCGAGGGTTCTCAAGGAATTTAGAAGGCCAAGAGTCAATTTATTCGGACTCATATGAGGAAAATTCCACATCCCGATGTACACGGGTTTGAGGTCAAAAGTCGCGTGTACATGTGAGTATGAGGTTAAAATTCGCGTACAACAATAAAAAGGGGATTTTAAGGGATGACCTTGGAACATCAAAGGATAATACAAGTCCATGGGGTCTAAAGAGTCCAAAGAGTCTGCAGAGGGACAGGGAAGGCCATAAATATGTGATCAACCATGTGTGGTAAAATCAGCTATAACAAGGTGGTTTAAAAATATTTACATATGACTTTCCCGTCGACAAATCCAATAATATCTAATCCACTCATCAAAGAAAACATCTTCCTCGTGTTTTTCAATCACTAAGAAATGAAAGCCTGCAAAATGAGAATTTTTTTGCAAATATGAGGATGGTAGGTCTAACATACTCCCTCCCCCTTTTGTTTTTTCTGTCATATTTAATACCCACATGTGATTGTAGATATCTTTGGTGATGCACTTGATGTGCTCTATACTTTGTTATCAATTTCCTTTTCAATAAGTATATACTTTGGTTTTAAATCCTTATATGTTTTCGTTATCTAATATTAGCACTAATTCATGGCATCATAAATATAACTTGTGACCAATTTATCCACATCCACCATTTGCAATACCTTAATGAGGGGATCAAAAACTTCAACAATATTTATTTCTTTAGACCAAAACTCAGTTTAAAAACAATTACAAATGTATTTCCCATATGTGGCTTCATTGAGCTCTAATCCTTTCATCAGAGGACAAACATCTTCCTCAATTAGTTTGGTGATTCGGAAATGAGAGACTACAACATGAGGACATTTGTTTCAAATCCAAGGATGGTAGGACTAACAAGCTCTCTACCCCTTATGTTTTTCCTTGTCATGTTCAATACCATGTGTGGTTGTAGATGTATCTGGTGATGCACTTGGAATTATATATATCCTGCTTCATGCAAATCCACTTTTCATATACCCTAAATCGTGAGGTCTAGTCAATGTGTAGCACATGTCGTCGATAATATGGTTGGGTGTTTTTCCTCCCATTTACTAGTAGAAACATAGTTATAGTCATTATCAATGATGACACAACATTCTCCACAACCACCTTATCCAAATGTTCTTTCACTTGATCATATGCATCTATTGATTAGAAACATAGTTACTTATGGGAAAGTGACACTTGAAGATTATGTCATGAGACCTTCATTAGTGCATCCAACATTATGGTAAATCCCATTTTTTGTAGGATTCTTTAAAACTCTTCAAGTACGTATTTAGGCATCCAACTTCATTCTATAAAAGTAACCACCTTAGGTTAAGAAATATAGGGCCTTTGAATCCCTTACCACATGCATATATGGCATGTAACATAAGTTGGTAATAAAGTGAGAAAGAAGAATTGAAAGAGATATAAGCACCATATTATCATCTACCCATGTATTGAAACTTTGGTTCCTTGTATTACTTCTTCGCATGGTTATCAATGATGAACAAAGGTAGGGGAATAAGATCGAAATGAGGAGTGAGGTGGGAGGCTTCACGGTGAACTGAAGCTGCAAGGTTAGAAATTTTTCGAAGGTTATGCCAAAGGTTGAATCCTGTACCTCCATCTAGGAGGACGGGTCCTGGGATGAGTGAGCACATGGATGGTGGGGAAGTGCCCCCTTTCTTGAGCTTGGATATGGAGATTGAGAAGGGTAAATAGAAGTTGCAAGCATATGATATCCATTCGGGGAAAGGTGGAGAAGGAATGAGTGGGGCCAATAAATAAGGAACTGGGAAGGGAGATTACAAAAAGTCAGGGCAATGTGTCCCAAAATTGAAAACAGTGTCGAAGCTACAAGTTAACTCTGAACGGGTAAGGGAAGACATTCAATACATGAAATAGCATGCACTCATCGGTAAATTTGTGGGGATCTGGCTCACAAAGATGACTCTAGTGTGGTGGATAAACACTACTTCAAAACCTTAAGGGAGTTATGATCTGCAACTAGGGGAAACGTTTTCTTCATGATCATCTTCTTTAATGAAGAGACAGAACCAGAATATTTGATAATGGGCCATATTTATTTAATTTTGCAGGTCTCTTCCTCAGACCATGGAAAAAACGGTTTAATTCGGATAAATAAAATCTAATGATAGCCCTGGTATGGATCAGAATGTACTAGGCTACCAACAGAATACTGGAAAGAAGAAATACTGACAGACTTTGGAAACAATCTGGGGAACTTCGTAAAATCCTTAGAGCAAACCAGACATAGACGTTATACCTCCTACGCCAGAATATGCATCTACTTAGATATATCACAGGATCTTCTAGATGGAATCGAGTTATCATGGGATGATGAAGATTGGTTCCAAGCTATAGACTATGAGAATATACCCTTCAGATGCATAAGGTGCCATGAGCATGGACATCTCTTTAGAGATTGTCCATAGAATAAAAAACCAGGAGGAAAGAAAGATCAAGAAAATCAAGACGCCGAAGGATTTACCAGAGTTCCTAATAAGAAAAGATCATCCAAGAAAACAACGGGACCTAAGATTCACAAAAAATTCAAACTCAAAACATGTTTGAGTCCCTACAAGAAGAAAAGATGAGTAATAACTAGATGAAAGATCAGACTGAAGAACAACAATATCCAGAGACAGAACCTAGCTTGAAGATTTCGAACTAGGAAGATACTAAGGAGACAAACAAGAACAATAATATGGTAATTGAAACCAATGGAGAGGAAATGGAGATAGGAGATAGGAGATCTAGACTTGGCAGGCCTGGAAGTGGTGTTCTATGAAAGGTTACCAAAACAGATACCTCCTCAGCAAATCTAACTGCTGGAAAAGGCGATTATCAAGGCGAAAAATATGAAGTTTCTTGGAATAACGTCTGAATCTCTCAAGAACCCAGATGGAAAAAAGAAAGGCAAAAAAGAAAAAATAGGAAGGCACAATAATGTGAAAAGAATCCAAATAATTGGGGATAAGCTAGTAGCATCATGGCAGTATCCCACCATAGATGCGTCCCTTTATCCTGCAACCAAATAGTTTCCCATTGCGAATTACGTCCTGGAATATAAGAGGTTGTAACAGTACCTTGAATATTCATCTTCTAAGAAGAAGGATTGAAATTGAAAAATCGGGTATCATCTTTTTAGAAGAAACAAAGTGCTCAGAATATGAACTTAAAGTTATAGGGGGGAAAGTCTGGCGGGGGAGTGAAGTTATTGTTGTTGATGCGAAAGGAATGGCAGGGGGAATAGGGATTTTGTGGAACCCAAAAGAGGTGGCCCTCTCTAACTTCACAACAACACAGTTCTCCCTTTTGGCAGCATTCCAGATCTTAGGTATGAGTACTCGGGGGTTCCTGACCAATATTTACGGGCCTCCTCGTGCTAAGAAGAAACTGAATTTTCTGGAATCGTTAGGGATGCTCAAGATGGAGGTGGGAGGAAAACCTTGGATCCTAGGTAGGGAATTCAACTTGGTGTGGAATCTTGATGAGAAAAAAAGTGGGATATGGAAGTTTATTAAATTGAGCACATAGATCTGTGGACAAACACACAACTCACATGATAGATCACACAATTTACTCAATTATTGAAGAATGAAACAGTGCAAAAAATGGCTTGCAGCTGTGAATGCTTTTCATTAATCAAAGAGTAACTAGATAGATAATTACAATTAAGTAAAATGGCTTTAATAGCCACAAGCAATTCGAATCCACATGAGGAAGTTCGAATTGGTTAGACTCTACTTGACTGTAGGTAACCAAGACTTTATCTAAATCACTATCGAAGGACCCAGTAGTTAAATGTCCTTGTCTAAACCATAACCGGAGTTCATCGGAGCTCTAAAACACAACCAAGTGTTACATTTAGTGTTGACTAATGGTTAACTGACTGTGGTAGGTGAGAAATGTGCCCCACATGTGTGCAATCAAGTAAACCTAGAGCTAACTGAATGTAGAGGACTAGAACTGAATGTAACTGACTCCTAACTTAGCTTGACTAGTCATTAACTGAAGTGAACTGACCTTGGTTGGTTTCGGCACTCCCAGTGGCTTCCTAAATTGTAGGGATTGATCTAGGAGGCTCCTAAACTTATGCAATCAAGTGCAATAAGTGGCAGTGAGCCTCAAATAGTGTTCCCCACACTTTAGTAACTGAAACATGTGCCCCAATTAGGTCAAGTTTACCCAATGGTGCTAATGACTATAAATAGACTGGATGGACTCCTGATTTAGACATGACTCCCGATTTAGACATATGACCAAATTTGGACAAGGGAGGATTAATAATCCTAACAAAGTTAAACCCCATTAGTGAATATTTTAATGAAGTCATTGGAAACCTAGAACTGGTCGATGTCAGAACGACCAATGGTACCTTTCTTTGGAACAACAAAATAATAGGATACATAGGAATAGCTTGTCGGCTAGACCGCTTTTTGGTTTATGAATCCATTATGATGGCAGGGGGAGAATTGAGTGCCGTGGTACTTCCATCAGCCGACTCTGATTACTGGACTATATTTTTGGAATGGGAAAGAGTGGGGGTGAATCTTTGAAGATCCTTCTGATTTGAGACATTCTGGATCCTTTATGCCGATTTATTGGAGAAACTCAAAGAATGGTTGGAGGAACTGCCACCCATCGGAGGAACTAGGATGTACCAGTTTCAAAAAAAAGCTCAAACTCATAAAAAATAAAATCAAGAAATGGAATAGTGATTCCTTTGGAAACATTTTTCAAGCTAAAAAGGAGTTGGATAGAAAGATCCAAGAGGTACAACAAAAAGGCATGCAGAATGGAGTCTTGGAAGAAATTCGAGCGCAAGAAAAATTTCTGATACAAGAATCCAGTCTAATAGAACAACAAGATGAAGTATTTTGGAAACAGAAATCCAAATTTAAGTGGATCCAAGAAGGTAAATGTAATACAAGATTCTTCCACAAAGCTTCCATCCAACATCACCAGGGAAATCGCATGGCGAGAATTAAAAAAGAGGATGGAACCATTGTCGAGACTCGGGAGGATTTGGAACACATAGTGAATACTTTTTTCGCCAATATCCTTGAAGAGCCAGACTGGGATCAAGATGCCTCTTAGAGAGAGGTGTTGTAGCACATTCCAAAGTTTATTACTGAAGAACACAACTTCATGCTTATGAAACCAATTGAGATGGAAGAAGTTGAAGCAGCTGTCAAAAAAATGGTCGATGACAAAGCCCCAAAACCTGATGGGTTCACTACTAACTTCTTTAACACCTGCTAGGATTGGTTGAAAGAAGAAGTATGGGCACTGGTTGAGGACTCAAGGAATACTAGCAATATTTTGAGAACTCTTAACACAACCTTCCTGATGCTAATTCCCAAAGAGAATGGAACTAAGGACCCTGGAAAACTAAGACCGATCACCTTGTGCAATGTTATATATAATATTATCTCAAAGGTTATAGCCAAAAGGATCTGACCCTTTCTCCCTATCCTAATTTCTCCCGAACAAGCGAGATTTGTCAAAGGGCGGCATATTCTGGATGGCCCATCATTCTGGTGCATGAAACTATTCACTCATTCAAAGTCGGGAAAATCCCAGGTATGCTTTTGAAACTTGATTTGTTGAAATCTTATAATAAACTTAATTGGAATTTCTTAGCAGGTGTCCTTCATACTTTTGGATTCTCTGATCAATGGACCGAATGGGTTATGAAGCTTGTTTCATTAGGCTTTTTCTCCATTTTTGTTAACGAAACTCCCTCCTAGCCCTTCCAAGTATCAAGAGGAATTAGACAAGGAGACCCTCTTTCTCCCTTCCTATTCATCATTTCCATTGAAGGATTGGGCAGAATGCTCAAGAATCTGCGCAATGAGAACAATCTTAGAGGGCTCCTCCTTATTGTTGAACTGGAACCACAAACACATCAACAGTTTGTGGATGATATGATGTTGATGAGACCTTCTACTATACAGGAGGCCCGTGACCTAAAACAGGGGCTTGACACCTTCCTTGAGGCCATTGGGCTTGAAATTAATAAGGATAAATCCCAAGTCTACTTTTTCAACACTCCAAAAATCACTAAAGAAATATCCTCATAATTCTAGAGTTCTCAGAAGGAGTGCTACCCTCTAGGTATTTAGGTGCACCGTTAGCTGAGTCCACTATAAAGAAAATTTCGTGGAAGGAACTTCTGGATAAAATTAAGCAGACGCTGAGTCATTGGACATTCAGAGCCCTTAATTTCCCAAGCAGACTCATCTTGGTAAAATCATACCTACAAGCTATGCCTCTCTATCTATTTTCGGTTCTGGCTACACTAAAATCAGTGATAAAACATATAAGGAATATCCAAAGAAATTTTTTGTGGGGAGGAATAGAAGGACACAGGAAGTGGCCTTTGGTGGATTAGAAAATCATTTGCAAACCCAAAGAATTTGGGGGCTTAGGACTAAGAGACCCATTAGATATAAACAAAGTGATGGGAGCCAAAATATGGTGGAAATGGATAACCCACGAAGAAGAACGATGGGATAAACTATGGCATAAGAAATATGGTCCTAAATGGCCTAAACAATTGCTGATTAGATTCAGAGAAAATGTTCCTGGCTCCAGCATTTGGAAATCGGCTTAGGAAAATAGAATCCTCATTTAACGTCATAGTTTCTGGGAGGTTAGAGATGGAAATACTGCATTGTTTACTAGAGATTCCTGGAAACAAGAGCCTTGTATAGCCAGTCGGGATGACATCCATGTACTAAACCAACATCATCAGAATAATCCGCTAAAAAAGGTGGAGGAATTTTGGGACTCAAGATCCCCCGACAAACTCTTTAGGACTTGGAAAATGAAGGAATGGTGGCAAGCTCTTGTACCAGAGGAGAACATTGAATCTTTCTACTACAAACTTTGTACTAGAAATATCCCCAGGAATGCAGGACTAGAAAATCTCAGATGGGGGTGTTCCAATCTGGGTAACTTCAATATTAAAGAGGCAATTGGGATGCTAACTGAAACTCACAGAATGGAGAAGGAGTGTAAATGGAGGAAAATCTGGGATAAGAGATGGTGGCCCAAAGTGGAGGCATTCAGCTGGCTTCTTCTTTGAAGACGCATTCTCACATGGGACAATATTCAGGCCTGTGGGTTTATGGGTTCGTCAAGTTGCTGCCTTTGTGAAACTAATAATGAATCTATCAACCACCTTCTGGACGAATTCCCGATAGCAAAAGCCATTTGGGAAAAAGATGCAGGGATTTTCAAAAAGAATCACATACACAAAGGTCATCCTGATCTAACAATAGCAGAATGGTCGAAAAATGCCTTCAAAAATAAAATATTGAACAGGGTCTGGGAGTTGTTCCCTGGCTTCACGGTGTGGGAAATCTGGAAAACACAGAACAAAAGAATCTTTGAAAATAAACAGAGGCGTGCTAAGGAACTTTGGACGATGATTGAAACCCACATAAAAGAAACACTAACTTTAAATCATTGGACCTAAGAAGATTTTCCAGCAAAGAAATACAAATTCTCTATGAATGGGGGATTTTTAAGGTACCTGTGAATAACTATCATCTCATAACATCGCTCAAGCCCCAACGCAAATATGATTCTTGACATTGTCTGACAACTGGATTTTTCAAAGTATACTTTCATGGAGTCGCAAAAGGAAATTCGGACCCTGCAAGATTTGGAGGATCCATCAGAAACTCTAAGGGCATAGTTTTTAGCATCTTTGGGGGCAGTATAGGAACTAACACCAATAATTGAGCGGAGTTAGAAGGGATAATAAATAGGTTCACGTGGGATTTACAGTAGTAGCAAATGCCATTAAATATGGAAGGGGATTTCCTAGTAATAACTAATATATCCAGAAGACTACAACATGGTGCAGCCATTCTCTAGGTATCCAAAAATTGGAGGTGGGAAGGACAACTTACAGTGCTCAAAAGGCTGTTAATGGGAACCCCAACGATCCAATTCACTCATGTTAAAATAAATGGTAATAGGGTGGTGGCGGCTCTTGCCAACGAATGGGTTGGCATAAACAATTATTTCCATGCAGACATGATCAATGACAAAAAGGAACGTATGATCTGGAGGCGATGCGAATAATTGGTGGAGGAGGATGTGGGAAGGATGGCAAACGATCACCCTCAACAGGTGCAATATTTACCACACCCTCTATCGAACATGTGTAATCAATCCATCGCATTAAATCCTCAAGCTGACACATCCCTTTGCATGCGCGATACCCACGTCATAGCCATGTCGACTCAAGCAATACATGTGATCAATATTGATGATGATTCTCCACTCATTTATGTGGCATGCACGGAAGGAATCGAGGAGGTGAAAACACCACATGGCATTACCTCAAAGTACGATGATACTATGGTTAGGACGAGTGGAAAGAGTATGAAGCAGGCTAAGACAGAAGGTGGCACGCAATACCAATCCGGAAGGGACGGTCCAGGGGTTGGATATAATAAATAGTGGTGCCTCTATTTTTCGGCAGTCGAGTACGGAGCAGGGTGTGGGACTTGCCCCTTCGGGAAAACCGATGGGTTTATTTTGAGAATTTTATTTCAAACTTTTAATTGCAAAGAATACTGTATGTAGAGGATTTCAATGGGGGGAAGTGCTGCTGATTTTTTGCATGAGAAGGAAGGCCAAGTGGATCTGGTGAGGATTAATGGGCTCAGGGAATGTAAGGTCGAATATCTGGTGTGTGCGAAATGGAAAAATCCTCCAGACTGGATGATGGCAGGATACATCACCCAGAGGAGTGGAATGGTTATAAATATTCCCAAGGATGAATACTGGTTCATTCTGTTTGAGCTTCACCTTGATTGTAAACGTATGGAGGCTACTCGAATCTACTTGCTCCGTGAGCTTATGGAACCTCAATGGAGAGTAAGGCGACGTCAGGGGGAGGGCATCAGAATTGAGGGGGGGATATGCCTTTTTCTAGTTCCTCCACTAATGCTCCGGCTACTGATGAAAACTTGATACCTTTAATGTTTAATTGGGGGGCGCAGTGTTAGATTTTTAACATTAAGCTAACATTATATTAGGATATTTTAACTAAGAGAATAACAAGCAAAATAATCAAACACAAGAGACAACGAAAAAATTCATTGGGGAAACCATAAATGGAGAAAACCCCGCAACTTCCTCAGAGATAGAATCAGCACCAAAAGTAAAGCCCAAAACAGTAAGATGATCTCCTGACAGTAGTAGCCTCTTTCTTTCTAGCCCCAGCAACTTCTTCTCCCTCAGCTATGCGTTACAACTGAGTGTGAGTGAGTGTGCAATAAATAGAGAGGCTCACTCTCTATTTATACTAATTCTCTCACTAGGGCCGACTTCACTAGGTGAGTCTAACAACCCTAGGGACCCGAAACTGTGGGGACTTTAACCCTTGAACAATAGGAGGGTTACCCACATTGACTTGAAATGACTTTTTTACATTATAGAAACTCCTTATCGGAACATCGGGGCATGGCATGACTCAATTACATTACAAACACTTCCCGGAATAAACATTGGGGTACAATACATAAGAAATACAAGTGAATACATTCTGAAGTTACAATTACATCAACACTCCCTCTTAACTAGGAAGGTATTCTCTCGACACAATTTATCAGCACAAGTCTTCTTCTCTTTATCTTCTGGATCATCATCGAGTCCTCATCATCTTCAAGTCATGTTCATCTGGATCTGGATCATCACTCGATCTGGATCATCTCTGGTTCTGGAACATCTCTGTTGGATCATCATCACGGGTGCTATCTCTTGATTCTTCTTGTCACAGGAAGTTCTACAAAGCCATCCCTTTTTCATGCTGGTTGTAGGCCTAGCCTCCATGTAGGTCTTTTCCCGCACTTATATCTGACCATAAGTCAGAATGGCCCGCCAAGCACTTATATCTGATCATGTAGGAACCAATCCTATAATCATATCATAAAGGCACGCCCAACACTCACATCTGACCATGTGGGAACACATCCCACAACCCTGTCAAAAAGGCCCAGCACTCACATCTGACAACCAATGTCAGAAAGGCTCAACACTTACATTCGACCATGTGAGGAACCAATCCTCCATGCTGAAAGGGCTCTACACTTACATCTGACAACCAATGTCAGAAAGGCTCATCACTTACATTCGACCATGCAAGGAACCAATCCTCCATGATGAAAGGGCTCTGCACTTACATCTGAAAACCAATGCCAGAAAGGCTCTACACTCACATCTGATCATGTAGGAACCAATCCTACAGTCACATCAGAATGGCCCTCAATGCCAGACTGAGCTTTCCTAGTAACTGACTAGGTGCCTCCATTCCAAGAATGGCATTCAACGCTTATATCTGATCATGTTGGAACCAATCCTACAGTCACATCAGAATGGCTCAGCACTCATATCTAGCATGCAAGGAACCAATCCTCTCATCATGACAGAATGGCTCATCCCTTACATTTGACCATGGAAGGAACCAATCCTCTCACCATGTCAGAATGGCTCACGGGCTCATCACTTCCCTTTGGAGGGAACCTCGATCTGGAGAACAACAAGCTTCTCCCTAAAGTACTCAAACTTCAATCTAGCTAATGGCTTTGTCAACACATCAGCTATATGTTCGTCCATCGCAACATACTGGAGCTTCACTGCTCCCCTCTGCACCATATCCCTGATATAGTGATACTTGATCTCGATATGCTTCGACTTGTCATGGAACACCGAGTTCTCTGACAACTTCACACAACTCTGGTTGTCACAATATATACAAGTAGCATCCAACTGGATATCAAATAAATCAGACAGTAGCTTCCTCATCCATACGGCCTCACAACTAGTTGAACAAGCTACGACATACTCTGCTTCAGCTGTACTCAGTGCCGCATAGGATTGCTTCCTGCTAAACCAAGAGATCACACCTAATCCCATACTGAAGCAACACCCTGAAGTGCTCTTCCTATCGATGGCACTGCCTTCCCAATCTGAATCAACATAACCCTCCAGGTTAATCTTTTGATTCACCTCATACTTGAGCCCATAATTAACTGTACCTCACAGGTACCTTAGGATATATGCTTTGCAGCAATCAAGTGAACACGTCTCGGATCTGTCAGGAACTGGGTCAAGGTGTTCACAATAAAGAAAATATCTGGTCTCGTGTTCGTTAGGTACATCAAGGACCCAATCATCTGACGATACATCGTAGCATCAACCACTTATGATGAAGCATCACTCAATAACTTCAGGTTTGATTCCATAGTTGTGGTCATGGCCTTGCAGTCCATCATCTCGAACCTCTTCAGGATCTCTACTGCATACTTCCCTTGTCTGAGGGAGATTCCATCCGTATTTTGCCATACCTCCATGCCTAGAAAATAGTGCATCATACCCAAGTCCTTCATTTCAAACTCGGAAACAAGCTTCCTCTTCATATCAGTAATCAACCCATCCATACCTGTTACAAACAGATCATCTACATATAGTAGGAGCATCACTGGGTTGCCATCTTAAACCTTGTAGTAAAGGTTGGAATCTGCTTTACTTTTGGTAAAGCCCAAACTGGATAGAAAGCCATCAATTCTGTCGTACCATGTCCTGGGTGCCTATTTCAAACCGTACAGGGCTTTCTTCAATCTACACACATGAGACTCCCTGTCATGTGTCGCAAAACCAAGTGGCTTCTCTACATACACTTCCTCTTCCACTACACCATTCAAGAAAGAAGTCTTGACATCCATTTGGTGTATCTTCCATTTCATCACTGCAGCCAGAGCAAGTACTGATTTGATGGAAGTGCATCTGGCTATAGGTGCAAAGGTTTCTTCATAATCTATTCCTTCTTTCTGTGAGAAGCCACGAGCCACGAATCTTGCTTTATATTTCTTTATGCTACCATCTGCAACATGCTTGATCTTGTAGATCCATTTGGAAGTTACAACCGACTTCCCTTCTGGTCTTGGGACAACATCCCAAACATCATTCTTCATGATCGATTGATACTCGTCGATCATATCATCCTTCCATTCTTTTCGTTCTGCCACGTCTTCATAGTTGGAAGGTTCTTTATTGATAAAGTCACACAATAAAGCTACATACCCGAAGCAGGACCTGGTCCTCTTTTTTTCTCTGTGATTCTCTTCTGGAGCCCTGTATCTTTCTGCACCTTGGGTAGCTTCTCGTACCCAAGCAGGTTTCCTCTTGTGAGGATTCTTCTCCTGAGGTGGATCTACAGGTTCTTGAGGTTCTTCAAATTCTCAATATTCTTCTTGAGTTTCTTCGTTCATGGTTGTGTCATGAATTCTGAGTACTTCTGATTCTTTAGGATCTTCAACATGTCTCTTTCTGGATTTGTTGTAAGCTGAGTCTTCATCAAATGTTACATCCTTGCTGATGTCGATCTTCTTGAATCCTGGGAAGTTTATTCTGTAATCCTTCGAGCTTTCAGAGTATCCCACAGATATACCCTTCTTTCCTGAAGGATCTAATTTTGTCCTCTTTTCTTTTGGAATGTGTATGTACATTGGACAACCGAATATTCTGAGATGGCTGACTTCTGGCTTCTTACCAGAAAAGACTTCTTTAGGTGTCTTGTTCTCGAGTACTCTGTGTGGAGTACGGTTTTGTACATACACCACGGTTCTGGCAGCTTCTGCCCATAGATGCATGGGAAGATCTTGATCATGAAGCATTGCTCTTGCAACTTCCATGATAGTTCTATTCTTCATTTCTACAACCCCATTCTATTGTGGATTATATGGAGTGGATAACTCCCTCTTAATCCCTGAATCTTTGCATAACTCTTTGAATTCATTTAATATGAATTCTCCGCCATTATCTGATCGAAAGGTCTTGATCTTCTTTTCTGTGTGGTTCTCGATCAAGGCTTTCAATTCTTTGAACTTGCTAAAAACTTCATATTTGTTCTTCATAAAGTATATCCATGTCTTCCTAGAATAATTATCAATAAAAGAAACACAGTATACATACCCGCTTAAAGAACTAGATGACATTGGACCGCATACATCGGAGTGAATGATTTCCAAGATTCCTTTTGCTTTGCTTGGAAATGTCTTCTTTGTGTTATTTCCTTTCGCACATCCTTTGCAGACTCCTTCATGTTTTACTTGAATTTCTGGAAGACCTTCAATAGCTTTGCTTGCAAGTGGTAGTGCTCTGTAGTGCACATGTTCAAGACTTCTATGCCAAAGTTCATTTGGCTCTACTATGTCATGGACCAAATATTGTTCTAGATGGCCCTTCAATTTGTATAATCCTCCTTCTTGTTCTCAAATTACTATTGCATCGTCAATATTCTTTCCTCTTGGACACATGAGGACTTGGCCATCTACAAATGCAACCCTCATGCCTTTTGCATCTAGTGCCAATATGGAGAGAAGATTCTTCTCTAGTCCTGGTACAAGCAAGACATCCTTCATTTTCATAGACTTTTCGAAGTCTAGCTTGTAGGAGGATTCACCACTACCCTTTATGGGATATTGGTAGTCATCCCCAAGTTTCACCTTATGGGGTGAATTATGTTCGGATAGTTTCTCAAAAGATTCCTTGAATCTTGTCATGTGTTTGGAAGCCTCATTATCAATAAGTCAATCTTTGCTTCCATGAGTGACAGTTCCCGTGAGAGCGGAGATTAGAACATATTCTTCATCACTTGAAGAGTCTTCACTTTCTTGTTTTACTTTCTTCCTGGGAGGATCATCATCCTCAGCAGTGTGAGCATGATGTATTCTTTTGGAGTTCTTCTTCTTCTTGGTTCCACTCTTATTCATGGGACAACTTCTAGCAAAGTATCCTCTTTCATCACATGTATAACATCTGAGTTTGGATGGATCCCTTCTTACAAAATTATTTTTCTGATGAGAATGCTTACCTTGGTGATGATGATTTTCCCTTCTGCCTTTCTTGGAGTGTACTGTGAGAGCTTAATCTTCACTTCCCATCTTTTCTTCTCGAGCTATTATTCGAGCTTCTTCTTGTGAACATTCTTCCCATAGTCTACTGAACTTGATTAGCTTCTTCCTAGAACAGATTCCTTGGATGAAAGAATCCCATGACCTAGAAAGACCATTCAAGGTTGTCATCACAATTTCTGCATTCTCCACTTCTTCATCTACTGCTTCAAGTTGTTCTTTGATCTGGGAGACCCTTGTAAAGTATGACTAGATGGTCTCCTCATTCTGGATCTTTACATTCTTCAACTGGTTCCTCAAAGTCATCTTCTGGTTTATGTTCTTCCCTTCAAATAGTTTGGTTAGGGCATCAAACATAGCTTTAGGTGTCTTGAGGGAGGACACATGTGGTATGAGGTGATCCTTGATTGAATCAGAAATAATCCTCTTTTCCATAACCAACTTATTCTTATGTAAGGCCTTAGCCTCATCTTCCTCTGGAACTGGAACATCCTCATTGATGTAGGAGTCCAACTCATTTTCTTCCACGACCAGGGAGATCCTATACTTCCAGGCTTGGAAGTTATCAACTCCCTCAAGCTTTTCATCAAGCTTGGTATGATGAGACATCTTAACTGAGAACCTCAAATCGAAATACAAAAGATTTAGATCTTACCAGGTCAAGATGTCAGATCTGGATTTGGAGCTGAATTTCTGCAGTGTTGGTTCAGGAGCAGATTAGGGTTTGACTTTCTCGAAGTTCTGTCCAACCAAATTCTTTGATATTGATCTCTAAACTTCTATTTTGGGGAGGATATTAATCCAGGCCTGGGATCACTAAAAAATTCCACTTCTGTGGAAAGGCCTAATTTCCGGCAGCAGTGTGAGGTCCAAAACTGAAAAAGCTCAAAATCAGATTCTGTTTCGACAAAAAGATGCGCCCTAGGGAGGAGAGTAAACCCAACCTTCTTTTGCTGAAAATCTGTGGAGAGAGATCCAAAAAGTAGGAAGCCCTAGTTCCCGCAGTTGCACAGTGTCTTCTTCTCAGGTTAGCTCTGATACCATGTTAGATTTTTAACATTAAGCTAGCATTATATTAGGATCTTTTAACTGAGAGAATAACAAGCACAACAATCAAACACAAGAGACAATGAACATAGTGTTTTTCCTCGGGGAAACTATAAATGGAGAAAAACCCACAACTTCCTCAAAGATATAATTAGCACCAAAAGTAAAACCCAAAACAGTAAGATGATCTCTTGACAGCAGTAGCCTCTTTCTTTCTAGCCCCGATAACTTCTTCTCCCTCAACTATGCACTACAACTGAGTGTGAGTGAGTGTGTGATAAATAGAGAGGCTCACTCTCTATTTATAATAATTCCCAACTTGAAAATAACTCACTAGGGCCGACTTCACTAGGTTAGTCTAAAACCCCAGGGCCCTGGAACTGCGGGGACTTTAACCCTTGAACAATAGGAGGGTTACCCACATTGACTTGACATGACTTGTTTACATTATAGAAACTCCCGATCGGAACATTGGGGCATGGCATGACTCAATTACATTACAAACACTTCCCGGAATAAACATCGGGGTACAATACATAAGAAATACAAGTGAATACAATATGAAATTACAATTACGCCAACACGCAATACATGGTCGAGACCCCGGCTGTGGTTGAAGCCCAGATTGCAGCCAGAGAAATTGATTTTCTCAGGGAGTATGAAAATCACCAAGGCAGGACCTTGGCGGCCAACCCTTTTTGGGTGGTTTGTATTCTCCTCTCCCGCGACATCCAGGAAAAAGCGCAAATGGTGCATGGTATCAGGGAACCCTGACTCTAATTCGTCGGGGACATCAAGAAAGTGCTGCACGATTTCACTTGCTTGACATGATTGTTGGATAATTTCTTGACCACCCTAGGGAGAAATCCAACGAAGCTCAATATCCCCCTCCAAACGTTCCTCCTCTTCATTAACGAATGTTGGGGGCTCGGGACACTTTTAGGCTAGCTGCATGTTATTTGTCTTGAATATTGAAGCATTGGCTCGGTTAACCAAGGTTATACATGTTTTCTGTTTAATTATGAATATGTCGAAAAGTGTATTGTCTTTTTATTATTATTATCTTTTCAGCTGGGAAAGGGTACATGAGGGAGTTTTTGTTAATCAGGTCCAGTCTCTATGTAAACATGGGAAAGGGGGTTGTCATGCAAGTTGTTCAAGGAATGTCCGTTTTTTGAAAAATGTAAGTCTGTGGGTTGGCTCTGTAGACTCGTTAAATGGGAATTTCACTGGTTTGGGAAGCAGGGGAGGTGCCCAAAAGAATCCTTTATAAAACAACCCGGTTAAGCGTGGAGCCTCCAGCTGGTCGAGCTTGAATGTAATATATTTTTTGTACTAGAAGTAATATAAAGAGTTCCTGCTTATTAAACAAAAAAAATGGTGAACAGCGTATTATCACATATATAGTACCCAGGCTACCATATTCTATTTTTCAGACACAGTATACTTTTGAGCCAGATCTCTTATATATGAGATGCTGAGATGAGCATTTTTTATGGATCATGATTATATTTGTGGACTATTGAACTCTCTCATGTCAGGACTGAGTCTCGGGACACTCAGATTTGAGGACCGATGTAGCCATTTGTGTTATTTCAGAGCAATAGTGGATGTCCAGTGTTATATCAGTACTTTCTCATTGGATAGATGGTGTTTCAGATGGATTATATTGCATGGATATGACTTAGCATTTTATATTGTGTTATGGTTATTATTTCTCTTATACTGATTCTTGTGACATGTATTGACTTGCGGTATCATGATCTGGTGGTCATAATTTTATGGACATGGTTGTATCTTATACTATGTATTGATGTCCTTAGTCTGACTCTGAAGTTCTTGATCTATACTCATTGGTTTTGCCCTCCTTAGGGAGAATGGATGTAGTCATTCCCACCATTGTTTTGGCTTGCTAGTGTTGGCTCCATCATTTCATTGTCTTCACCCATCCATTACCTTCTAGTTTAATTTTCAACCCGACTGACTTCTTGACTTGTGGCATGGAGGACCTTTTTCCCCGCTAGAACCTTTGTTGGACAAGCCTGCCTGTTTATATTGTGTCTCGGCTCTAAGTTGGTGACAAAGCTTGATTTTGGTAAGTTGGGTAGTATGTTTAAATCATTCTGGTATGTTGTTCCGATGTTTGGCACTATGCAGAACTCCCCATAGTCACTTGAGATGTTATTGGCTAAAACTGAAAGCTCGTATACTACTTGTATTGAAATATTGAATATGCACCCATGGAAATTGAAAATGTAAAACTGTGTTTCTTAACATATGTAAAAAGGGAAAGAGCATTGAAGTGCTAAAATACTCCTTGAAGAGTATAAGAAAAGGTCTTAAAAAGCAATGGTTAAAAATATGCTATATCAAAAATTGCTGACCTTATTAAAAATAAATATGTCCCGGATGAAAGCTGCGATTAGTTGTGCTTTTAAGCACCGGTGAAGTCCCAAAAGGGTCATATAGGCCAAAAATACCATGGAATAAAATGTGGTCCTAATGAACTTGGATCAAGATTGATGTAGACATGATGCCTAAGTTGAATAAGCACTCTTTAAACAACTCACCCATCTATGAGGCACTGCCTTTCCTTGTGTTGTTGTTTGTCCAGCATTGGTTATAGTGAGTTTTCCCTTTCCTTGTCCAAAGTGTCATGATGTTGAGTAGGAATTCATCCTTTGCCTTAGCCTTGTCATTTCCACCCTTCACCCTTCACTAGCAAATTGACTATAGCTATGAAGTGAGTATAGTCTTGAAAGTCTAAGTCTAAGTAATAATAAATAAAGCCTTATATATATGTATTTGTTGATGTACCTCTAGTGAAATGAATGCTACTTGTTGATATTGTTACTTGAATGAGTTGTAGAGCATGGTTTAACCTTTTAACACTTGCAGCAAATGGATGTATTCTGAGTTATTATTGGTGTCTGATTATTCACAGATGGTTATCTTGTTTATTGGGTACGATTGATGATCAGACAGAGACCTATGAGGGGTATGAGTATACACCTTTGATGGATTGGGACTCTCTGAGTCCAATGAGACATTTTATTTCCAGTTCCGAGCACTTACAGATGTGCTCAGGCTTATTCTGCTTTTCTGATGCAGTTTTTCTTCACATATTGATTTGTTTGAGCAGGGAGATGTTTTAGTTGGATCTCCTAGGGTGTTGTATGGCCATAGGGGGGTGCAACCAATTGTTTGTACCATTGTACCCCCATCCTAGAGAGCTTGGAGGGCTCAATTTGACAACGCAGGCACCCTAGGAGGTTGTTTTAGCAGTATCGTGTTTCCCTAGGCAGATTAAAAAATGATCAAATGGCTATTGAAGAAATCGATTTGGGATAATGAGGCAAAGAAATGGCATGGGGTGAGTCAGAATGATGAGATGATGTCTTCCACACCTTCTCCAGTAGTTTCAGCATTTTATGGGGCCTGCACCTATTTTTGGGCAAATTTTATATATTTTTTGGAGCTTTTTGGGAGACCCACGATTTCCTCAAGGAGGCACAAAAGTCGAAATTTTAAATTGTTATATTATTTATTGTGCCATGGGGACACCCAAACGGAGTTAGTCCAACACTCCTTGGACCCACCATGTGCTTTCATTTATTTCTTGTTGAGTGGGTTACCTTTATTTGGGTGGTTTAAGTCCACTTTGATAAATTATAATTATATTGATCCATGTATTGTATGTTGAGCTCATCTCAACCATTGATTAGAACATTGTATCTTTTAATCTTAGCCACTCGTTTTGAAAGTGGTTAGGATTTGGTTATGATTGAGGTTCTCTCATTTCTATTTAAAAAAGGGAGCTTCTCATTTGTAAGGGGTCTATGGCTCTTGGATCTGAATAATAGAAAGACTTTTTCTGTGGAAATTTTTTGGATTTGCTTTGCATCTGATGTGCTCAAATGGTGATTAGCTTGTCTTCAGCTTACTAGCATCATGGAAATTATCGTGAGATCTATTTTTTTTCGTGGCTATCATTGTTTTGTCTACAGGAGGGTGTTTTGGCTGGAGCGTTTTTGTAGGCGGACCTCAACTCGCTCGGTTCTCTTCGTCCTAGATCAGGGGGTTTTCATTAGTTTCATTGTGATCTATGATTAATTCATTTTACTGTCTTGTAGCATTCAGTTTCTTTATTTTGTATGTGCAAATGTGATATGGTTGACGTTTGCTCATGCAGGGTAGGGGGCACTTTGATGGCTTGGAGCTTGCATATGCCATAGAAATTACGTGGATCTTCAAGGATTGATCGGGATAGCTAGGATCATCACTGTTACAGACTTCTATAAGCTTATCTAGGTAAGATCCATAGGTAAGTTCTTTTTTTCTGATCTTATTCCATTGTACCTTGCTGAAATTTAACTATTTTTGTGAAAACTCCTAAACCATAAAAACCTAAAAAATCAAATAATCAAGGAATCGTTCGATATTTTGCCAAACCATTTCTGGGTTTCATAGATCGGGCCTCCCCTTAACTAAATCAACTGGAATTCTGGTCAAAATCCTCATAGATTGACCTAGATCTTATTTTTCAGCAGAAAACTGCATAACCCCCCACTAAAAAAATTGACCTGCTAGGGTTTTGAGTTTTTCTGATTTCTAACTTCACAGATAGATATATCAGGTCTTGGGCAGTCCAAATCAACCCCAACGCTGTCAAGAGGCTCAACAGTTTTATCGGGATCTGAAAAATAGACTAAAACTACCCTAGCGCCCTCACTGAAAATTGGCCTTTTCAGAAGTAGCTTTTTATGAAATCTGACATGATAGGCTAATAGATCTGGTCCCAAGCATCCCAGAACACCCTCAACATTGTGCTAATTCATCCTGGTTTTCCCTAGATCTGAAAAAATTAGTTTTCGGCCTCTTAGCCCCATCATCAGATTTTGACTTTTCTAGATCTGATTTTCCTGTTGTTTTCCTAATTTGGGCTTGTAGATCAGGTCTCCCTGATCTCTTCTCATCCTCAATGCTGAGCCATCAGCCTTCCGGTACCCCCTAAAGCCTCATATTTTTCTTCCTAGGCCCTAGCGCTAGCTATCTGCTAAGCTGGGTTTCCTGTACCTTGGCTTTTCTGGACCAATTGCTTTCTGGTTTCGTAGATCAAGGTGTTTCCCAAGTGGGTTTCCTCAAATGTTGTCTTACTGCTGACTCCATTGCCCAATGCATACAAAGCACTGATCTCCAAGCTAGCGCTGCCCTTAGGCTCTTAGCCTTTGCCATCTACCAACATTCACTGATAACTCAAATACCTTTCATTGAGTCTGATTTCTAGGTACTAGATAGTCCCAACTCTATCCTTGTTTACCCTGTCATAGTTACGTTTCCCAAGACAGTGGTCACCTCCACCAGTTGCTGGTACCTAAACCCTAGAGCTAGGTTTCCATTCACCTTGCACCTTAAGTACCTTGAAGCCCCTTCTGATCTTCTTCTGGTGTCTAGGTCCAATCTCTCTTGTCGGGAGCAGATCTGGGTCTCCCCATTGTTGTCTTGGACTAGGATAACCTAAAGTGAAGACTACCTTGATTGGCGTGACAACCATCCATTTGGGAGTCTAGGAAGTCGTGGTTCCACCCCTTAGTTGCTTGCCCCTCTACCATCCATCCTAGATCCACCTCAAGCAGGCAACTACAAGGCGGGTGATAACATTTATGGCGTCGTTGCTGGGGAGGTAGAGGCCTACCTTGGTTCAACATCCCTCACCTTTCCATACGACATATATTTTTCGGTGAATTACTTGTGTGGTTCACCTGGCGACTCCACTGAGGATCGTACCCGATATATTAATATTAAATTCCTAGAGCGTCCCAGCAACCCTCAAGGAATTCCCATAACTTACACAAGGAAAAATAGACAAGTGTCCAACCTCACTGTTCCCTCAAGTCATCCTTTGGGATCCCTTTCAATTTCATCTAGCCCAATGGCCGGAGCAGCTCCTAGTGGAAATTAGATTGCTCCTCCTCCCAAAAAACTCAAGGTGTTTGGAAGGAAGGCCAAGGAATCACCTTTAGATTTTTCCCTGATCCCAGGGGCCCCACATGACATGCCTGAGAAGTATTTTGAAAAAGTGCCTAAGTTTTAGCTACCTCCATTGAAGATCACATTGATAAATTCTGGGATCATATGGAAGCATATGGAGCTGTGGATGAAGATGTATTCATGAGAGGTCTTATGTTTTCTCTGGAAGGAGATGTGCGGAAGTGGTTTGATAGATTACTTGCTTCATCCATCAATGGTTATGACCACTTCGTCATGAAGCTTAGCAGTGATTGGTCTCATAAGTTGGATGGGAAGTTCCTCTTGCATCAACTATTTGACATAAAGAAGAGGGAGAATGAAACAATCCATGAATTCAACCTGAGATTTGATAAGACTATAGGAAACATCCTAGAAGAGATTAGACCCAAAGATCAAGCAATTATCATCCATTATTTGAATGCTATTGATGGTTGGTTGGGTTTTAATTTGAAGGATAAAAATCCAAATGACTTGAAGACTGCCCAGTTCAATGCAAAGATGGCTGAGCAGCATGCGGAATCTATGGGCAAGCAAAACTTCTTTTATCATTATGCCCCATCCACTTCTAGATCCGAGCCTAAACTCTAAAAGCCTAAGGAGCCTGTGAATGAGCCAAAAGAGACAAAGGACACGTTAGAAACCATGCAAGAAATGATGAGGCAATTAACTATTCTGACAAAAAACGTGGCTAGTTTCCATGATCCAGAGAGACATAGGAACCCTTATGGCCCTAAACCGTATTGGAACAACAATAGAGGTTTTGAGAGAGATCCTAATAGAAGAAGGACCGAGTATCCGAAGAATCCTGAGATGAGGAATGTGAATTGGTGTGATGAAAATGTTGAAGAACCAACAAACACCAGTCACCCTGATGACCAACCAAGTGACATTAATTTCATGAATGATTTGTCTTACAATGATGAGTTTGGAATAATTCTCCTAAAGGAAAAGCCATGGGAGCAAGTGGAGGAAACTTGGGAGCAGGAAGAAGATTTTGTTGATGAGCTTAAACCCTCATTTTGTGCAGTAGGCAACCCTGAAGCAAAAGAAGAACCACAGGTTAGAATTTATAAACGAAGAGTGGATTCCCAGCCTTCTTTCTTTGACAAAAGAAAAGTTGTGAACGAAGGCAAAAAGGAAGAAGAAGATCTTGCCTTAGGAGATTTGAATCTGAACATTGACATCGAGAAAGAGTTGAGCAAGATAATGTGTAGCATCTCAATAGTTGAATTGATGAATGTTCCCTCTGTAAGAAGCCAAGTGGAAGAGTTCTTTGATGGTATTGGCCAAGACAAAACCCCTGAGTTTGCTTTAGAATTCGGTCACGTACAGAGTCCTGAGAGGATACATCCTAGCAAAGATGAAAAGGATCCGCCTGTTAACATACAATCTGCTATCTATGAGAGAACGAATGGTGGTCACCCTCCCTTTTATCTAACCTTGTACATTCAGAATATGCTCCTGCATAATTGCATGTTGGATTCCAGAGCAGCTATCAATGTAATGCCTTTGCACGTCATGAAGGAAATGGGATTGGAAGTAACTAGGCCCTATGGAAATGTTTGTGGCATAGACTCGAGGCGAGTGCCATCCTATGGTTTGATCAAAAACCTTAGAGCTGATCTGTTTGCATGCTCAGATATCTCCACTATGATGGATGTAGTTGTTATTGATTTTCCCCCAGCATATGGAATGCTTCTATCTAGAAAGTGGGCAGCTGGTTTAGGTGGATACCTTATGATGGATCTGTCATACCTTTGTGTCCCAAACTCCGACGGAGCTTTATTCAAGTTCAATAGGGAACCTTGTTATGAAAAACATTTGGAAACTTTTGAAGAAGGGATAAAAAACACATATGGGGAAGAATTGTTGAATAACGCTAAAGCCCATTTTGTAGAAGATGCGAATGAAGTATGGAAATATAGGCAGCCTAAAAGCATGTTCATGGCAATGGAGGACTCCGACGTATCCTCAGAAGAATATCAAACAACTCAAAGTGTCAGGATGATTAGTTTGGAAATTCCTGAGGGTGAATGCTCAGAGGAATTAGAATATTTGAGAAGAAATGGGATCCCATTTCAAGATCTTGTTATTGATGATGATGAAGTTAATAATTCGAGGCATATTGAAAGAATCCCTCGTAGAGTGAATGAGTGGTTTGCTTTGATTGACCAGAATAGAGAAAAAGAAAGCCAAGGACTAGAGCCTATTTATCCATGGGAAAGCCATCTTGAGTTGGCTAGTGTAATAGAAGCTAATGTTGAGGTCAGCAGAACCCATGTTTATGATTTTGCTAGGTCATTATCTCATTTGTCTTTGGAAGATGGTAAATTAATTCAAGTCCATGATAGCTCTCTGAGTTGGCAAGAGGATTCCTTAATAAATGATGCACCTGAAGGAGATTTTTGTCTAAATAATCTTGCCATGTTTTGAACTCCTTCAGCCATGCCAATTAATGCCTTGTCTACTTATCCTCTCATTCCTAATTTTCTCCCGCCACCTAGGTCATCTAGTTTTTCAAATCATGATCTATCTCACGTTCATGTGTCTCCTGCATAGCATCCTAGAGTAGAGCCAGCTGACCTAGAGGGTATTCCTTTTCATGTTCCTACGGGGGAAGGATCTAGCCATGATAATGTTATATCCCATAGTCCTCATCCTTCAGAAGAAGATAGAGATTTCTGGACAGTGGGAGAAACTGTCAAACATGTAGTATCTCCTCATGGTGATAAGCCTAATGCGATTCCACATGGGGTAAGGGAAGAAATTAGAGAGATCATAGTTGGTAGCATAGCCATTCCCATTGATGGTGGTCCACCCATATTTGATGTAGTGCCTTCCAGGAGAAGCTCAGAGATAATCACCTCGCAGCCACAAAACATCGTTGATGTCCATCCCATGCCTATACGTAACATTGAAATAGTTCCCGAATCGGTAAATAGGAATAGATTTCCCACCGGAAGTCAAGTCCTTATCCAAAACCACTTGCTGCATTTCTAATCGAGGCAGACTAATGATCTATGGGTTGGACCTTTTTTCTGTAGAACGTTGTGTTGGTGATATATGTTTTCTTGATATTAGTACTGGGCGATAGATTATGCTTCCTATCAACCAAAGAGATTTGAGGGGATACATTCCTGACCCTACTTAGCCTTGAATCCCACTTTGTATAGTAGAGTAGGTAGGACCTGAATAAGCCTTCTCAACAATAGTATAGAGTTTTGCTTTGTTGTTTGAAGCTCACTTTTAGTGTAGTTCTGTTTTCCTGCAAAATAAAAAATCAAAACTTTTATTGAAAAGTTATGGTTATAGATTAGATTTATTTTCTGCTTTTCATTTTCATGCATCTTTACTTTCAGTATTTATATATTCTCCACATATTGTTCTGATGACCGGTCTGTGAGTTTGGTATAGCTCTGGACATGTTGCAGGTAGTCAGGTGCATTTTGGTAGCAGTGGCAGAGCTGGATGAACAGATCGAGGATGCGGGAAGCAGAGTGTGAGGACCAGAGATTCTGAGGTTCTCCAGCACTCTTTTCAATAGAGGGCTTGTCCCAGTTGGAGCCAGATGTTATCACATATATAGTAGCCAGGCTACCATATTCTATTTTTCAGACACAGTGTACTTTTGAGCCAGATGTCTTACATATGATATGCTGAGATGAGCATTTTTTATGGATCATGATTATATTTGTGGACTATTGAACTCTCCCATGTCAGGACTGAGTCTCAGGACACTTAGATTTGAGGACCGATGTAGCCATTTATGTTATTTCAGAGCAGTAGTGGATGCCTAGTGTTATATCAGTACTTTCTCATTGGATAGATGGTGTTTCAGATGGATTATACTGCATGGATATGACTCAGCATTTTATATTGTGTTATGGTTATTATTGCTCTTATATTGATTCTTGTGACATGTATTGAATTGTGATATCATGATTTGGCAGTCATAATTATATGGACTTGGTTGTATCTTATACTATGTATTGATGTCCTTACTCTGACTTTGAAATTCTTGATCTATACTCATTGGCTTTTCCCTCCTTAGGGAGAATAGATGTAGTCATTCCCACCATTGTTTTGGCTTTCTAGTGTTGGATCCATCATTTCATTGTCTTCACCCATCCATTACCTTCCAGTTTAATTTTCAACCTGACTGACTTCTTGACTTGTGGCATGGAGGACCTTTTTCCCCGCTATAACCTTTGTTGGACAAGCCTCCCTGTTTATATTGTGTCTCGGCTCTGAGTTGCTGACAAAGCTTGCTTTTGGTAAGTTGGATAGTATGCCTAAATCATTCTGGTCGGTTGTCTCGATGTTTGGCACTGTGCAAGAACTCCCCCTAGTCACTTGAGATGTTGTTGGCTAAAACTGAAAGCTCATGTACTACTTGTATTGAAATATTGAATATGTGCCCATGGAAATTGAAAATGTAAAACTGTGTTTTTTAACATATGTAAAAAGGGCAAGAGCATTGAAGTGCTAAAATACTCCTTGGAGAGTATAAGAAAAGGTCTAAAAAAGCAATGCTTAAAAATATGCTATATCAAAAATTGCTGACCTTATTAAAAATAAATATGTCCCAGATGAATGCCGCGATTAGTTGTGCTTTTAAGCACTGGTGAAGTCCCAAAAGGGTCATATAGGCCAAAAAGGCCATGGAATAAAATGTGGTCCTAATGAACTTGGATCAAGATTGATGTAGACATGATGCCTAAGTTGAATGAGCACTCTTTAAACAACTCACCCATCTGTGAGGCACTGCCTTTCCTTGTGTTGTTGTTTGTCCAGCATTGGTTATAGTGAGTTTTCCCTTTCCTTGTCCAAAGTGTCATGATGTTGAGTAGGAAGTCATCCTTTTCCTTAGCCTTGTCATTTCCACCCTTCACCCTTCACTAGCAAATTGACTACAGCTATGAAGTGAGTATAGTCTTGAAAGTCTAAGTCTAAGTAATAATAAATAAAGCCTTATATATATATATATATATGTATTTATGTATTTGTTGATGTACCGCCAATGAAATGAATGCTACTTGTTGAGATTGTTACTTGAATGAGTTGTAGAGCATGGTTTAACCTTTTAACACTTACAACAGATGGATGTATTCTGAGTTATTATAGGTGTCTGCCTATTCAATGGTTATCTTGTTTATTGGGTATGATTGATGATTAGACAGAGACCTATGAGGGGTATGAGTATACACATTTGATGGATTGGGACTCTCTGAGTCCAATGAGACAGTTTATTTCCAATTCCGGGCACTTACAAATGTGATCAGGCTTATTCTGATTTTCTGATGCAGTTTTTTTTCATAGATTGATTTGTTTGAGCAGGGAGATGTTTCAGTTGGATCTCCTAGGGCGTTGTATGGGAATAGGGGGGTGCAGCCACTTGTTTGTACCATTCTACCCCCATCCCAGAGAGCGTGGAGGGCTGAATTTGACAACGCAAGCACCCTAAGTGGTTGTTTTAGCAGTATCACGTTTCCTGAGGCAGATTAAAAAATGATCAAATGGCGATTGAAGAAATCGATTTGGGCTACTGAGGCAAAGAAATGGCATGGGGTGAGTCACAATGGTGAGAGTGATGTCTTCCACACCTTCTCCAGCAGTTTCAGCATTTTATGGGGCCCGCACCTATTTTTGGGCAAATTTTATATATTTTCTAGAGCTTTTTGGGAGACCCACGATTTCCTCAAGGAGGCACAAAAGTCAAAATTTTAAATTGTTATATTATTTATTGTGCCATGGGGACACCCAAATGGAGTTAGTCAAACACTCCTTGGACCCACCATGTGCTTTCATTTATTTCTTGTTGAGTGGGTTACCTTTATTTTGGTGGTTTAAGTCCACTTTGATAAATTATAATTATATTGATCCATGTATTGTATGTTGAGCTCATCTCAACCATTGATTAGAACATTGTATCTTTTAATCTTAGTCACTCACTTTGAAAGTGGTTAGGATTTGGTTATGATTGAGGTTCTCTCATTTCTATTTAAAAAAGGGAGCTTCTCATTTGTAAGGGGTCTTTGGCTCTTGGATCTGAATAATAGAACGACTTTTTCTATGGAAATTTTTTGGATTTGCTTTGCATCTGATGTGCTCAAATGGTGATTAGCTTGTCTTCAGCTTACTAGCATCATGGAAATTCTCGTGAGATCTATTTTTTTCGTGGCTATCATTGTTTTGTCTACAGGAGGGTGTTTTGGCTGGAGCGTTTTTGTAGGGGGACCTCAACTCGCTCGGTTCTCTTCGTTTTGGATCAGGGGGTTTTCATTAGTTTCATTGTGATGATTAATTCATTTTACTATCTTGTAGCATTCAATTTATTTATTTTTTATGTGCAAATCTGATATGGTTGACGTTTGCTCATGCAGGGTAGGGGCCGCTTTTATGGCTTGGAGTTTGCATATGCCATAGAAATCACGGGGATCTTCTAGGATTGATCGAGATAGCTAGGATCGTCACTGTTACAGAATTCTACAAGCTTATCTTGGTAAGATCCATAGGTAAGTTCTTATTTTCTGATCTTATTCCATTGTACCTTACTGAAATTTAACTATTTTTCTGAAGACTTCTAAACCATAAAAACCTAAAAAATCAAATAATCAGGGAACCGTCCAATATTTTGCCAAACCATTTCTGGGTTTCATAGATAGGGCCTCCCCCTAACTAAATCAACTGGAATTCTGGTCAAATTCCTCATATATTGACCTAGATCTTATTTTTCGATAGAAAACTGCATAACCCCCCACTGAAAAAATTGACCTGCTAGGGTTTTGAGTTTTTCTGATTTCTGACTTCACAGATGGATAGATCAGGTCTTGGGCAGTCCAAATCAACCCCAACACTATCAAGAGGCTCAACAGTTTGACCGAGATCTGAAAAATAGACTGAAACTACCCTAGCGCCCTCATTGAAAATTGGCCTTTTCGGAAGTAGGTTTTTCTGAAATATGACATGATAGGCTAATAGATAGGGTCCCAAGCATCCCAGAACACCCTCAATGTTGTGCTAATTCATCCTATTTTTCCCTAGATCTAAAAAAATCAGTTTTCGGCCTCCTAGCCCCATCATCAGATTTTAACTTTTCTAGATCTGATTTTCCTGCTGTTTTCCTGATTTGGGCTTGTAGATCAGGTCTCCCTGATCTCTTCTCATCCTCAATGCTGAGCCATCAGCCTTTTGGTACCCCCTAAAGCCTCATATTTTTCTTCCTAGGCCCTGGTGGTAGCTATCTACTGAGTTGGGTTTCCTGTACCTTGGATTTTCTGGACCTATTGATTTTTGGTTTCGTAGATCAAGGTGTTTCCTAAGTGGGTTTCCTGGAACGTTGTCTTACTGCTGAATCCATTTCCCAATGCATACAAAGCACTAATCTCCAAGCTAGCGCTGCCCTTAGGCTCTTAGCCTTTTCCATCTACCAACATTCACTGATAACTCAAATACCTTTCATTAAGTCTTATTTCTAGGTACTAGATAGTCCCAACTCTGTCCTTGTTTACCCTGTCATAGTTACGTTTCCCAAGACAGTGTTCACCTCCACCAGTTGCTAGTACCTAAACCCTAGAGCTAGCATTTCCATTCACCTTGCACCTTAAGTACCCTGAAGCCCCATCTGATCTTCTTTTGGTGTCTAGGTCTGATATCTCCTGTCGGGAGCAGATCCAGATCTCCCCCATTGTTGTCCTGGACTAGGATAACTTAAAGTGAAGGTTGCCTTGATTGGCATGACAACCATCCATTTGGGAGTCTAGGCAGTCGTGGTTCCACCCCTTAGTTGCTTTCCCCTCTGCCATCCATCCTGGATCCACCTCAAGCAGGCAACTACAAGGCGGGTGATAACACAGCGGTAGGGGTGGTGATGGGTGGAAACAAATAATTAATATTGTCCTATTTTCTTCATTAAGCAAGTCTATAAAAGAATAAATTATTGTGGAAAAAGATTATGCACTTACTATTTCTAGTTGTAGTAAAATTGAATGTCAATAGTGTGATCATTGATTTGTATCATATACCACTTTTGACAATTAATTTGTTGTTTGTACCTCGACTAACCCACACTAGAAAAAATATTGAATTCTGACTAAATGAATTGTTGTGAAATACATGAACAATACATTTGTGTTATTGCGGTTATTCTTGACCTAAGGATAGATTATGAAAGTTTAGATACTTTCCTAAGAAGGATCTAGGGATAATTACACTCATGGCCAAGATAGACAACCCAGAGAAAAATTTGGCATGAAAACTTAGATACCTGAATTTTTGAGGAATGAAACTATCGGTGAAGCATAATATGGTGATTATGCTGCCTCAGGTTTCTCCCTATAATGTCGTATGTGATGGGTGTGTTCTTGTAAATCATCACCAAGTTTCATTTGAAATAGAGAAGGCATGGAGAGAATAGATTCAATTGGAACTTATCCATATTGACCTATGTCCCATGAATAAACCATCACTACTCCAAATGCAAGGTGTATTTTGACCTTCATGGATGACTCTTTTAGTATCATAATGGTGTTTCTAAAAGGAATAATTGGGCCTTGGTCACAATGGCATGATGTTTAATTTGGGATAAAGGAATTCCAACAAAGTTTGGGAAAAATATGTATACTACTCAAATTATCTTCTAAATATTATTTCATTCAAAATTGCATGGGTTATTTTTATTCTTGTGAAATGGAGTGGGAGAAAAACCTGAAATTAGACGTGTTGGAAAATTGAGAAGTATAGCATAGGCTCACATTCCAAGTGACAAGAGAAACAAGTTGGATGCAAAGAGTCATGCTTGTATAATCATGTGCTACTCTTAAGAATTGAATGCTTGTTTGATCCAATCGAATGAGAAATTATTTGTAAGAGAGATGTTATCTTGGATTAGTAGACCTTATGTATTACTCTTTTTAACTCCTCTTCTTGGCCATTGAGTAATAATTTAGTGGAAACTTTGAATGTTTTTGGATCTATGGTATACTACATAGTTTTGTTGACTTGACAATTGACCCATGTACCAAAATTGACCTACAATTGATCTTCCATAGTAGAGTCAACCTAAAGTTTTGGAATACCTGATTAGCCAACTAATAGTAGTAGTTCTAATGCATGAATTCCCTCTCCATGGGATGTTGTATTCCAATAAGGGAAATTAATACAACTAAAGCTATTGATGTTGATGTAGAATATATAAACGAATCAAGAAAACAAGAGGCCATAAAAAATATGGTAGTGTTTCTCTAAGTTCATGTGCGAAAGGAATGTGATCCTTATACATATGTAGATGCCCATTGTTATCCTTAATGGGAGTCTTAATTATATGGCTGATGAATAACATTCCTTGATGAAGAATAAAACTTAGGATTTAGTTCCTTTAGCACAAGGAGAGAATGTGGTGAATGTTGATGAGTTTAGAAGATTATATTCACATATGAAGGTATTGATGAAAGGCATAAGGATTGCTTGGTAGAAAGTAGATTCTCTTATTAAGAAGGAATCATCTACAATGAATCATTTTCCCCAATTTCAAAGATGAACTACATTCAACTAATTATTTCACTTAATACTAATTTTGGATGGGAGGTACATCATATGGATGTCAAAATTTCTTTCTTACATGATGAATACACTAAGGATATTTATATGGAGAAACCCCTAGTATTTGAGAAGGATGGAAGCCTTGTATGTTGATTAAATACTTATTGTGTAGTTTGAAAGAAGCCCCTAAGGCATGGTATGAGAATATTGACCTTTTATTGCATCTTGGTTTTAAACAATATGAGCCAGATCACATTAGATATGTTTTACATGTAGATGGTGATACTTTATTTTCTACACTATATGTCGATGATTTAGTTATTGTTGGAAGTAGTGTTGCTTTAATTAAGGGTTTGAAGGAAAATTACTTTTATAATGATTCCTCTTTGTGTGTTTAATTTCTTTTTGGGTATCCAATTCTTACAAATGGATCATGCTATCTTTCTTTCTCAACCTAAATATATATTGAATCTATTTCATAAGTTCAAAAGGGAAGATTTTAAGTAGTGTACTACATCTTATTAGTCAGAAATAAATTTAACTAAAGAGTGTGATTCTCTGAAAGTTTATGCTACTCTCTATCTGTAGCTTGACGTTGGTAGCATTATTTATCAAATTCACAATTGAATTTATATTCATTTGTTATCAATGTGGTCTTTAGGTTCATGTAGGATGTGAGAGAAAACCACGTAAAGGAAACAAAGAGGGTTTTTCACTATATCAAGCCTTACTTGCCATCCTGCTATAAAATATTGTAGTAAAACTATGAACTAATTAGTCAACTACACCATCTTGGATTGGGCCAGAGATGAAGATGAAAGGAATTCCAATCTAGTTGTGTTTAATATTGGATCTAGAATTGAATTATGGTCTTTAAATTTTTTAAGTGGTCTCTATGTTGACCAAAGAAATTGAATATCAAGATGTAATTAATGCTAGAATAGAGGCACTATGGATTCACAAGCTCATAGTGAGCTTGGATTTATTATTGAGGAATCAATTTTATTGTATTGTGGAAATCAAAGAGAAATAGGAGTAGTCGAGAATCTTTATGTTCACATGTAACATGAAGCATATGGAACTTCATGCTCATTATTTGAGGCAATTGATTGACGACATCGTTGAGTTTCTTATTTATTGCAGGGCAAATGATCAAATAATTAATATATTTAAAATCCTTTAATAGAAACTATTTTTGTGAAACAAATATCTATGCTTGGGCTTCAAGTATGTACAAAGAATATAATTTGGGATGGTTTGTGAGTTTAAAGATAGGATTTATAAGAAAATGCAAGGATTTATCCATTATTTATATAGGAAGAGGCCTATGATTTAGATGGATACTTCCATGCTTTTGATTCTAATTTGGGTATTCTTTTAAGAAATGTATGCAAGACAATGACATGAGAAAATTTGGAAAATGCTTATTTTCTTGTTGAGAACTTAGAAAGTTATCTTAGTGGTCAATCTTATGTAGTTGATAGTTTATATGAATATGGTTCTAGAAATTCATGGGATTTTTAGTGCATAGAAGAATAAGCTTGTGAAGGATTACCAATTTTTAAGAGGAACATTCTAAGAAAGAACAATTTGGAAGAAACTCATATTTTGATCATGCAGAAGAAATTGTAAGCGATGATGTTTTCAGTGTGCCTTCATTCATTCCTCTATTTAATAAGCATAATGAAGATTCATCAAAAGTTGTATTTCAAAATGTTATTGAATACCCCAAACCTAGGTAAGATCTTTTTCTTTCTTTAAGTTGTAAGTCTAATGTTGAATTATAAGACTTTCATGGAATCTATAAGCCTGGTGAAGTTGTTACTTGTATTGTGGATTACAATGAAATAGTAGCTTGGGACAAAGAAGAGGAGATACACCAAATTAGCTTAGAATACTTGAATCAATTAGAGGTTCTATCACTCTTTTTTGTCATGTTGTCAATTCAAGTATAATTCTCTCAAGATCCATTTCATGTAGATCCAAAAAGAATGATTTTGTTCCTATTGATCATGAAGAGGAAGAGTTTCAAGGTTTATTTGTTGATTCTTCTTGATAGTGGTTACATATTTAAATAGGAGGTGTAGTGAATTGATAATGATAATTTTTATCAGCATGAGACTTATTTTTCCTTACTTGTGAGTTGGTTCAATATGAACATCTTGCTGAGATACTATTGTAGAAAGAAGAATGTGTTACAGGAAATAAATCCCTAGTGGCTTTTGGGTATTGCTAACCACCACAAAGGAAATGTCCTAAAAGGAACCCTCAACAATAAAAAAGGAAAACAAGTTTATAACAATTTGCAAATAGGCTTTATTCTAAACAAAGAAGAAGAATGTAAAGAACAACCAACTTGGAGTCCAACCTTTGATGAATATTTTGGGCCCTTCTAGTTTAACTTTGATATTCTCTACAACTTTCCAAGATTTAACCTGAAACAAAGAAATAGTCATTGTTCAAAACGAATAAATAATAAACCAGCTGTTAACGCCATTATTTACCAAGGGGGTGAAAGACCATGGTGGAGAAGAAAAATAATGGTTGTTTGGATACTTTGGTTAAAGGATATATAGTAAAAATGGGACTATAGGCCAAAAGGCGATTAAGTCACCGAAGATCCTGAGCCACGATGGGAGAAGGAATAAAATCGATGGCTGATATTCTCTCCGCTCCCCAGAGATGCAAGGAAGATAAAGGTTTGACCGGGCGTTTATTGGGCGCACAGATCAGCGGTCATCAAGTTGTTTCAAGCAGATCCATGGTCTATATCCAATCCACTTCGTGAAGTTGCGTCTTGGTTAAAATGACACAATCCGGCGAAATCGGGTACATGCTACTCAATCCAACGGCGGAGAGGCGAAGTCGGATCGCATCTACGGTCGAAATTGGTTCCGGAACCAAAACCTGCACGACCGATAAACCTAAAGCGCCCAGCGGAATGAGTTAGCCGGTGATCGATCTAACAGTTGAAGATCAAAGTGAATCAAATCAACGGCTATTATGATTTCCGGAGAGTGAACTAGCGCGGTGGATAATTCCGAAGTGCCCAACGGAATTTGGTACGTGGCGCATGATCCGACGGAGGTAAGTTAAAAGGGTATCACATCAATGGCGGAGAATAATTCCGGGGATCAAAGCTGTGCGATGGTTAAAGTGACGGAGCCCAGCGGAATTCGGTACGTGTCACCCGATCCAACGGCTCATGATAAAAGGCGATTTCATCGACGGTGGGAGATCATTCCGGGATGGAGACTGGCGCGTTGATTATCTCCAAGACGCCTGGAGGAAAGAGGTACGTGGCACGCGATCCAAAGGCCATAAATTAAAGAGAAATCAGATCTAGGGTCTTAAATGAAGCCGAAAAATAGAAGTGCACGGCATTTAAGAATAAGTGGTGGTTGCGGAAAATAAATGTTGTATACATGGTGAATTGTGTGGTCCTATAAAGGCAGGGTTGACCTCTCCAATGATTATTTTATTTTCTTGGGACCCAGCGAAAAGGACCTAGCAATTTGGGAGCTTCCATTTGTCAGTGCCAGGCACGTTCCGAACACACGCATCCACAGTAAGCCAGGTAGGACTTAAACCCTGTAACTCTTTCATCCAATTACCATTGTAAATTAAGCAATGGACCAAGGGGGAGAGATTCGTGTGTCTGGTCGGGTCGCGGATGACAGAGAGGAATTTTTAGTAGACAGACACAGGGGCGTGTACGACCCCTTCCTATCCACAGGGAGTGTGTCCAGCTGTAAAGAGAAGTTGTGGTCTCATTACTCACAGGGGAATGACATTCTGAATGTATGCAAGTATTTTTTGTACCATTTCTCCCTTGATCAAACCCTCCACTTCCCGGAATTTTCCGAGTGGTGTGCGGTGAACTATTCTCCCTCTCAGAGGATTATTATGAGTCGGTCCACGTCCAAAATACTGTGTAAAATTGATGCTTTGGTCGTCAGAGAAAACCTTAGTCTGCCCAAAAATTACCCTGTAAATCGTGAGTCTGTAAATGAATCTGTCCTTGCTGAGTTTTTCAAAAATTGCGAAAGTGAAAGTCGCTGTCAATTCTTGTCAAGTATCCTGAAGGAAGGTCAGTCCCTTGAAGGTCGTTTCTTGCCTTACCCTTTGCACATTTTTAGGACTGAAGTGCAATTGGTAATGTCTTTGGTCTGTCAAGTGTTAGGTCTAGATGACGATTGTCATATAGGTGATGTCATCCTTGGTTTCTTGTTAAAAATAAATTCTTTAAGCCCTGAGTCCCAGTCAGTCCCCGTGCTTAATTTAGATGAGTACCTTGCCGAAGCGATCCACCTTCAGTTGACTGAGTTTCCCAAGGTCCAGTTCTTTAGGTTTCAAACATACTTGCTTAACATGCTATTATGCTCTAATGTTACTGAATTGAAATTCTTAAGTGCTCTATGCTCTTCTGATTTGCCCAAGCAAATCAACATGATCGAATTTGCCAATTCGATCATGTCCGAGATGTACAGAATGTTATTTGATGAGGACCTACCCCGTGTCCTGGACGAGATGAGATGCCTAATGCAGTCGTCACCCGAAGATCGGGTGGGGGATTGGTTCCTGTATAGAGGTTACACAGTGTTAAGAATATATGGCTTTACTGGTCAGCCTTATACGCTACCCTCCTTCTTGACCCCAAGGATTTTCGCACTAGAGTTCATGAGGTAGAGATTGTTGTCTGAGGAAGAGCACTTTGGTGCTTTCAAAAAATCTTCGAACATTAAATTTCCACTTAAAGTCGGCCCTTTCATTTTTAAAGGTAAAGGTGCCCTGGCGTTTATAGAAAAGTTGCTGGAGAATATGGATTTCATAAAAGATGTAAATGTGAATTACGAACCCCACCATGTGATCTCATTAAGAAAACAGGCAAACAAGAATAAACCATTTGAGCATCACGCTATTGAGGGGCTAGCTGAAATGGCCAATTTGCTGCAGTATACTGACAGGTCAAATTCTGATGAAGAGACACATACTATACCTGTCACAGCGACCCAAATAACAGAAGGTGCTGGTATTGTGGTCAAGAGGAGTTTTTCTGAAACTGAGAGCATGGATGTAGACGAAGAAGGGCCCCATAAAAAGGCCAAGCTGCTTGAAAGTGGTGAAATTGTAGATGAGGAGGTTTCTGATGGTTCCAAAAGAGGTGCCCTAGTTCCCCTGAAAGCGGTGCAAGTAAGTCAATTCTCTTTTAAAAATTCGTAGGGTGATGTAGACAGTTCGGAATTATGCCACGTGTTTAAGTCGAAGGAAGACCTAAAGGCCAGCTACATGGAGAAGGGCGGATGTTCTCATAGGAACATTATCATAACCTGCTTGTTCAGTGCCGCATGGTCACACCAAATTCAATGATTTGGAGAAAAACCTGATAGGGAATACCATTGTGGATATGCTCACAGGAGACTTCGAGATTCTGCAGAAGTTCGCCATCATCAGGAGCAGATTTCCCAGAAAGTCCTATGAAGCATATATGGAGCTCGAAGTAGCTATTCGGGAAATGATGGAGTGTGACACCCCAAGTTCAGAGCAGTGGAAAGCTGTGGAGCGGTTTGGAAAGACAAAGTATATTCTCCATCCCTAGGAACAGGTGTCATGCACTGAGGAGCTGATGGGGCAAAGATGTGGAGCTGATGGAACAAAGACGTGGAGCTGATGGAACAAAGACGTGGGGCTGATGGGAAAAAGTTTGTTGTCAAGTTGATTTGTGATAGCCAAAACCGAGCCCACTAAACTTGGGTTTAACACTCAGTCAATATTTAAAAGAAAATAATTTCACTTTTTAACTCCGACCTGTTTTTACTGCGACCACCTTTTTACTGCGACTAAATTTTTTACTGGGATGCGATCAACTTATCTGCGGTGCGATCAAGTTGATGCCTCATGCGATCAACTTATCTGCGGTGCGATCAAGTTGATGCGATCAAGTTGATGCCTCATGCGATCAACTTATCTGCGGTGCGATCAAGTTGATGCAGTGGTCAAGTTTATGCGATCAACTTATGTGCGATCAAGGGGATGCCTGATGCGATAGAACTCCGCAGAATATGATTCTTAGTCTAAAGACTTAAGAAATTACAAATACTTTTCACCTGCCAGTAAGATGAAGTAAAATGACCACATTTACAAATCCAAATAACTTATGAAAAACATATGCCCAAATATGTAGGAATATTTGAGTCGAACAAAGTGCGGTAAAACCTGGAACTTTCACGCGGTGAGATTTTTATGGGTTCTTGTTCTTTTACTTATCAGTAATTGTAAAAGACATTTACAGAAGTAAATATGGAAATATGAGCGGCCAAATAATCATGAATTCAACCACAAACTATTTCATATATTTAACTATGCGGAAATACAAAGTAATACAAACTTGTCTATTACAAACTCGTCCATCTACAGATCTTCAGCTCTTCGGCTAAATCAAATGCACAGAAGCTTGAGCTTCGACTTCACTTTCTCACCCTGAGTTCCTCTGCTTGTATCTTTTCCTTTTTCTATCTGTAAAATAAATTACAAAATGCTTCTTCTATTTATAGACAACCTGAAGATTGCTACAGCATAAACCGACTTACTTGCCAACTTACTTTCCATTAAAAACTGCAATAACTATCTACCTAACAACTTAACTTCTGAAATAAATTCGACTGAGTTACGCTGCCTACATGTGGACTTTTCCTTCTTGTCAGACTGACAAACAAGATCGTGGCTTCTACAGACTCTGACAGAGTCGGCTGGAGATCAAATATAGATCTGCGAATAATTACATTTTTCCAACACTCCCCCTTAATTATGAGCAGATGGGGATTTTTAAAACAAAACTTACAAAATGTTTAAGAGCTTAGACATGCTCTGTTTATGACAGAGTTCACTGTGGAGAACTTGTCATTCCAAGATAACTACGCAGATACTGGAATGTGTCCTTTTCCAATGGCTTTGTGAAGATGTCAGCGAGTTGGTCTTCAAACCTGCAAAATTCCAAACAAATTTCCTTGTCGTTTACCAACTCTCTTATAAAATGAAACCTTGTGTCGATGTGCTTGGTTCTCTTGTGAAACACATGATTCTTTGATAATGCTATGGCTGAATTGTTGTCGCAGAAGATTGTTGTCGGTTCTTGATGGTTCTGTGACAAGTCTTTTAAGACTCTCCTCATCCAGACAGCTTGACATGTAGCACGTGTTGCTGCAACATACTTTGCTTCAGCTGAAGATAGAGTCACTATGGGCTATTTCTTTGAAGCCCATGAAACAACACCTGTACCAAAATGAAATGTGTATCTAGATGTGCTTTTCCTGTCATCTATGCTGCCTCCATTGTCACTGTCAGTGTAACCAATGAGTTTAAAATTTTCTGAAGTTGAATACATAATACCAAGGTCTTTTGTGCCACTTACATACCTTAGAATTCTTTTACCTGCTTGCCAATGTGAGTCTTTTGGTGACTCCATGAACCTTGAGATCAAACTTACACCATACATAATGTCTGGTCTTGTTGCTGTCAAATACATAAGGTTTCCAACAAGCCTTTTGAACAGGGTAGGATCTACAGTGGATCCTTCATCATCCTTGCTTAATTTTAAACCTGTTATTACTGGTGTTGGGGCTGTCTTACAGTTAGACATGTTAAACCTTTTTAAAACTTCACTTGCATATTTAGACTGTGATATAAAGATACCACTTTCAGACTGCTGAACTTCAATGCCCAGAAAAAACTTCATAAGCCCCAGATCAGTCATTTCAAATTCACTTTCCATGACTATTTTAAAATCTGCTATGCCATAATCACCAATAAATATTAAATCATCTACATACATGCAGACAATTAACATCTTACCTTGCTCATCGACTTTGGTGTACAAAGTTGGTTCACTTTCACTTCTGTGAAATCCATTTTCAATGAGATAGGAATCAATACGACTGTACCAAGCTCTAGGAGCTTGCTTCAATCCATAGAGTGCCTTTTTCAGCTTGTACACTTTGTGCTCTTGACCTGGAACTTCATACCCTTGTGGATGTTCCACATATACTTCCTCTTCTAGATAGCCATTTAAGAATGCCGATTTGACATCCATCTGATGAACATACCATTTTTTTTGTGCAGCAATGGCCAAAACTGTTCTGACTGCATCCATGCGTGCAACAGGTGCAAACGTTTCATTGAAGTCGATGTCGGGTTGCTGTGTGAACCCTCTTGCTACCATTCTTGCCTTGTGCTTTTGCACATT
>LPNX010352734.1:0-28426 GCA_001517045.1 Pseudotsuga menziesii | reverse complement strand
GATGATTAGATTTCAGGACAAATAGTTTCATAGGATTCAAAGAGGATGGTTTTGTTCCCGAAGAAATTTGTACAAATGCATCAGTATTCTTTTGAAGAAGAGGTTAGTGCAGATCCCAGTTCATGTTTCAAATCCAGAGCAGAGTTAGTGTCAAGTTATGCTGAAACACAAATGCAGTCATCAGAGGAAACCAGAAATCTGCTTCCTTGAGTTAGAAGTCTAACTAATCAAAAGACATCATTGATTTCTACTCGATATGTGGAGAGGAATACCTTGAAGTTTGCTGTGGTTAGTGATAAAAATTATCTGAGATGAAAGTCAAGTTAGATAAAATTAGTGTTCCCGATAAGATACAACTCCATAAGTAGACTGGAGATGTTATCTATTTCGATTTATTACATGCTATTATGAAAGTTAATAAATTGCAGTCCCTTGTAGATAAAATGGAAGTCCAATTGAAGCATGAGAAAGTAGAAAATAAAGAAAATCTGATCCAGATTAAAAAGTTACAGGGAGATGTTATAAGCTTAGGAAACAAACCAGGAAATGTACAGGAAACCAAAAGGATTTTAGAAGAAAAGGACAATACCATTCAGGTTTTGAAAAAGAAGCTTAAAATCCCAAATGCTGAACATGCTCAGTCCCCAGAATTATTTACACTGTAGGAAGAAAAAGATAAAGTTTATCAAGAGATGATGGACTACAAAGGAAAAACATTGAAGTTGCAAGAGGAGAAAAACAGATGGGAAATGGAAAGAGTTAAATTGATGACCCAGATTTCGAAGTTAAAAAAGGATCAAAATGATGAAAAGGAAATTATGGAAGAGCTGATGAGTCAAAATCCTGTTGACACAGATTTATCTCTTATGAATATTGAAAAACCGTTAAGTGAATTTTATGCAGATGATCTATTGGTTCCTATGTCACATGTAAGTCTGAAGGATGTGGAGATCAAATAATCGAAGGAAGAAAATGAGACGATTAATTCAGAATTGGCTAGAAGCATTGAAGAGAAGAATAAAACATTAAATGATAAAAGCTAGTTACAGAAAAAGTTCAATGAGTTGAAGGAAAGAAGTATGGGAAAATCCCCTCTACAAGGAGCTAAACATTTAATTTGGGATACATTATCTGTGGAAATCACCAAGTTTAGGCACTATTTAAATTTTATTGATGATCAAAGTGCATTTGTCAATTTAGCTACTCAAAGGCTAAAGTTGGCAAACGAAACCATGGAAAATAAGCCTTTAAACACAACTCAGAACGATTTAAATTTCTTGAATTCTCTAACATATCATAAGTAGCAAGACATTGGAATTAAGGACAGAGTAGCTATTGTACTATGGGTGAAGAAATTTATTAACAAACATTATCTCATGAAGGTGGTGCAGGATAAAGCAAACATAATGTCTTCACAGATAAAGGATTTTAGGCTTACTTTTAAGGATCTATTTGAAGACAACCTCCCTTCTTTCTGGGATGATGAAGGAAGATTATTTTCTTAGGAACATTATCACAATCTGCTAGTACAAAATTGCCTGGACCATTCCAAGTTCGAAGATTTGGTAAAAGGGCTGACTGAAAAGATCATTGTAGAAAAATTGGCAGAGGATTTTGAAATATTGAAAAAGTTTTTAATCATTAGAAGAGGATTGCCCACAGTATCTTATGAATCCTATGTGGATCTAGAGGTATCCATTAGAGAAATGACAGAATATGACACACCAAATGTGGAACAATGGAGGATCATGGAAAGATTCGAGAAGACCAAGTATATACTTCATCCTTGAAAAAAGGTGTTGCGCATCATGGAGATACTTATTTGGGATACCCTGTAGTGACTAAGTTCATTATAATCAAACGATATGTTGTTAGAATCGAAGGATGTAGTTTTATTCCTAGTTGTGAGGGATATAGTTACAAAAAACTTTGATTAACACATTATTTGGTTATTGATTTTCTTGGGAAGAAGTTATCTTTGTATGTATTTGAATTTATTTGATGTATTGGGGGTTGGAACCCATATGTTTGAAATGAGGTTTTTTGAGAACCCATGATTTTTGAATGAAATAACAAAGCCAAATGCTGGTGGATCTTCAGATATTCCTGTGTCGTTTATGTTACAGTCTGTGCCTTCTTTCTATGTGATTGTCTTTTAAAGTGCTTACCTTCCATTTTTTTTATTCATATCTAAAACATAGTGTTTAATAGTTCAGAATTCATACTTTTTATGCTATGGCTATTGTCTCAGATATTTCATAAATATTTCTGCTAAAATTGATATGGAATTCATCTTGTGATGCTCTATATTGATGGATTGTTCATGTTTCTTTCTTATTCGCCTAGAAATCAATGAATGACTGTGACTGAATGGTTATCTTACCTTTTTTGGGATCCCTTGTATGAAATCTTTGTATTATCTTTATCTATTTGACTCCATTGCCCAATGGTTATATGTATTGTTTCAACCATCTGTATAATTTAAAGTATTGACTTCAATATATAGCCTTGTTAAATTTATATCTGAGAGATCCCTCTCTGAAAAGAAAAGCCAGTTTCTTTCTAAAAGTGGTTTTTGATGTTACCTTGGGATCTACCTTCCACAACCTGGGTACATTCTGAGTGATAACAATTTGTATTATTGGTAACCCTCTGTGATCCGTGAGATTACAACACATATCAACTTCTCTTGCTCCTTAATTAAGGACTCGAAAAAGGAATCAAGTGAAGGAATTTTTAAACCAGGAAATCCATCCATTTTGGAATGAAATATTGAGAAAAATACATAATACTCAGGGACAAGTTTCCTGAGAATGGAGAGAACATTTTTCTCATCCTTCCTTTCTATTCCACACTATCTACATTGAAGTGCAAGAGACTTGAATTTAGTAAATAATTGATCTATAGTTTTGAAGTTGTTGGGATGTAAGGCTACCAACTCATTCTCCAGGAGGTGTCCCCGAAGCCCATCTTGTTTGCCAAAAAAGCCTTTAAGCTTCTCCCAATATTCTCTAGGATTTCTCAAACCTTCAAGGTGAAAGAGGAGATATTTGGATATATGAGTGCATAGATAACCGAAAGCTTCTTTCAAGCGGTTCACAAACTTGTTTCTCTCAACTGGATGATAGGGCTCAACCTCCCTTCCAATTATTATCCCAAAGTATCCCTTGTTGCGTAAGGAAACCTGCATATATTCCCTCCAATCAATATAATTGAAGGGTGTTAGGATCCGAGGAGTAGAAGGTAGAGAATCGATAATTCTCCTGCTGGAAAAACACAAATCTTCACACAAGCTACGTAGCACCTGTAGAATTTCACTGTAAAACACTAAAACATTCAAACTATGTTAGAATCATGCCTTCCATCTCGACATGAACACTTTCTCAGGGTTCACCACTCCCACACCGCCACTCTAAATGAAGTCATAGGCAGTAAGGTACCCTTTGTGGGACTTATGTGAAAACCCAGCTTCTTCTAGTGTTCAATGGAGAGTAGAAAGACATGAAGCTTGCTTGAAATGGCTCTGATACCATGTTAAAATTACTGTTCCATTTAGGTCATCAAGCAAAGAGTCCAATATTATTGATGTAGTAAAAGAGTAATGTAGATACACACTAAAAAAATCAAACCACATAGGAAACAAATAAGCATAACATAGATAATTACATTATCATTGTCATTAATTAATCTGATGTTACAATAGTGTTACATAAGGAAGAATTTGAATTCATTTGGGATGAATTCAAATCTACCAACTGGATGTGACTGTATCTGAATAACTAGCTAACTAATGGTGTCTCAATCAATATTGGAGTCCAAATGGTTAACTCCACATGTCTAATAAAGTCACACAATCAGTAATAAACAGTTAACTCATCCTAACTGAAGTGGTAGGTGAGGAAAAGTTCCTTATCCACATGCATTCATGTCTAACTGGAGCTAACTGAGTTGATTGTGATCTAACTAAAAGTAACTGGAAAATAACTAATCTTAACTAGTTCGAACTCCAACTGACTGAAGGAGGTTGGTGTTGGGATTCCCAGTGGCTCCTAAAATGTAGGGATTGATCTAGGAGACACCTAAATTGATGCATGCAAGTGCAATCAGTGGTAGTTAGCCTCTAGTAGTGTTCTTCGCACTCTAGTAACTGGTACATGTAGCCCCATTAGGCCAAGTGGATCCAATGGTACAAGTTGAACCAATTAATTAAATCAAACTCCTAAGTTAGGATAAAATAATCTAATAGATAGTTTAGTCAAGGGAGGAATATAAATCCTAGCACATGGGGGATGTCACATCGACAACACATAAGCAGTAAAGTGGTCAATACACCCATTGATTTAACCATTGGGACATAACCCCTTTTGTGGTAAGATACATGGGGGTAATCATATGAACAACTCTCAAAAACAAGGATCTGGAGGATGTAAACTTTAACGAACTCTTGACTATTTGCATAAATAAATAGACATTTTCCATACCTAACATTGGAATAGGATACCTATAAAACTTGTGGCTAAAGAGAGTCTTCAAATTTTCCTGAATACTATTACCACATGCCAAAATATGCCAAAAAACATTTCTAGAACTTGAAGAAAATATCATCCAATTACAGGTTTTTGTTGTAACATGACGAATTTACAAGTTTATTTCGAAACTTACAAAGTCTACAAAACTTGCAAACTGTGCAAAAGGTTGTAACACTCATGAAATTGGCAACAACTTGGAAATCGCTGGATTAATCGATTAGACCTAGACCTCAAACCTCTCCGTGGTACAAATCTCTTCCTATGAATATATTTTTTGATCTCAAACAGGAAGAGAAGTCATTGCATTACCAGCTAAAGATGAAAGTTGTAAACTAATGCGAGAAAGTATGGCATTGATGATACAAATCTCAAGGTACCAAAAGTACAATTTATATGGCATGAATTAATGATCTGCACTCGAACGCCAACAAAATTCAATAGGAAAGAGACATTAAATAATTATATTTCCTATCGACAAGAGAGCCTACCATTGATTAATGTAGGCCTTAAAGTACTTAGATGGATTTATCTCTAGCCCCAAATAAGGTGTTATTATCAATGGGGTAGAAATTTATAGAAGAAGACCTTAAGGTATTCTCCATCAACTAGCGAGAGCATTATTGAAAACATTACAATTTTTATGAAAACTTGTAAAAACAACTAAGTTTAGACCTTCATCGGCCAGTGATTTGGTTTTCTAATTAGAGTCTACCTGAATTTTTTTTTTGTAAATGGTGAGAAATTTAGTCAAAGGTAAAGGGAGATGGAATATCCCTTTCTGCAACTATCTCTAACTCCCTCTACTTCATAAACTCCTATAATAAGTCTCCTCTATATTTTGGCCTTTGATAGGTCTTCAACCGATGAACATTTACTAGGAAGGAAGTACATGATCCATCTATAGTTTTCAACTTGAATGACCCATTATCATAAAAGAATTATGTTTCATAAGGACCCATCATGTGTGTTGTGAACTTATGTAACACCCTGTTTTTGACCCCGTTTGCATTAAAAATGTATATGATGTATATATTGTAATTAATCGTGGTGTGGAGCTAAAGGAAAAACCCCCCCATCGATTTAACGTTTTATGTTCCCGATATCAAAATCGTTGTCGATGGTATATTCATGCTAAGCCGACACATTATAATTTTCAAATCATGTAAATATGCATTTTAATTAAAATACCCACAACCAGCTATGTCTATGCAACATTAAAAGAGATGGGGGCATGATTTTCCTAAGGATAAGGAGGGGGAAATATTTAACCTTTGGGGACAATGGGGAAAATCCAAATGTCAAAGGGAGAACCCATGAAACAATCAACTACCTTTCTTGTCTCATTCACCAAATCATTTAATTTTGTCATAAATTGGTTGAAGTAGTGTTGTCGTCGCAAATTTTTTCCCCAAATTTCTTAAATTTTGGTCCCCTCCTCATGATTTAGCGTTGTTTTAACTGTTGGATCCTTGAATTTTTTGGGTCAAGCTTTAATTTTGGATGATTTCCTGGAGATTACATTTCGTCCTGGTTTTCAGAAGTTGCCTTCGTTTGAAATTTATGGTGAGTCGCAGATTTTAAGTTTGGTTTTGCTTGTCGATCAGATCAAGTGTTCTTTGTTGTGGGTCATCGTTGCGGAGGTGAAACAGGTTTTTGTCCGTTGTTGAATTTTTTAGAACTGACCGAAACACTTAATATTTTTATAGTTTTGGCATCAAATTATTTTGATCAGAGGCTGTAGCCATTTTTAATTCCGCCGTTGCGGCTCCCAAACTAGCTAGCTACCCAAAGTCTCAAACCCTCCAATGCTAGTCGCATGTCTATAACCTTTTGCTTCCTCCGTTGTGGCTCCCAAAGAGGCTTAGCACTCGAAGCATAAAGCGCTCCGACTGCCATTGTGTGTTGACCTTTTAGTCACGTACCCGTATCCTTTTCTCTCCCTCTGTTGCGGATGGAAAAGTCATTTGGCTTCCGATGTGATGTCTTCCGATTTCCGACTAAAACTTTTCCCGCCCGCGTTTTGCATGTCTTTAGCTCTTGTCTCTTCTGTCATTGCGGCTGGGAAAAGATTTTGGGCTTCAGATGTTGGTATTCCTCCGAATTCCGATTGGAGAATTTTCCCGCCCATGTTTCAAGTCATACCGTTTTCCTGTCGTTGGTGGTTTCCTTTCGAGCCCGTAGCTAGATGGAGCAGTGGTGTCAACGTTGTTCAGCCTTGTGGCAGTAATACAGTCCATGGCCGCTCTTAATGCTTAGTCGTTTTAGTTGATATGATTTGAATGTGTTTCCGATGAATGATGCACATAGTTTGATTGCAAGTGGGTTTTGGAGATCGGTCTAACTACTGCGGCGCGAAGGGAGACGGGCCGTTTGGTAGAGGTAGAGCCAAAACCAGCAGGATCGCAAAAAGGACAAACAAAGGAAAAGACAAAATGAATGGCGACAAAGGCGCAGCTCAGAAAGGTCCGTTAGTTACTCAGCCGATCATGAGCATGCACAGAAAAGATGAAGAGAGAGACATGAAACGTTCGAGGGATCGAAAAGTCACACGTTTGGAGGAACCCAAGCGTTCTACTATTTTGTTTAAATATTCGAAAGTTAGAAGTTACAGGGGATTTTTTCCCTGGAAAAAATTGTAAACCATTGGCTTGTAAGAGGAACTATTTCATTTTACAATAAAAAACTGCAACTTTTTCCTGTTGGAGAAAGTGCATTGTGGAATGTATCAAGGTGATTAAATGAGTGATATTGAAGGGGAACTATTTCGTTTTCAACGGTGTTTCATTAGCTGTGAGAATGTTCTAACTTCTTGAACCTATGTTCTTGTCTTAATGTTCTGCAGTATATTTTGTGATGTCTTCCACCATGAGTAATGGGGTTTCTAACTGTTGATGAGCTATATTATCATATATATTTTATTCTTGTTTACATGTTTGGTTAAAAGAGCAGCTCTCTGTAATTTTCCATAACACATGAACAATGGTGCATTACTCATAAATGAATATCCATATCTCTAGAGATAGATAGATAGTTAGTCTAATTCATTCTTGCATATGTGATTTAGATGCTTGTGAGTGCTAAGATGAGAGGTAAGAACATGTGCATCATGTTGTGATTTCTCCCTGCATCCTTATCACCCTGCATTGTTAATTAGGCACTTGCATCTCATACATTAAGTCAAAAATACAAAAATTACACGGTGGACCAGGCCACAACCGGTAAACCCTTTTGTTACTTTACCTACGGTAGCCGGACCGCAAATCGGACAGATTCCCTACACCAAACAGTGATGGGCTAATTGGGAACGTTGACTGGGGAGAATCCCTTGCTATTGTTTTTTGCGAATTTCCAGGCCTCAATAGTTTCTGGCGCTAGAAGGAGGGCCGCCACTGCATGGCTGGCTGAGGAAACCCATTTTCCCGAGATTATTCCACCGGTAACAGTTCTGAAAGTAGTGGGCTTCATAATCCAATTCTGGAAGAAAGGAATAGAGAAGATCTATATTCTGTTGGCAACGAAGTTGTTAATGACCTGAGAAGACACACCAAGGAATATGTAAATAATATTGGAGGATTGCCAATTATCCCTTAATTTCCCAGAAGAGAATATAAAAAGAAAGATCGTCCTATAGTAGAAGACTCAGTGCTGGTTGGAGACTGGGAAGAACTTGTAGAAACAGCCTTACAGGAATTTGTACTACCTTTGAATCAAGAAGGCCCAGATACCCCTCACAGTTCTCCTGCTCACACTCCTATTGGCTCACCTCCTCACTCTCCACCCAGACTCATGGAAGGAGTAAATGCTAATCCACCACCCAACCCACCAAATCCACCACCTACTTGGAGAGCTAGATCACCTTTAAACCTGGCACCTCCGTTACATGATCTACCTCAATCCTTTGAAAAGATGTTGCCCAAGTTCGACCCAAGTGAGAAGATACTAGTAGATGACCACCTGTAGAGTTTTTACTTGGCGATAGAAGGGTTGAGGTCTGGGGAGCATGAAGATGTAGTTTGCAGACTATTCCTGCATACCCTTAAAGGAGCTTCAACATCATGGTATTTTGGTTTGCCTGCTAACTCTATCCCTGATTGGGATACCTTCGAGAGAATTTTCAGAAGTAAGTATGTGACACAAAAGGCTCATGCATCCCTCATGAAAGGACTATGTGCCTTGAAGAAAGAGAGAAAGGAGAAGGTTCACAGTTTTACTCAAAGATTTGTAGCATACCTCAAGAATTTTTCTAATGCTGACAAACCTTCGGATAAGGTCCTGATTGAATATTATACCTCAGCATTAGGCCCTGATTTGGTCATGTTTGCCAAAGGTAGGGCCAAGCCTACTTTGACAGAAACCTATGAAGAGGCAGAAATAGTTGAGTCTGAAAGGAAAAGCATCGAAGATTATCCCGAACAGTCAGGAGAGAAAGGTGGGGGAAGGAAAGCCTTATTGTTTACTAAGCCTAAGGAAGAGAAATCACCAGATTTTGAAAGTATGGCAAAAATGATGCAGAAACTTTCTAACAAAATCATAGACTTGGAGAAAGAGAAGGAAAATCAAAAGTTCTATAAGCCCTATTACAAGAAAAGAGAGGATAACAATCAGTCTCAACCTCCTCCACACAATTCTGCATCTATGAATTTAACAGAGGTAGGCATGGACAATATTTGCACTTTTCACCAACAACCACACTTTGAAAAAAATTGTCCTCAATGGATAAAATCGGTGACGTTGGTCATGAATCAGCTATTGGATTTTAGATTAACAGAAGATGGAGATGAATAAAGAAAAGAGAATACTACTTCAACGAAGGAACAAGAAGAGGAAACCATGGTTCTGTGGAATTTTGTTTCATTATTTGATGCTGAAGAGGAAAAGAATCGGGGCTGCAAGGACATCATGGAAACCAACATAACAACAAGGAGCCAGGGGCTAGCTAAAGAAGACAGTCTCATACTCCCAAAAATCAAGAGGCCGCAGAGAAATGTTAAGAAATTCCAAAACAGATCCTCAGCGGATAAAATTCTAGAATTCACTATTACCAACCAGGATCCTAAGCAGAATGATACGTTGGCCAAGCCCAATGAAGATAAGATGAATGCTGATAAACCTCATCCCATTGAACAGCAGATGGATTGATGTCGTGGAGGATTTAAAGAAAGTAAAGGCAAACGTTTCACTATTCGAAATGTGTAAAGTGCCGCAGCAAAAAGAAAGACTATTGAAAACGCTTGAAGCATCGGATGAGAAGCTTCCTGCTGACAATCGGCCCAAAGAGGAAGAAGAAATCAGAGAAACCAACATTGGAGGTAAATCTAAGAGTAAACATCCACCTTTCCTCCTTATGTTTTAAATTTTTAATCACAACGTACATAATTGCCTGTAGACTCGGGTGTGTCGGTCAACGTCATGCCAATATCAGTCTGTCACAAAGGATAAATGGGCAGCCTAAGCCATCCACTTGGAGAGTTGTCCAGTTGGACAGGACGGATGTAAAGGTAATGGGTGAGATGGAGGATGTCCTGATCCGCCTGTCATCAAATGATAAAGTGTGCCAAGTCATTAATATCGTGGTAGCCGATATACCAGACGCTTATGGTCTTGTTTTGAGCAGAGATTGTTCAGCGAAACTGAATGGATATTTTGCCTCTGATTGGTCACATCTATGGTTTCCGTATAAAGGAAGTCCGAACCAAATTAAGATTTTGAGGGAGCCTCACATGAAGTATAACGTTACTCAACTTGAAGAGAAGAATGAACCAGTGGATTCTGTGTTGGGAAATTATTTTATTGAGTTGGAACCAGGGAATTACCAAGCAAAATAAGCCAACAACATGTTATACACCCAACCTGATCTCCTTCGATTCTCATAGGCTGATGAAATCGAATGTAAAATAGTAGATTTAGCAGTAGGAATAGACTCGCATTCAGTAGTTAATGATTTTTGGACTTTGTTTTTTGATGGCTCTAAGACGTTAGAAGGGTCAGGGGTCGGCTGTGTCCTGAGTGACCCCTAGAAGAATAAACATTTTCTTTCATGTAGATTGGAGTTTGAATGTACGAATAATACGGCTGAGTCTGAAGCGCTAGTGCAGGGCTTAAGGAAAGCGATTGAATTAAAGGTAAGTAATCTAAAAGTTTTTGGAGACTCTGAAATTGTTGTGAAACAAATCCGGAATCAAATACATTGTGTTTCTCCTCACTTAAAGTCTTATCAAAATTAGGTATGGGACCTACTCAAATGTTTTGATGCATTTAATATTATTTCAATTCCAAGACTTAAAAATGCAGCAGCTGACCTGTTGGCCACATCAGCCGCTAGGCTAGTACCTACTAATAATCGATGCTCTGTGGAATTGCTTTTCAGGCCCTTAGTACCTAATATGATCACCAACATACGAGTGTTCGATGATGACCAGCAGATTATAGAATGTTTAACAAATGACGAGTTATTTAAAGGAGCAATTATAGATGATGAAGAACATCAGGACGAGCTGAAGTATGATAATTTCATCCCTAAAGGAGTCAGAACGTTAGAAAGAATGTTCGATTTAAATGAAAAGTTTAGAAGACCAGCCAACGTGAAGAGTCACAGCTCATCTCTACAGTTCAACCTGATAAATTTAGGGACTGAGGTGAATCCTAAATTTGTGAATCTTGACAAAATGTTGTTCACCAGCAGAAAGAGATAAGTTTGTCAGTCTATTTAAACAATATAAAGATGTTTTCGCTTGGACATACGAATATTTGAAAACATACGACACCAGCATCATCAAGCATGTTGTCCCCATAAAAGCCGGTGTCAAGCCGTATCAGCAACCTTTAAGAAAAATGCATCCAAAATTGGAACCGTTGATTCAGAGTGAAGTGAAGAAATTATTGGATGCTAGAATCATTTTTAAGGTAAGACACTCTGAGTGGATATCCAATCTGGTACTAGTAAGAAAAAAATCTGGAGAAATCAGACTATGCGTGGATTTCAGAAATTTAAACTACGCTTCAGATAAAGATAACTATCCTGTGCCACCCATGGAGAAATTGCTACAAATGGTCTCATGTTTTGAACTGTTTTCGTTATTAGACGGTTTCTCTGGCTACAATCAAGTATTAGTAGCCAAAGAAGACAGATTGAAGACAACGTTCAGGACCAAATGGGGAATCTTTTCCTACAAAAGGATGCCCTTTGGGCTTATAAATGCTGGAGCGACGTTTCAGAGGGCTATGGAGATAGCTTTCCTCGGATTGATTGGGCGTAGTGCTGTAGTGTACCTTGAAGATATTACGATATTCTCAAAGAAAAGAGAATACCACACGTTTCACTTAAGACAGATTTTTGAACGATGTCGAAAGTATGGCATCTCACTCAATCCCAAGAAGTTTGTTTTTGCTGTCACGAAGGGAAAGTTGCTGGGTCACATAGTTTCAAAGAAATTAATTTCTATAGATCTAGAAATAATTAAGGCCATTGAACAAATTCCCTTGACCCATAATAAAAAGGGGATGCAATCATTCATGGGAACTATAAACTTTGTGCGAATATTTGTGCCTGATTTCACTCAGATCGTCAAGCTGCTGCAGCAGATGGTGAAGTAAAATGCACAATTCAAGTGGACTGAGATTGAGAAAAATGCATTTAGCAAAATTAAAATTGTTGTTGCACACACGCCCTCCCTAAAAATCCTAGATTTCGATAAAGACTTTATTATGTATACCTTTGCATCTGATGATTCACTAGCAGTTGTGATTACACAAAAGGAAGATGGGGGGGATGAATTCCCATTCTCTTTCATGAGCACTGGCCTACAAGGGGCTTAATTAAATTACCCAACCATTGATGAACAAGCTTATGCAGTATTCAAAGCGGTAAAACAATTCAGGCCCTACATATTGAAAAATTGAACTAAGGTGATTGTCCCATACCTGGCTGTAAGGTCCCTTCTTATACAGAAGGAGTTAGGAGAAAGAAGGGGCAACTCGGTAACGGCTCTTCAAGAGTACTACCTTGAATTCAAGCCAGCCTCTATAGTTAAAGGACAAGGGTTGTGCAAACTGATGACTGAAAATGGAAAAAATGAAGAACACGCTTGGGAGGATGAAGCCGAATTACATTTAATGGAAGTATGTCCTTTGTTTACAGCTCCCGAGTCTTGGTATAGAGATCTCGTGCATTACCTACAGGAAGGGTTGTTTCCAGAACATTGGAATTCTAAGCAAAGAAGAGCGTTGCGTCTTAAATCAGCTTCCTCTCAAATTGTTGAGGGAGTATTATTCAAAAAAAATTATGATGGAGTTCTTCTGAGATGCTTAGAGAAAGAACATGTGAAAAAATTAATGACAGATTTGCATGACGGGCCTGCTGGGGGACATTATTCAGGAGATACTACATCCCACAAAATCTTCAGAGCTGGTTACTATTGGCCCACGCTCTTCAAAGATGCACATGCACATGCCAGAAAGTGTGATATTTGCCAAAGGTGTAGTGGGAGACAACCTAAAGCAGCAGCACCCCTAAAGCCTGTGATGATCACGAAGCCATTCGAGCAATGGGGGTTGGATATTATTGGAGAAATAAAACCAAATTCCTCCCTACAACACAATTACATTCTGACCGTGACTGATTATTTCACTCGCTGGGTCGAAGCAGTCCCGCTGTGCAAAATAAATCAAGACGAGGTCATCATCTTCCTGTAGGACCACATCATGACCAGGTTTGGACTTCCAGTTTCGTTAGTTTTTTATAATGCTACGTACTTTTCATCAATTAAATTAAGTACTTTTGCTCATGATAAAGGGATAAAATTGCATTATTCTGCTAATTACTATCCACAAGGAAATGGCCTGGCTGAATCCACTAACAAAAATCTGATTAGAATTTTAAAGAAGATTGTGATAGAAAACTAGAGAAGTTGGCACTCAGCACTGCCAAACGCCCTTTGGGCCGATAGAGTCACCCCCAATTCTATGATAGGAGTGTCACCGTATACCCTTGTGTATGGTAAAGAAGCCATTCTTCCCCCCAATATCATGCTACCATCTTCCATAATAGCTCAAGAGTCTAGAGGGTCAGAGGATGAAGTTTTGCAGATGAGGATATTCAATCTACTGAAAGCAGAAGAGGCTATATCTAAAGCCAGAGAACGCTTTAAGCAACAGCAGGAGGTAATAAAGAGATGGTTCGACAAACATAAGGCTGGAACAAAAGACTTTGAAGTGGGAGATTTAGTCCTCAAATGGGATCATCCCCATGATGAGAAAGGAAAGCATACTAAATTTCAACAGTTGTGGGTAAGCCCTTTTTAGGTTGCAGCAAAGCTTGGCCCTTCTACTTATAAGTTGCAAGATCTTCAGGGGTGGAAAGAGAACTTACCAGTAAATGGTTTGGTTCTCAAGCCTTATTTTTCCTAAGTTTCTTTGAGTTCTTCTGTCTTGTATATAAATAATCTGTTTGGCTGTCTTCTAAGTCATGTTTTTTCAGTTTGTTTAGTGTAAGTTTTATTGATTTCAATAAAGGGAGTGAACCTGTGGTTGCATGGGGAACATCAAATTTTTTGGGAATGATAAACATTTTTGGGTATCAGACTGTGTGTTGGTATTTTTCTAAAAGAACTTCTTCCAGTTTAGCTGTTTTCTCGAATAGCTCTGTGTGCATTGAAGTCCTGCTTAACCCCCATGAAATAAACCAGATTCAAAGAGTCTGGAATACTATGTTGAGGCTCCATCCACGTCACACTTAAAATGTTCTAAGGGGCGACAGCAGAGGACCCATGGAAAGGATCAAGGTGAATAGTATATTAAATATAAATGATCCCATGCCAAGAAACGGATGCCAAAAGGAAAATAAGAGTCAAAAACTCCTATGAAATCATCATACATCAAAGCAAATGTTGAGTCATAAGTACTAAATTGCTGAAAGTTCCTCTCCATCCGTGAGCTGAAACATGAAGTACACCACTCACACAAAAGGACACTATGGGATAGAGGAGCCTGAATTAAAGTTCAGAAAGAAAGGCATGCAGGAGGACTCATATGAAAAGGGGACAAAATCCCAAAAACAAAAAGTGCTAAAATGGCATGGGAATGAGGAACAAACGAATATTTCTGTTTACCATATGCTACAATCCTGTGGTGTCCAAGCTATCAGCTACCTGAAGACAAAAGTAATAATAAAACTAATCCTCTGGCCTCAACAGAGTTATCTGGACTTGAAAATCTTGATTTCCACTCTCCCAAATTGGACTATCATCAATGATTAAAGGTACACACTTTTGTCATTTGAGAAATCCAGATAGCTAGAAGAATTCGATAGATGAATTTGTTGTTAAACAGTTTATCACTCAAAGAATAATCGCCCAGAGATCTAGGTTCACCAGGTAATCTCCAATTGTTGCCGTTGCAACTGTTTTCCCCAAATTTCTTAAATTTTGGTCCCCTCCTCATGATTTAGCGTTGTTTTAATTGTTGGATCCTTGAATTTTTTGGGTCATGCTTTAATTTTGGATGATTTCCTGGAGATTACATTTTGTCCTAGTTTTCAGAAGTTACCTGCGTTTGAAATTTATGGTGAGTTACAAATTTTAAGTTTGGTTTTGCTTGTTGATCGGAACAAGTGTTCTTTGTTGTGGGTCGTCGTTGCGGAGGTAAAACAGGTTTTTGTCCATTGTTGAATTTTTTAGAACTGACCGTAACACTTAATATTTTTATAGTTCGGGCGTCAAATTATTTTGATCGGAGGTTTTATCCATTTTTACTTCCGCTGTTGTGGCTCCCAAACTAGCTAGCTACCTGAAATCTCAAACCCTCCGATGCTAGTCGCATGTATATAACCTTTTGCTTCCTCCGTTGCAGCTCCCAAAGCGGCTTAGCACCCAAAGCATAAAGCACTTCAACTGCCGGTGCATGTTGACCTTTTATTCGCGTACCTGTAGACTTTTCTCTTCTGCCATTGCGACTGGGAAAGTCATTTGGATTCCGATGTGATGTCTTCCAATTTTCGACTAAAACGTTTCCCGCCCGCATTTCGCATGTCTTTAGCTCTTGTCTCTTTCGCCATTGCAGCTGGGCAAAGCTTTTGGGCTTTTGATTTTGGTATTCCTCTGACTTCCGATTGGAGACTTCTCCCACCCGCGTTTTAGGTCATACCTTTTTCCTGTCGTTGGTGGTTTCCTTTCGAGCCCGTAGGTAGATGGAGCAGTGGTGCTGACATTGTTCAGGCTTGTGGCAGTAATGCAGTACATGGCCACTCTTAATGCTTATCCTTTTTAGTTGATATGATTTGAATGCATTTCCGATGAATGATGCACATCGTTTGATTACAGGTGGGTTCCAGAGATCGGTCAAACTACTGTAGCGCGAAGGGATACGGGCCGTTTGGTAGAGGTAGAACCGAAACCAGCAGGATCGCAAGAAGGACAAACGAAGGAAAAGACAAAATGAATGGCGACAAAGGCGCATCTCAGAAAGGTCCGTCAGTTACTCAGTCGATCATGAGCATGCACAGAAAAGATGAAGAGAGAGACATGAAATGTTTGAGGGACCAAAAATTCACACGTTTGGAGGAACCCAAGCGTTCTACTGTTTTATTTAAATATTCGAAAGTTAGAAGTTACAGGGGATTTTTTCCTTGGAAAAAATTGTAAACCATTGGCTTGTAAGAGGAACTATTTCATTTTACAATCAGAAACTACAACTTTTTCCTGTTGGAGAAAGTGCATTGTGGAATGTATCAAGGTGATTAAATGAGCGATGTTGAAGGGGAACTATTTCATTTTCAACAGTGTTTCATTAGCTGTGAGAATGTTCTAACTTCTTGAACCTATGTTCTTGTCTTAATGTTCTGCAATATATTTTGTGATGTCTTCCACCATGAGTAATGGGGTTTCTAACTGTTGATGAGCTATCTTATCATAAATATTTTATTCATGTTTACATGTTTGGTTAAAAGAGCAGCTATCTGTAATTTTCCATAACACATGAACAGTGGTGCATTACTCATAAATGAATATCTAGATCTCTAGAGATAGATAGATAGTTAGTCTACTTCATTCATGCATATGTGATTTAGATGCTTGTGAGTGCTGAGATGAGAGGTAAGAACCTATGCATCACATTGTGATTTCTCCCTGCATCCTTATCACCCTGCATTGTTAATTAGGCACTTGCATCTCATAGATTAAGTCAAAAATACAAAAAATACACAGTGGACTGGGCCGCAACCGGTAAACCCTTTTGTTACTTGACCTACGGTATCCGGACTGCAAATCGAACGGATTCCCTACACCAAACAGTCATGGGATAATTGGGAACGTTGACTGGGGAGAATACCTTGCTATTGTTGCTTGCAAATTTCCAGGCCTCAACAAGTAGTTATTGCATGGGGATGGTAGGAGTATGGGAAGGAAATTCGAATTTCGGGAAAACCCATTTGTGAGGAAAATCAATTTTGACTTTTGGGGCAAATAAACACCCAAAAATGCATGCCATTGGGATATACATCCATGTTATTCATTTTTTTAATCACGCAGGGAAGCTTGGGAGTTGTTTTCACCTCCATGATTTTTCCTGTGGTATCCTCTCCTTCACAATTGGGCTCCTGGGCATTTTCATATTCATCATTCACCCATGTTTGGGTTCTCTCAAGCGTCTGGGAATTCTATGTGTGTGAAATTCATTTTTGATTTGTTGTGGGTGTGTTTTCCCCTCACGTGGGTAGTCATTTCCTCATTCTCCTAGGCTATGGATTCGTTTTTGGTAGTGATATGTGGTTGGGTTTCTTTCCCCAATGTTTATGTTGCATTTCCCCATTGATTTCCAAGATAAAAATAATTTTTGAATTGCCCATCGATTTGGGGGAGAGACCAAGTTCTCTTGGTTGTGTTTGAATTCATTTTTTTTCCACATTAGGGCCAAAACGTTCCTAGTAAATTGAATTTATGTCAGGGGTTGTTCTTACCCTCCTTGGCAACTAATTTTGTGGTTGAACTATTTTCCTCAACCTCAAAATGGTGTATATTTCTGTGTATGCAATTGGTCTTTGGACTGTGGAGGAGTGCAAAGGAGTTTGCTTGAAAAACCTAGTGTTTTGCAGGAGCCTCATAGAAAGAGCTAGAGGGATGTCTCTCTTCTCTACACCCCCTGAATAACACTAAAAGGGAAGTCATGTCCCAAGGGACTGTGCAACAGAGAAGGGAATGATTCCTTGTGTTGGGTGTGTGTGGATGTCTTAGGAGTCAAGCTAGTTCTGGTGAATGCATCCTTAGCTCTTCAATGAGCCCACTAGCTTAGTAGACAATGCTTCCATCTCCTGATAACCTGATAAACCCAACTTGTTGGCTTGGTTATGTGTTATTGTGTCCTCTTGGCAGTCTGATAAACTCAAACCTAGCTTTGGCTTGACTAAGTTTTGACATATCTTTGTCTATGTGTGAGCCTGCTTAGTTCCTTTTCCTTGGGGAATCATGCCCAGCTCAGGGATGGCAGTGTTGCTGAGAAATTAAGAAGCACACTGGCCTATGGTTGGGTGGAACATTGTAGTGACATAGCTAGTTGCGAGACGAGCTTCTCCATAAGATAAGTATTCTTGTTTATTTCATCTCTGCAATTGTATTTGTTGTGTAATGAAAATGATGAACATGTTAAATGCTTGAATTGAAACTAGTTTGCTTCCATTGTATGATAAATAATTTATGCATCTATGCATGTTTAGTTCAAATCATTTCATTAGTATGTCCATGGGGCTAGTTTCCCGGGTAGATAACAGCAATCGGTAGTGTCCTCTTCGTCGATCAGAGGGTCGGGGACATTGCAGTGTGGTATCAGAGCCTTAAGATTACAATATTAATGGGCCTCTATGGGCCAATGAAATCAGCTAATAGAGGCACAATTAACCACTGTGGATCATAGGATAATAGGGAGAATTTCAAAAAAAATCTAAGCATGGAAAATATCAGATGACTTGAGCTAAGTCCATTCGATACGTCAGATGACTTAAGCTAAGTCCATCTGATACATCAGATGAATTAAGCTGATTCTATCCAATACATCGGATGACTTAGCCAATTCCATCCAAAAAAGAAACCAAAGAAGATATTTTTTTTCAAAAATTTTCTAAATTTGAATTTTTGCCGAAGGTCTCAGCTAGGAGGAGCCGAATGTCTCGGCTGGGTGGAACTGATGGTCTCTGATGGGATGGCACGATACATCAGCTAACAACCCAAGACCTAGCCGACAAAGAAAATGAAGAGAAAAATTTTGAAAATTTTCTAAGTGTCAAAATCATTGGAAGATGTTTGTTGAAGCCAATTGATACATCGGCTTAGTTAGACGAAGGGCTGCCAATGACTGTGGATGAGAAAATATAAAGGAAGCTGACATGGCGGCAGAAAGAGGAAGAGGAGAAGAAAAATTCAAAAGTTTTTCTAGGTATAGGAAATCAAGGGAAAAGTTTTTCGATGCCGCTCGGGTGAAGCTCTCCGAGACATCTTGGATAAATTTCTGATGTCTCTCGAGAGAAGCTCTCTAAGGCATCTCAGAAGGAAAAAGAATATCGATTCACTGAAGCATCGAAAGGGAAAATGAGATCGAGTTGATGCGTCAGAATACAAAGGAAGATCGATCCGATGTTTCAAAAGACAAAGGAATATTGATCTGATAAGGCATCGGAAGACAGAGGAAGATCGATCTGATAAGGCATCAAAAGACAGAGGAAGATCGATCCGATAAGGCGTCGAAAGACAGAAGAAGATTGATTTGATAATCCTCAAAAGGGAAATGAATATCGAATCGTTGAGGTTTCGAAAAAATTGTCAATAGTGACTCGATACATCAGATGACTTGTTGGGAAGGAATCTGATCGGATGGAAAAATATGAGTTTTCAGTGGGATTTAGAGGTGCTGAAATGGTGAAAAATGGCAGCGATATTATGCGCCAGATTGCGTGAAAATAAAATATTTACAAAAAGAAAATGAGGGCATTTCCCTCGACCTACCCTGCAGTGGTGTAGGGAAGCCACAAAGGGGCAAGACCCCTTTACCCCCATCGTCCCCCTAAGATAGTAGTTCTTGGTGAAAACAAAACTATGTGTTTTGACAAAGTTGTCAATCTAGTATTTTCCAAATGCCGGTAAGTAATTATGAACTCATGATATTGTTATGCAGCTAACAATTTTTTTTATTAACACATTTCGTAGAACTATAGTCACCTTCAAAGGCAACATTCCACATAAAGGAGTTTCAAAATTTTCTTTCTTGGTTGGGCCAAGATGAGAATCGATGACATGAATGATGCAGATGATCCCTATGAATTCGACGAATATGCTATGGGAGAAAATTTCAGAATTGGAAATGATGAGACAGAGTCCAATGGGAGAATATTTCAAGATACTCCCCCAGATTTTGCAGCCACCATGAGGAGCCTAAGGGTGGATTTGCAAAGTTGCAAAGAAGATAATGAAAGGATGCTTAAGGATCAAGAAGTTCAAAATCGGATAAATGAAGCTATATTGCATATTTTGACAGACATACATGGATAGATAAAAGATGGGCATCAGACAACTAATCCACAATGAAGTAAGAGTAGCGCTAGGGTAGATTCCCGTAAAAGGTCCCATGTCTCTAGGAGGGCTTCCAGGGATAGGAGGAATACTCTAGGATGGCCTACTAGTGGGCCATCTGATTCTGAAAAACCTAGTGGGGATTCAAGATCTCCATCTCGTAGGAACAAGAGTAGGAGACGTTATAAGAATAATTCACAAGATGAATTCAAAAAGGCAAGGCCTCCTACTTTTAATGGTGAGGTCAACACTGGTCAAGAAGTTGAGGCTTGGATTCTTGGGATGAGAAATTATTTCCAAGTCCAAGACTATTCTAGAAATATGAAAGCAAGGGTAGCTATATTCAATTTGATTGGAAGAGCATCCATATAGTGGGAACACCATAGACAAGTAAAGAAGGTTAATGAAAGAAGAATTGTGTGGAAACAATTCAAGAAGTATTTCAAGCAGAAGTACCTCTCTGACAGGTACTATGATGATAAGCTTAAATAATTCCATGATCTGAGATTGGGACAGTAGACTATGGAAGAGTATGCAAATAAGTTCTTGGTACTATTGAGGTATGTCAGGTATATCAAAGATGAGAAAGTGAAGATCCAACGTTTCTTGAGTGGATTGCCTCAGTCTTATAGAGACATAATTGAGTTTTATGAACCTAGAACTCTTGAAGAAGCAATAAGGAAGGATAAGTATTGCTATGAGAAAAGAAAAGGTAAACCTGATTATCATAAGACATGGAAGGACAAAAATAATGAGAAGTTTGACCAAAGGAAGAAAGGTTTCAAACCTTCTAACTTCAGGAATCAGCAGAAGAAACCATCACAAGCTGAGAAGCATCCAACTAGAGTGATGGGAGAAAATCCTAGAGATCCACAGCATAACAAGGAACGTCTCCAATGTGGGAAATGTGGAGGACCCCACATGCACAAGAATTGTCCACTTGAGAGTGAGAGTGCAAGGCCAGGTTACAAAATTCAAGAAGCAAAAATAGTGGATCAAGTAGCAAGGGTCATCCCTAGGATTTATGCAACACTAGAGGACCACCCGGCAGATCACCAATCAACTGTGGTTGAAGTTGTAGGTAATATTGTTGAGCAATATGTTTCTATTTTGATTGAACTTGGTTCTGCTCACAGTTACATTACCCCTAAAGTAGTGGATATTTGTGCTTTTAAGAAAGTAAAGCATAGCAAACCTTGGTTAGTTCATCTAGCCACTGGAACTAAGAGAAAGGTTAGTGAAGTGGTAGAGAAATGTCCATTGGTCATGAATGGATTGGTCACTTGTGTAGATATTAATGTTCTACCACTTAGTTCCTATGATGTTCTCATCAGAATAGATTGGTTAGAATCTCACAGAGTAAAGCTTGACTGTTATAATAAGGCTTTTGAGTGCTTGGATGAAGAAGGGAACTCAAGGATTGTGAAAGGCATTCCCAAGGTGATTTCTGTGAGGCAGATTTCAGCAATGCAGTTGAAGAATTTCTATAGGAAAGGTTTCCATTTGTATGCAAACCATGTTTTGGAGGCAACGGAGGATGATACTCCTAGGCTATAGGAATTTCATGTGTTGCAGGAATTCATGGATGTTTTTCTTGATGAGATTCCAGGGATTCCCCCAAAAGAGGGACATTGATTTCACAATTGAACTTGTGCCAGGAGCAGCACCCTTGTCCAAGACACCCTACAGAATGAGTACACCAGATATGCTAGAGTTGAATATGAAACTGCAAGAATTGTTGGAGAAGAAGTATATCAGGTGAAGTGTGTCTCCTTGGGGAGCACTAGTTCTGTTTGTAAAGAAGAAATATGGTACACTCAGGTTGTGTATTGATTACAGATAGTTGAACAAACTGCAAAGTCACTATGAAGAACAAATATCCTTTGCCTAGGATTGATGACCTCTTTCATCAAATGAGAGGAGCAAAGGTATTTTCCAAGATTGAATTGAGGTCTGGTTACCATTAGGTGAGAATCAAGGATGAATACATTCATAAGACAACCTTTAGAAAAAGGTATGGAAATTACGAGTTTGTGGTGGTACCATTTGGTCTCACAAATGCACCAACTACATTTATGTTTCTTATGAACAGTGTCTTCAGCAGGTATTTGGACAAGTTTGTTCTTGTTTTCCTTTATCATTAGAGGAATTTTGGGCTCTAAAATGGGCCTCCTAAGCAAAATAATAAAATAATAGTTAAAATAATAAAATAATATTTATTAATTTTGGAGGAATAAAGAAAAAACTATTTTTTGTGTTCGTATTTTCGACATATCTCCCTGTATTTTTACTCAAATTTAAATTGGGAGAGCTCGTTGGATGCGTAATTTGATTATGAATCCAACGAGTACCCACACTACATACTTTTGATGGACACGACTACCCCAAAAACAAGAAATACCTTAAAAAAAAGTGATGATGACATCATCATCAAGTTTTTTCAGGTATTTCTTATTTTTTGGGTATCTGAGTCCATCAAAAGTATGCAGTGTGGGTACTTGTTGGATTCAGAATAAAATTCCACATCCAACGAGCTCTGCCGATCGAAATTTGAGTAAAAACACAAGGATATATGTCGAAAATACAAACAAAAAAAGTAGTTTTTTTATGACAAATATGTCAATTCAACCATTATCGTTGACTCATTTTATTGAAATTCTATTGGTTCTTGAATTCCAACTCACAATAACTTATTTTGGCACATTTTCTTATAAGGCCCATTTTAGACCCCAAATTTCCTCTAATGGACATTCTTATTTATTCTAAGAATGAGGAAGAGCATGAAGAGCATTTGAGATTGACATTACAATTGCTAAGGGAACATCAGCTGTATGCAAAGCTGAGCAAGTGTGACTTCTATAGAGATAGAATTCAGTATTTGGGTCACATTATCTCAGAAGAGGGTATATCTGTGGACCCTAAAAATATTGAAGCCATTATGAATTGGCCTACTCCAAGAAATGTGACAGATGTAAGATCTTTTATGGGAATTGCAGAATACTACAGGAGATTCATTAAAGGATTCTCCAAAGTTGCACATGCCATCACTTCTTTGCAAAAGAAGGGGATAAATTTTGAATGGACATCAAGGTGTGAAGAAAGCTTCCAGCAGTTGAATAATCTTCTCACCCGTGCACCAGTATTGAAATTTGTATACCTGAAGAAATATTTTGTGGTATGTACCGATGCGTGCAGACAAGGGCTTGGTGGAGTCCTTATGAAAGAAAACCACATGATATGTTATGAGTCAAGAAAGCTGAAGGATCATGAGAATAACTATGCCACTCATGATCTAGAACTTACAACCATAGTACATGCTCTTAAGATGTGGAGGCATTACTTGATGGGAAGAATATTTGAGTTAAGGACAGACCATTGCGGTCTGAAGTATTTATTTGATTAGCCTACTCTAAATACTAGGAAAGCAAGATGGCTGGAGTTTTTATGTGAGGTTGATTTTGAAATAAAGCACATAAAGGGACAAGAGAATAAGGTGGCTAATGCGCTCAGCAAGAAGGTGCAGGAAATGCATGTGGCATCTCTTAGTATTTGTCAATCAGATTTGAGACAACAGATTGTTAATCATATTGCTAGAGATGAATTATATGAACAAGTAAAGGACAAATTGCAGCAACAAAGTTATGAGAAGAGGTATGAGGCATATAAATTAGAGGAAGATGGACTTCTTACTTATAAAGGCAGAATTTATATTCCAAATGTAGCATATTTGAGGAGAGTTGTTATGGATGAAATCCATCAAGCTCCATATTTTGGTCCCAGGATATCAGAAGACAACTGCTACAACTAGAAAGTAGTAGTTTTGGCCAGGAATGAAAAAGGACATGGCTGAATATATTTCAAGCTACATGAAATGTCAGTAGGTAAAGGTTGAGCATCAACACCCAACAGGTTTGTTGCAGCCTTTTCCAGTTCCAGAATGGAAATGGGAAGTTATTTCCATGGATTTTATTACAGGATTTCCAATGACTTGGAGACAACATGATTCCATCATGGTTGTGGTGGACAAGTTGAAAAAGGAGGCACATTTTATACCGGTTAAGTCTACGCATAAGACTGATGACATTGCAAATATCTTCACGAAGGAGATTTTTAAATTGCATGGATTGCCTAGGGCAATAGTCTCTGATAGAGATGTCAAGTTCACTTCCAATTTTTGGAAGGGGTTGTTCATAGATTTGGGTACAAAGTTGAATTTTAGCACTGCCTACCATCCTCAGACGGATGGACAGATAGAGAGATTTAATCAGGTGCTTGAAGAAATGCTTTGTGATGGATAAACCAACCAAGTGGGAAGATTATTTACACTTGGTAGAATTTGCTTATAACAATGGATAGCAAGCATCCTTGGGGATGAGTCCGTATGAATCTTTGTATGGCAGAAGGTGTAGGACACTAGTGACTTGGGATTATCCAGCGAACAGGACTGTGCTTGGTCCGGAATTGCTCAAGGAGATGGAGAAAGAGGTTGTAAAGATCAGACAGAATCTGAAAGCAACCTAGGACAAACATAAAAGTTATGCAGATAAGCATAGGGTGAACAGAGAGTTCATTGTTGGGGATCATGTTTACCTCAGAGTGAGGGAAAAGAAGAGTTCCTTGAAGCTTGGAAGTTGTGGCAAGCAGTCACCAAGATATTATGGGCCATTTGAAGTGCTTGAAAGAATAGGGCCAATTGCGTATAGAATTGCATTGCCTACTAACACTAGAAATCATAATGTTTTTCATGTTCTTTTGCTTAAGAAATATGTACATGATCCTAACCATGTGATAAATTGGGATGTGATTCAAGTGGAACCCAAGGGAGAGTTCCAAATCGAACCAATGCGCATCCTCAACAGGAAGGTCACAATGCTCCAGAGCCAATCCATAGGGAAGGTAAAGGTGCAATGGTTGCACTATGGTCTTGAAGAGGCTGCATGGGAGCTGGAGGATGCCATGCGATTGGCACATCCATTTTTGTTCAATTCTACGGAACACTGAGGTGGTACCAGTCTAGCATTTTAATTTTGTAGAGAACTGAGGACAATGCTGTTGAAGGAGGAGGGGAATGTAACACCCCGATTTTGACCCCGTTTGCACTAAAAATGTATATGATGTATATATTGTAATTAATCATGATCTAGAGCTAAAAGAAAAATCCCTAGCATCGATTTAACGTTTTATGTCTTGGCGATTAAAATCATTGCCGATGGTATATTCGTGCTAAGCTGACACATTATAATTTTCGCATCATGTAAATATGCATTTTAATTAAAATACCCACAACCAGCTATGTCTATGGAACATTAAAATATATGGGGGCATGATTTTCCTAAGAATAAGGAGGGGGAAATATTTAACCTTTGGGGCCAATGGGGAGAATCCAAATGTCAAAGGAAGAATCCATGAAACAATAAACTACCTTTCTTGTCTCATTCACCCAATCATTTAATTTTGGTAGAAATTGGTTGAAGTAGTTATTGCATGGGGATGGGAGGAGTATGGGAAGGAAATTCAAATTTGGGGAAAATCAATTTTGTCTTTTGGGGTAAGCAATCACCCAAAAATGCATGCCATTAGGATATACATCCATGTTATTCATTTTTTTGCTCACGCAGGGAAGCTTGGGAGCTATTTTCACCTCCACGATTTTTCCTGTGGTATCCTCTCTTTCACGATTGGGCTCCTAGGCATTTTCAACTTCATCATTCACCACGTTCAGGTTCTCTATGGCAGTTGGGAATTCTCTGTGTGTGAAAGTCATTTTTGAGTTTTTGTGGGTGTGTTTTCCCCTCACTTGGGTAGTCATTTCCTCATTCTCATGGTTTGTGGATTCGTTTTTGGGAGTGATATGTGGTTGGGTTTATTACCCCAATGTTTCCGTTGCATTTCCCCACTAATTTCCAAGCTAAAAATCATTTTTGAATTGCCCAACGATTTGGAGGAGAGACCACATTCTCTTGGTTGTGTTTGAATTCGTTTTTTGGCCACGTTAGGGCCAAAACATTCTTGGGAAATTGAATTTCTTTCAAGGGTTGTTCTTACCCTCCTTGGCAACTAATTTTGTGTTTGAACTGTTTTCCTCAACCGATAAATGGTGTATATTTTTGTGTATGCAATTGTTCTTTGGATTGTGTAGGAGTGGAAAGGAGTCTACTTGAGAAACCTAGTGTTTTGTAGGAGCATCATAGATAGAGCTAGAGGGATGTATCTCTTCTCTACACCCCCTCAATAGCACTGGAAGGGAAGTCATGTCTCAAGTGACTGTATAGTAGAGAAGGGAATGATTCCTTTTGTTGGGTGTCTGTCGATGTCTTAGGAGTCAAGCTAGTTCTGGTGAAGTCATCCTTAGCTCTTCAGTGATCCCACTAGCCTAGAATACAATGCTTCCATCTCCTGATAACCTGATAAACCCAACTTGTTGGCTTGTTTATGTGTTATTATGTCCCCTTGGCGATCTTATAAACCCAAACCTAGCTTTTTCTTGACTAATTTTTGACATAACGTTCTCTATGTGTGAGCCTTCTTAGTTTCCTTTTCCTTGGGGAATCATGCCCAGCTCAGGGGTGGAAGTGTTGTTGAGAAATTAAGAAGCACACTAGCCTATGGTTGGGTGGAACGTTGCAGTGACATAGCTGGTTGCGGGATGAGATTCTTCATAAGATAAGTATTCTTGTCTATTTCATCTCTGCAATTGTATTTGTTGTTTAATGAAAATGATGAGCATGCTAAATGATTGAATGGAAAGTAGTTTTCTTCTGCTATATGATAAATAATTTATGCATCGATGCATGTTTAGTTCAAATCATTTCATTTTATGTTCATGGGGATAGTTTCCCAGGTAGATAGAAGCAATCGATAGTGTGATCTTTGTCGGTCAAAGGGTCGGGGACATTACAACTTACCTTTGAAGTTATTGAATTTTCGAATCATATAACAACTCCAAATATCCAACCTGTAAATGTTTTTTATTAGTAAACTTATCATGTCAGGATTCTCTTTGTTGATGCAACAAAACAATATGCTGAAAAGCATCGTACGTCAGTTCATCTAACTCATTCAACTGCATCATTCATTCTTTTGGAGCCTCAGAGATATCCATTTCCACTCCAGATGCTAACCTGTAGTTCTATATATGGAATTCAACAGGGAACAAAACTCACTTCCCATATACCATATGACAAAAAGTGATACTTGTAGTATCTTTCCAAGTTTTCTAATAGCCCACAGGGCTTTAGGTATCATGTCTGCCCAATCCTTCTTGTGGAGATGCACAATTTTCATTAGAAATCCTTCCAAAATCTTATTAGTAGACTCTACCTGACCATTAGCCTGATTGTGATAAGGAGTAGAGGTCTTAATTTTGATCTAGTATTTCTAAGTAATAGACTGAACTAATTTAGAAGTGAATTGAGCACCCCGATTAGTAACTATTTCTCTAGGAACACTAAATCTCACAAAAAATGTCTTCAAAAAGAAAATCTACAATAGCTCTTTCAATTGCACTAGCTAAAGTTATTGCCTCAGACAATTTAGTAACATAATCAGTACTCGCTGGAATGTATTTCTTATGTTTTGACAGAGGACTAATAGGGACAACAAAATTTGAGGCCAGTTTTTCAAATGGTCCTAGTTGAACTTACGACTGTAGAGGCATATCATCTGCTACACCAGAATTTCCCATTCTTTGGCAGTTGACACATCCTTTCACATAATTCTTGGCATCCTTAAAAATAGAAGGCAAATAATATCCCATATGCATAATTTTATATGATGTCCTCTTATCTGCAAAGTGGCCTCCACATGATTCATCATGGAAGGCTTTTAAAATATCAAATATTTCATCTTCACGAACACACCTATGAATAACCAAGTCAAGACCAGTATAAAACAAATCATGTTGAACCCAAGAATAAAGTGCCCTCTTTCTAATAATTTTCTTATTCTCCCCAGGAGATAAATGGGAAGCCAATTGTCCTATCAAAACATAATTGTTTATGTCAGCAAACAAAGGTGACTTAACAAACATGACAAAAAGGTTTTCAGCTTGAAAACTATCTTCTGCTGGAACAACTTCACCTTCATTGTGTAACCAAGAAAGGAAATCTACAGCTAGGTTTCTTTTCTCGGACTATCAACTAAAGTAATGTCAAATTCCTATAAAAGAAGCAACCATCTTGTAATTCATACATTATTTATAGGTTTATTCATTAAATATATGATTACAAAATGATTAGTAAGCACAAAACCCTTATAACTAGTAATATAGTGTTTGAATTTATTAATAGCATAAACAACAACCAAAAATTACTTTTCAGTTATCGTGTAATTAGACTCAGTAGGAGTCAA
>LPNX010352716.1:17733-33702 GCA_001517045.1 Pseudotsuga menziesii | reverse complement strand
AAAATTTGAATATTTTTTGCTCAATGAGATGTAAGACTCTTATGCATTTTCAAAGATTAATGACTATTGCTAAGAAAATCTCTATAAGGAGAATTACGTGGGGATCTTTGCAACCAACTAATAACTAAAAATTTTAATATTTTTTGCTCAATGAGATGTAAGACTCATCAAGTACTTAACAAATTTATTGAATAGGTTATAACATAACATAGGCATGACCCATGACAAGTATTATTAGATTGTTTAACCATCATTGAGAGAAGTCACAATACGACATAGAGAAAAACAATATGAAAATTATGTGCCCGAATAGTTATATTATATTATATATATTAATAAAATTTGAAAAATAAATATTATTAAAGTACCTCATATATAATTGAAGTAATAAGTAAGCTCCACACATGCTTGGGTATACACGTATATGATAAAATTTTACATGGGATGACTTATTAAGAGTATGAGATATGACTTATTAAGAGTATGAGAGGACTATGTTATGAATATTAAAAATATTATTAAAAATAATTTATTGAAATTTAAAAAGCTTAACTAAAAAAAATAATTATAACATGTATACATGTATAATTGAAATCATGAAAGTCCATATTATAGATATACATATTTTTATTCGGGATGGCTTATTAGGAGTATGAGAGGACTATGTTATGAATATTATAAATATTAGTAAAAACTTTATATACATCATACGAATTTATGTATGTGGATGGTGAGTTATGCATATGCATGGTATTGTGTAGCTAACCATGTGCAAAGATATTAAGTGCATGTTCATTTACTAATAATGTGATTCAATGTTTATTAAGGGGTACGTTGCATTGTGACGTTTATCAAGGGTTATGTTCCATTATGACGTTCATCATAGGTTATGATGCATCGCAACATTAGTCAATCCTAGCTATGTTACATTTCAACATTGGTCAAGGGTTACCTTGCATTGCAACAATGCCCAATATATGACACAAAATAATTAGTCATTCAATGTTCAAGATATTTCATGTCACATTCTGAAGTATGGCTACGTTGTTCACTAAAGTGTACCATGGTTAACTATGGTCAAACTAAAGTCAAACCTAACTGGCTAAAATTAACCATGGTTGACCAAAGTGAGTTATGGTTCACTATAGTGTCTAGTATATGTTGACATAACCAAAGATGTGACCCATTCATAATCCGACATTCGGTGTTTATTAAGGGTTACTTCACATTGTGATGTTTACCAGGGGTTATTTTCTATTACGACGTTGATGAAGGGTTATGTTGCATTGCGACATTGGTTAAGGGTTATGCTGCATTACAAAAATGCCCAAGATGTAACACATTAATAAGGCGTCATTCAATGTTTAAGAAATTTCATGTTGCATTGTGAAGTATGGCCACGTTTTTCACTAAATTCAACCATGGTTAAATATCGTCAAACTAAATTCAAACATGGTTAAGCAAAGTCAACTACAATTAATTAAAGACAAGACTTACTTATGAAAGTCAACCATGGTTGAATTTGACCAAACTAATTTCAAGCATGGTTGACCAAAGTACACAATGGTTCATTACATGTCTAGTATATGCTGACCAGGGATAATTTTAGGGGAAAAATTTAGCCCATGGCCTATTTTTCCATGTTTTTCTCCAAAAAAAGATTCACCATTTTACAGTTTTTGAAGCCCAGTTTCACCCAATTTTGATAGGGTAAAATTTTTTCACCCTAAAAATCCCCAAATTATTATATAAATGATATAAAATCCTTGGAAATTAAAATATTTTTTGAAAAATATCGCCAAACATTTCATAGTTAGTGTTTTAAGAATTGGTAAGATTCGCTAACATTTTTACACTTTTAAATAAATATGGTTCCTTAAAATCATCCTCGATGCTGACACAACCAAAGATGTGACACATTAATAATGACACATATGGCATTCATTGAGGGTTATGTAGCATTGTGATGTTTATAAAGGGTTGCATTGCATTATGACGTTCATTGAGTGTTATGTCACATTGCAACATTGGTCAAGGATTATGTCGATTGCGACAATGCCCAATATGTGACACATTAATAAAGTGGTCTTTGATGTTTAGGAAATTTCATGTCGCATTGTGAAGTATGGCCACATGGTTCATTAAAGCGTTCAATGGGTAACTATGGTAAAATTAAAGTAGATCATGGTTAGATGTGACACATTAATAATGCAGCATTCGATGTTTAGGAAATTTAATGTCGCATTGTGAAGTATGGCCATGTGTTTCACTAAATTCAACCATGGTTAACTATGGTCAAACTAAAGTCAAACTTGGTTAACCAAAGTCAACTACAATTAATTAAATTCAAGCCTTTATTGCAAAACTGAACCATGTTTGACTTTGACCAAAATAAATTCAAGCGGTTGACTAAAGTACATCGTGGTTCATTACAATGTCTAACATATTCCAACATAATAAAATATCACATTATTAATGTGACATTTGGCGTTAATCAAGGGTTATGTTGCATTGTGATGTTTTTAAAGGGTTACGTTGCATTGTGACGTTCATTGATTATTATCCCGCATTGCAACAATGCCCAATATGTGATATTTGATGTTCAATAAATTTCATGTCACATTCTTAAGTATGGCTAGATGGTCCAATAAAGTGTACCATGGTTAACTATGGTCCAACTAAAGTTAAACCTTACTCAGTAAAGTCATCCATGGTTGAGTATGGTCAAACTAAAGTCGAGAATGGTTGACCACAGTTAGCCATGCTTTGCTAGAGTGTCTGACATATGTCGACATAACCAAATATGTGACACATTAATAATACAAAATTCAGTCTTTACTGAGGGTTGTGTCGCATTGTGACGTTTATACAGGGTATGCTCCACCACGATGTTTATCAAGGGTTATCCTGCATTGCAACATTGGTCAATGATTATGTTGCATTATGAAAATGACAAAAGTGTGACACATTAGTAATGTGACATTCGATGTTCAGGAAATTTCATGTCGCGTTGTGACTCTATGGCCACATGTTTAACTAAAGTGAACCATTGTTAACTATGTTCAAACTAAATTCAAACATGGTTAACCAACATCAACTAAAGTTAATTAAAGTCGAGCCTTACTCACTAAAGTCAACCATGGTTAACTTTGACAAAACTAAATTCAAGCATGGTTGACCAAAGTACACCATTGTTCGTTATAGTGTCCAATATATAGCGACATAATCAAAGATGTGACACATTAATAATGTGACATTTGGAATTTATTAAGGGTTATGTCGCATTATGATGTTTATCAAGGTTTATGTTGCATTGTGACGTTCATTGAGTGTTATGTCATATTTCGACATTGGATAAGGGTTGTGCTGCATTGTGACAATGGCCAATATGCGACACATTAATAATGTGGAATTCGATGTTTAGGAAATTTCATGTCACATTGTGAAGTATTCCACATGGTTAACTAAATTCAACCATGGTTAATTGTATTCAATTAAAGTCAAGAATGGTTAACCAAAGTGAACCATGATTAACTAAAGTCAACCATGGTTTACTTTTTCCGAACTAAACTCAAGCATGGTTGACCAAATTCATCCATGGTTTTCTACAATATACAATATAGGTTGACACAACCAAAGATGCAACACATTCACAATGTGACATTTAGTGTTCATCAAAGGTTATTTCATATTTTGATGTTTATCAAGGGTTATGTTTCATTGCAACATTCATCGAGTGTCATGTTTCATTGCAACATTGATAGGGTTATGCCACTTCAAAACAATGGCCAAGATATGAGACATTAATAATGTGACATTGAATAAATATGTATGACTTATATGGTATGAAAACTGATTAACTAATAAAATGATTATTGATATTAATTTTATAGTATTAAAGTTGTCTAAATAAAAAAATATATATTAATAATTATATTATATGAAAAATAATTAAAATATAATATTTCTTATATAATCTATTTAATATTTATAAAATTAAATAGATTATAACTTATAACTTATAACTCATAACCTCAAAATTAAAAGCAATACGCCTTATCCTATTCTCCTCGTAGAAGTGGGTCTTTCCCCCATCGATAGCATGGCTATGACTAGGTACCTGATGTACAAGCATAGGATAAATAACATGGGAAACAAGAGACTTCCTAAAATTGATTTAAACTCAAGTCAAAACCAACTACACCTCAAGCGGTGTTGGTGTAAATATACCATGTCTTGGTTAAACCATTGGGGCATTGATGAAAATAACATTTTGCAAAACATTGACAATGTCAAAAATATTATGACTTCTAAGTTTAAAGAGAAATTCTGGTGTGAGGAAAATTTAGTGTTTAAGAGAAAATTAAGATACTATAAGGATGTCATTAATCCTAACTTGGAACATCAGAAGTATCTCTTAGTAGTAACTAGATCACAGAAAAAAATTAATATATCCAAGATTAGAACACACTCTCATGAAGTCCATAGCGAAAAAATGTGTCAGTATATTCCTAAAACTCCATGGGAGGAAAGGTTTCCCATATGTGTGATTCTATCAGCATTGAGGATGAAAATAAATTTCTCTTAAAGTGTCTTGCTTACACCCACATTAGATCTAATTTTCATAGTATTTTCTACAATATAAACCTTTATAACCTCCTAACTTGCAAAAACTATAGTGAGCTTGGAAAGCTTCTTAGTAAGTTTTTTATCAAAGGAACAAGATTTTCAAGTAAACCACGTATTATCCTTCTTGAGGTCTGATAGACCAAAGTTGGTCTTAGTGGATGTTAATCATCATCATCATCATCATCGTCATTAATAACTCATATAAACTAAATATGTTTTGTTTATAAAACAAAATAATTATGGGTTTCCTACTTGTTCTTTTTTTTAGAAATTTATGATTCAAAAAATCAAAGGTAAACATGTCAATGATACTTATATTAACAAATATTGGTTTTAATTAATTTCATCAAAGATCTATATGTTCCGTGACATTAAGTAATTATTTGTGCCATTTGACAAAGACAAGGAAAATAACTAACGTAGATAGAAATGGATTACAAGCACATATCATAATGTTCAAAAATTTTGTCAATTTTGGATTACAAGCACATATCAAAAAGTTCAAAAATGCTAGTTAATTTTGAATTACAAGCACATACCATAATGTTGATAATATTCTTTATTTCATTCCATAATGTTGGTAATATTCATATTTACCAATTATTTTATGTTGCACTCATGTTCATCATAATCATGTTTTAGTGTTTTCGTTATGTCATCTTGGCACATTACTCAATAGTTATGGTTAATTGTGGTTAAATTTGTTAATGAAATTACAATATTTTGTAGGGGTTTTGTCTCGATGTGACGTGGACCTCATACATAATGTTGCATTAATATTTATTTTGTTGCACTTTGCACATATCATAATGTTCAAAATGTGAGTCAATTTTGGATTACAAGCACATATCAAAATGTGAAAGATGCTAGTTAATATGAGATTACAAACACATACAAAAGTCAACCATGGTTAACCAAAGTTAACCATGACTAACTAAAGTCAACCATGGTTGACGAAAGTTAGCCATGGTTCGCTACAGTGTACCAACACAACCAAAGATGCAACACATTAATAATGTGACATTCATTGTTGATTAATGGTTTTGTCACATTGTGATGTTTACCAAGGGTTACTTTGCATTGGACGTTCATCAAGGATTATGTCACATTGCGACATTAATCAAGAGTTATGATGCTAATGGGACTTTTAGCGTTTATCAAGGGTTAATTTTGGATTACAAGCACATAACATAATGTTGTTAATATTATTTATTTCATTCCATAATTTTTTATAATATTCATATTTATAAATAATTTTATGTTGCACTCATGTTCATCATAATCATGTTTTAGTGTTTCAATTACGTTATCTTGGGAAATTAGTCCATGGTTATAGTAAAATGTGCTTAAATTTGTTAATGAAATTATAATGTTTTGTAGGGGTTTTGTCTTCATGAGACATGGACCTCATACATAATGTTGCATTAATAATTTTTTTTTCTCACTTTGCACATATCATAATGTTCAAAATGTTAGTCAATTGTTTATTACAAGCTCATATCAAAATGTTGAAAATATTAGTTAATATGGGATTACAAGCACACACAAAAGTCAACCATTGTTAACTAAAGTCAAACATGGCTCACTAAAGTTAATATCATTTATTTCATTCCATAATGTTGATAATATTCATATTTATCAATGATTTTATGTTGCACTCATGTTATCATAATCATGTTTTATTATTTCAATTATGTAATCTTGGCACATTACTCAATCGTTATGGGTAATTGTGGTTAAATTTGTTAATGAAATTACAATGGTTTGTAGAGGTTTTATATCAATGTGACGTGGAACTCATACATAATGTTTCATTAATAATGGTTTTGTTGCACTTTGCACATATCATAATGTTCAAAAAGTTAGCTAGTTTTGGATTACAAGAACACATCAAAATGTACGAAATGTTAGTTAATTTGAGATGACAAGCACATACACAAGTCAACCATGGTTAATTAAAGTTAAACATGACTCACCAAAGTCAACCATTGTCAAGTATGGTTAAACTAAAGTCAACCACGGGTGAACAAAATTAGCCATGGTTCACTATAGTGTACCGACACAACCAAAGATGTGACATATTAATAATTTGACATTCGACATTCATCAATGGTTTTGTCGCTTTATGATGTTTATCAAGGGTTATGTTGCATTCAAGGTTGATAAAGGGTGATGTCACCTACAACATTGGTAAAGGGTTATGCCGCTAATGTGACATTTTGCGTCCATCAAGTGTTTTGTCTCAATGTGATGTTTATCAAGGATTAATTTTGGCTTACAAACACATACCATAATGTTGATATTATTATTTAGTTCATTCCATAATGTCGTTAATATTCATATTTATCAATGATTTTATGTTTCACTCTTGTTCATCATAACCATTTTTTAGTGTTTCAGTTATGTCATCTTGGCACATTACTCAAAGGTTATGGTTAATTTTGGTTAAAGTTGTTAATGCAATTACAATGTTTTGTAGGGTTTTTTTCTCAATGTGACGTGGAACTCATACATAATGTTGCATTACTAATACTTTTGTTGCACTTTGCTCATTTCATAATGTTCAAAATGTTAGTCAATTTTAGATTTCAAGAACATATCAAAATGTTCAAGATGTTAGTTAATTTGAGATTACAAGCACATACAAAATTCAACCAAGGTTAACCAATGTTAAACATGACTAACTAAAGTCAACCATGGTCAAGTATGTTCAAACTAAATTCATACATGGTTGACCAAAGTCATCCATGGTTCACTACAGTGTACCAATGCAACCAAAATGCAACACATTAATAATCTGGCATTCGTCGTTGATCAATGGTTTTGTCACATTGTAATGTTTATCAAGGGTTACTTTGTATTGGACGTTCATTAAGGTTTATGTCACATTGTGGAATTAGTCAAGGGTTATGCTGCTAATGAGACATTCATAATTTATCAATGGTTTTATCACATTGTGATGTTTGTCAAGGGTTAATTTTGGATTACAAGCACATACCATAATGTTGATAATATTCTTTATTTCATTCCATAATATTGATAATATTCATATTTATGAATGATTTTATGTTGCACTCATGTTCATCATAATCATGTTTTAGTGTTTCAACTACGCCGTCTTTGAAACTTAGTCCATGGTTATGGTTAATAATTGTTGCATTCAATATTCATCGAGGGTTTTCTCGCATTTTGATGTTTATCAAGGAGTAATTTTGAATTACAAGAACATACCATAATGCTGATAATTTTCTTTATTTCATTCCATAATGATAATAATATTCATATTTATCAATGATTTTATGTTGCACTCGTGTTCTTCATAATCATGTTTCATTGTTTCAGTAATGTCATCTTGGCACATTACTCATAGGTTATGGTTAATTTTGGTTAAATTTGTTAATGAAATTACAATGTTTTGTAGGGGTTTCGTCTCAATGTGATGTAGACCTCATACATAATGTTGCATTACTAATAGTTTTGTTGCACTTTTCTCTTATCATAATGTCAAAATGTTAGTCTATTTTGGATTTCAAGAACATATCAAAATTTTCACATCGTTAGTTAATTTGGGATTACAAGCATATACAAAAGTCAACCATGGTTAACTAAATCCAAACATGACACACTAAATTCAACCATGGTCGAGTATGTTTAAAGTAAATTCAAATATGGTTAACCAAAGTCACTCATGGTTTTCTACAGTGTACGATACAACCAAAGATGAGACACATTAATAATTTGACATTTGACATTGATCAAGGGTTTTGTCACATTGTGATGTTTATCAATGGTTAAATTGCATTCGACATTCATCAAGGGTTATGTCACATTGCGATATTGGTTAAAGGTTATGTCATGTTAAGATAATATATCACAATATTACAGATTAGCATCAAAATGAAAACATAATTAAAAGGAACCTAACATCCATTAATTTCATTCTTTGATTTGGCTATCATGTAGATCCAAAATTCTGACTTACAGATAGAGGATTTCTTTTCTTTATTCATACAAAAATTCATCATGAAATGGTATGTATTTTTTTTTACAAAACAAGAGTCTCACTAAATTGGATCCATAGAGTACCACTCAACTTGATCCAGCTTCACACAAGAATGTTCAAGTAGTAAAAATAAGTTTCACAACTAAGTCCATCAAATTATTAAACATAAGTACACTCTAGAGGTATACATTAGAGGAAATTTCAACTCAAAATGGGCCTTTTAACTCTAATTCAAATTCCATGTCATCATGTGTTAGCCAATGAAATTACTTTAAATTTGAAATACCGTATAGGTATTAAACACCTTTTTAATATAAATTTGGGGATAGGTATCATAAAAAAAACTACTTTTTTGGTTTGTATTTTCGAGATATCTCCCTGTATTTTTACTCAAATTTCAATGTCATCAAACATGTTTTTTTTTTCAGGTATTTTTTGTTTATGGGATAGCAAGGTCCATCAAAAGTATGCCGAGTGGGTACTCATTGGATGCGGAATTTAATTTTGCATCCAACGAGCTCTCTCGATCGAAATTTGAGTAAAAACACGAGGAGATATGTCAAAAATACAAACAAAAAAGTAGTTTTTTTCTTTTCTTCCTCCAAAATTAATAAATATTATTTTATTATTTTAACTATTAATTTATTAATTTATTTAGGAGGCCCATTTTGAGTTGAAATTTCCTCTAATGACCCTCCTATATAGTAAGGATCAAGGAGTAGAGACTTAAAGTATTGTAAGATGATTATCCAATGGCTACTAAATAAGGTTCATTTAAATTTAACCAAACATATTTTGTATTCAATTCTTACAAAAGTACGATTTTCATACACACAAGTATAGATAAATAATTATAATAGATATCAAAGTCACAACCCATTTTCAGTGAGCATGTTCAGTACTTTGTGGGGTAACTTTAATATCCGATAAATCTCTTCTCCAAGAAAAATGCCCCATTTCAAACATGATTGTTTAGGACCCTGATGGGTTTTCCTAATCTTACCATAGCTTGGTACCCTCTGCTAGCAGACCTATTTAGTATGCCGGTGGGTTAACCTCTTACACCCTTTTTTCTATTAGATGCTCTTGTCCCAAGTTCACCTTAAAGATAATACTTATAAATTTATTTTGCAAGGATGAATGGGGGAGTAGCTTTGAAAGCCTTTCTAGAAGTGGGATGGTATTGGATTGGAATATTTTCCTTGAATAATGCTTATAAAGGTTATTTTGTATGAACAACTAACTCTTGTAATCATACTAAGTCAACTACATGATATGGTTATAGTTATTTATATGTAAAATTAAAGACATTGGATCATAACCAAAATATTATTTAGTCTTAAAAACCATCTTCCTATAATCTTATTGTGGTGTCTTCCAAAATAGTAATTCAATTCCCTCACCCATTACTACTTCTAAAAATGCTCCTTCAATTAAGTAAAAATCCAAGTCAAAGAGTACTACTATGTTATGGTTTCCATAAGTTAAAATTATAGAGACAAATATAAATGGTAGAAAATCTATATAAACATAGAAGAATAAATCTATATAAAAAAATTACTGAAAACAATAGGTCTCCTTATATATGATAAAAACATTTTCCTTTCATTTTTTTCTTAATACAGAAAGTCAACAGCCCAACACAACTAGTAAACATACATTGAGTATCTTTTAATAAATTTAATTAAATTAGGAAAGTTTCAGAAAATTCCTTTATAGGAAAATCAACCTTTTTATAAAGAAACAAATGAAACAAAATAACTTCCCTTTTTAAATACTCTAATTTGTTCTTGTAAATAGAAAATACCTACAAAATTTAAAGAGAACCTATTATGTAAAAATTAAAAAAAAACACTCCTATACATATATACAAAGAAACTTTCAATCAAACATCATTGAAGAGGAGGGAGGTGAAGAATTTGTCTCCTCACCTACTAACTCCAATTCAGATTGGCGAGTCAAATCATGAATGAACTCCTGCTTAGAAATAGGTTTATGATATACCTTCAACTGATGTCCATTTACCATAAAGGTACATGTTCATCATCAATTGTTCTTATTTTTACAGAACCATTATAAAAAATATTTACGATTTCATAAGGTCTCATCCATCTAGTTGTAAGTTTACCTTTAGAATTTTAAATCTTGAATCAAACAGTAGAGCCCAATCACCTTTCTAAAAAATATTCTGCTTCATAAACTTGTCATTACATTTAGTCCTTTGATTTTGAACTAAAACAGTTCTCTTAAAAGCATCTTATCTAATATCATCGAGTTCATTTAACTTCTTCAGCCTTTTTTTTTGTGCCTCATCCAAGTTCAGGCCTAATTGTGCTGCAGTCTGGAATGTTTTCACCTAGAATTATATAGGAAGCAAAATTTGTTTCCCATAAACAAGCTCATATGGGGTATTAAATGTAGTGTTTCTCGATGTGGTCATGCCTATAATGCTTCAAGAAGCCTATTTTCCCATTCCTTATGATGCATTTGTACTGTCTTGGTTAGGATGGATTCCAATAATTTAATTGTGGACTCCACCTGACCATTTTCTTGGGGATGGTACACAGAATATTTATAGTTTTTAATTCCATATTTCCTTGTCAATTCTTTCATATATTTGGAAACAAATTGTGCTCCATTGTCAATCACAATTTGACAAGGAACCCCAAAACGAGTAAAAACTTCTTCATAAATAAATTCTATGACTGATTTGTCACTAGCCCTCGCTAGAGATTCCTCTTCTACCCATTTGGTCACATAATTAGTACAAAATAATATGTATTTGTTTTTCCGTGACATAGGTAAGATTGGTCCAATAAAGTCGATACCCTACTTTTCAAATGGTTCAATCATTACCTGAGTTTGTAAGGGAATTTCATCATCGACTGTGGGTATCCCCATTCGTTTACAATTATCGCAACCCTCTACATATTTTGCAGCATCCTTAAAAAGCGTGGTCCAATAATATCCTTGGTGTAACACTTTGTATGTTGTATGCTTATCTAAAAAATGACCTTCATAAGGGCCATCATGGTAGGCTTGAAGGATATCATGCATCTCGTCTTTTCTCACACATTTTCTAATAATCATATTTGGACCAATGCAAAAAATATTATTACCTACCCATGAGTAATTGGCACTTTGTTGGATAATTATTCTCTTTTCATGTGATGGAAAATGAACCGGTATCTTACCTGTGAAAAAATAATTAGCTATGTCTACAAACCATAAAACTTTAACGGAAACAACAAACATATGTTGTCAAGAAAATTATCATCTACAGGAACATTATCATCATAATGAGTGAGTCGAGAAAGAAAGTCTGCAACCATATTTTCTTTCCATGGCTTATCAATAATTGCGATGTTAAATTCTTATAGAAACAAGATTCATTGAATAACTCCGCACTAATTATAGATTTATTCATTAAAAATTTAAAAACAGAATGATCAATATGATCAAAAACATCATATCCAGTGATGTAGTGTCTAAACTTATTAATAGCATGAACTACTACTAAAAAATATTTTTACATAATAGTGTAGTCCAGTTCTATAGGTGTCATGTTTTTGTCGATAAAGTTAACGGAATAATAATATTGACTCTCCTTTTGTCCAAGAAATCTCCATTAGAGGAAATTTCAACTCAAAATGGGCCTTTCAACCCTAATTCAAATTCCATGTCATCATGTGTTAGCCAATGAAATTGCTTTAAATTTGAAATACCGTATAGGTCTTAAACAATTTTTTAATATAAATTTGGGGATAGGTATTATAAATAAAAAAAACTACTTTTTTTGTTCGTATTTTCGACATATACATCATCATCACGTTTTTTCAGGTATTTATTGTTTTTGGGGTAGCAGGGTCTGTCAAAAGTATGTAGAGTGGGTACTCGTTGGATGTGGAATTTAATTACGCATCCAATGAGCTCTCCCGATCGAAATTTGAGTAAAAACACAGAGATATATGTCCAAAATATGAACAAAAAAAGTAGTTTTTTTCTTTTCTTCCTCCAAAATTAATAAATATTATTTTATTATTTTCCTTAGGAGGTCCATTTTGAATTGAAGTTTCCTCTAATTCCTAGTGAAGTTTCAGAAGCATCAATATATATATGAAAATCTAGGGACCATTTTGTTCCCCTCGAAACTTATGCTGAAGACAATTATACTTTAAGAGTTTCAAAAGTAAGCTGGAAATATTGATCCCAACAAAAATCAACATATTAACCAATAATTTGAATAATGGGGCTTCTATCTTCGCAAAGTTTGTAATTATTCTACGGTAGAAACCTACATGTCCAAAAAAAATCCTAAATTCCCTTTGTCTCTTAGGTTGAGGAAGACTGGTAATGATTTCAATTTTCACAGGATCAACTTTAATACCCTTAGAGGAAATATGATGTCCTAGAACAATTTCCTCTGTTAGTAGCATCTTACATTTTTCATAACTTAGAGCATGATTTTATCCATGGCACCTTATTAGGAATTTTTTCATATTGTCAAGGGCTTCTTTATAATCATTTCCATATACCGTAAAATCGTCCATATAGACTTCCCCACAATCATGAATAAGGTCATCCAAAATTCCTACAACTGCCATTTGGAAAGTACCAGGGGCATTACACAGTCCAAATGGTAATACCTTGTAAGCATATGCCCCCCATGGACAAGTAAAATTAGTTTTATTCTGGTCCTCAACGGCTATCCTTATCTGATTATATCCATTATATCCATCAAGAAAGGAAAAATATTGTTTTCCAGACAGGGTTTCCAAGACATGCATGGGAAAATTGTCTTTCATGGTATATTTTTTAAGTTCCTATAAATCAATGCATATTCTCCATTTCCCTCCATTTCTAGGGACAGCTACCAAAGGAGAGACCCATTTTCTATAAAAATGGTATAAACAAAATATGCACCAACTATTTTTTGAAGCTTGTCCTTCACAATAAATTTAAGAGCAGGGTTCATTATCCTCTAGGGTTGTTTCATAGGCCTAATGTTCTCCTGAGTGTAAATATGATGAATACATGTGTCAATATGTATTCCCCTCATATCCATATAAGTCCAAGAAAATGCTTTGGACTGTGCTTGTAATACACAAACTAATTGGTTTTGTTGATCTTGACTTAATTTAGCATTAATAATTAAATATTTCCCATGATTGATTTCAATTGGGACTATAAAAATTTTAACTTTATCATCCACAAAGAGGACTACAAATTCTGATACATTTGATGGGTCAAACTGTTCTTGAAAATCCTTTGTGAGGAAATAATCAAATTCAGAAAAGGACTAAGAAATTCAATACTAGTTAATGGAAGAAATAAATTGATCTAAAATGTTATATTTAGTTTGGTCTTCTAGCCCCCTAGATTGACTAATGGACAATAAAGGTTTTTCCATTTCCTCATCCCCATAAAGGATTTTTAACCATAACATATTTTCTGTTACAATTTGAGTTGGTGGATAAATAGTAAGGTTTTGTAGAGAAGTGCCATTTGATATGGTTAAGATTCCCTCTCTACAACCTATAAAAGCGTTAGCACTTTCTAGCCAAGGTCTTCCTAAAATAACAAGATGTTCTTTGACGAGGTATTTGTAAATGAAGAACTAATAAATCCATTGGATATTCCTAGGAGGCCATGGTAACAATAATGTCATCTAGTTCCCCCATAGATTTTACTATGCTTTTATCATCTCAGTTCCAAAATTGTGGGAGTAGGCCTGATCACATTATGTAATTGTAATGCCAACAAAGTAGTCATCGACATAATGTTAATAACTACCCCCAAATCAATCAAAACATTCTCTATGGAAATATTATTAATATACATAGTTAAAATAGGATTACTCGGATTTGGAAATTTTGGGACTAAAGGCTAATCTAATATATAATATCAGACAACTAGCCTAAAACATGTATGGTTAATGGGTCATCCTGTTTCCATCGAGGTTTATGTAGATCCCTTATCATTTTTGAATAAATTGGGGCATCCCTAATAGATTGAAGTAAAGGAATTCAGATACAAACATTTATTAAATTTTTTTGAAATCAGACTGAGGCCATACCATAAGATTTTCTAATGAAAGCCTCTCTAGATATGGAGAGATACTAGACATCTGTGGTTGAATTGTTTGCTGAATTTTAGGTGTTTGAGAATTAATAAAGACATTAGGATTTTGTTTCTCTGCTTGACTCTCTTCTTTATCAATTTCTTCCTCAAATTATTCTTGAATAATAACAGTGGGTGGTGTTTTGTTTAAAGTTCTCCCATAACTGAATTGAATGTCTTGTATTGGGATCACATTTAAAGAAAAGGTTGTGGAATTTGGTATATCAACATTGTTAAGGGGATGAGAATACCTATTACTTGGATTTGGAATAGGTTGGAAATGGAGTAATGTTGTACGAGGGGGGTTTGATTTATGATACTGCTCAGGGATTTGTGGAAATTGTGGAGCAGGAAATGATGGTGGAGTAAAGCTAGGCAATAGTTGTTGTATATTGGCTCAGTATGGAGAGTAAGGAGGGGGAGAATGTAATGGTATTTATGGTTGTATTCCCCCATAACCTTGTCCCATCCATCTTTTTTTCCAAGGCAAGTTTTGCATAAGATGAGGTGGCCAATTTTTTCATGTCTGTGGATTCCAATTGGGTTGAGGTGGTTGCATTGGGTAATATTATGTCGGGTTTTGATATGAATGTTATGACTACATATTATGAGGTCAGAGTAGCCATGGCATTCTAGGTGCATATGATTGATCAATTGGTTCGTTACTTATCTTATAAAGCTCTTGTAATTTTGGTAATGCAGGACAACTCTCTGTGGGATGTTTATCAGTAAACACATCACAAATAGAAATATTGTTAAGAAGAATTCCTTGAGAGGATGTCTCTTTCTACACTTAGGACAAAATATATGTAGTGTTGCATGGTCTTATTCTTCCTACCTCTTTTAGTTTTTAAAACATTGAATTGAGAGGTTAGAGTACCCAAGATATTTGTTTTGAAGTTTTCTAAAAGGTTCCCTATCTCCATTCTAGTGACACCACTAGTATTTACTCACTTAGAGGATTGAGGAAAACCATCCCTCGCAATTTTCTTATTTTTTTCTCTACTATGAGAATATTTTCTACATAGTTCACAAATTTCAGCAAATGATTTATGAAAGATATCACTCGAAGCCATGAGGCTGAGAATTTATATGTACTCTTCTGAAATTCCTTTCAGGAAGGGTATTCTAACAACATATTCTTGGAGGTTATTATATTTATATTTATAAAGAATATAACTAAACCGCTCCAGAAAGTCTTCCAATATTTCTTTTTC
>LPNX010352716.1:0-17131 GCA_001517045.1 Pseudotsuga menziesii | reverse complement strand
ATAATGGATTCTTGATCTAACTACACTTTTGAAACAACTGCCATTTTTCCTAAATATTTTCTATAAAGACCCAAGCCAAGGAAAGGCTTGGGGATTCAATCCAAGCTGATCATTATTCCTAATAATTTTGGAGAGAATTTAAAAAAAAATAGGAATCTTATATGAAATATGATATTCAATATAAGAGAAGCCTCACCTTTAGGAGCTCTATACTACTTACATGTTGGAACCAACTCAGGGGGATCCAGACTAAATCCAAGAACTTTTTCAGGTCATGGTTGGGAGGAACGTGGTAGTTCCAAAATTATCTTGTTAACATATCTAAGGTCGGGGATATCTCTATTTTTACTAATTCTGTGTGCTCAAGTGTGTAGGGTTCCTAACCATTAACAAGATGAAAGTTGAAGGTATGAGGTTTTTACCTTCTCCAGCTTTTATTAAAACATCTTTACATATTTTTAGTCACAATATTTATGCTCTAGATTGAAGATATGCATATTTGAATACATCAACTAGATTCCATTTTTTTTTAATTATGAAATTCAGTCTAGAATATTTTAGATAATCTTTAGGGTTAATTTTTATGTTGCAGGATATTCTATTTGTTTAAACTTAAAACTCAGCCTTTAATTCCTAAATAGGATTTTAAGTTGAAATTCTGTTAGCATTGTATTTAAGCAGTTTTAGAAAAGATTAATGTGAACAGTTTAACTTGGATTCAAAAGCCTAGTTTCTAGATACACCAACTACTAGATCTTTGCCTAAACATTTTATTAAATTAAACCATTGATTTAAAAAATCAAGATAAAACAAACCTAATGATAAACAAACTAATTTATTTCTAAAACTAAACATTATATAAGCTATGCACCAACATTAAAATAAATATTTAATAAACCAATTACAAATATATTTATAAATAACCAAAACAGAGAACAAATATCTTAATTCAAAAATTCAAACCCTTAAACAAATCACAGTGCTGGAGGATTTGATATTGCCAGTAAATGCTTCATTCCAAATTAAATATTGATAAACTATTACCATGAAACCAAACAGAACCTTAAACAAAATGTTGTAACCAATATCATAAAACGAGTATCAAATTTACCAAAGGCGTGAAGGCCTAGAGACTTTCCACGTTTCCTTCTAAATCATGCTATTAAAATATTAACACATCTAAAACTTATTTCACCCAACCCAGTCGTCGAATCCTGTAAGGATTGACTGTCGGTCTGTTATTTACTTTAAACAAATCGCTATTAGGGAAACCGGTCTAATAAATTACAGTAATGTATTTAAAACATCCAAACTAAAACATAGTGTATTTCTAAAATGGACCACGTTAAGTGGAATCCTAAGAACCAAAACGTTAATCACCATAAGAACCATATTAACAAAACAAGGAATTATAATATTTAAATGTAGTCACAGTATTAAAGAACCCAAGATCGAATCCTATAGGTACACAAAGAAAATATGAACACATTACTGACTGTATCATTTCACATAGGGTTTCTCTTTATAGGATTACCACATTTCATTTAAAACAAGCATATAAAACTACAAAACAGAGCTATGCTCATTCCCAAACAACATTACCTACGCAGACACAAATTACACATAAATATCAAATTACATAAACAGGCTATGTTACAACCGCAAATTATGGGCTATTATGCTTACGACTTCCTGTAGAAGAGACCAAACTATAAACAAAACGAGCTACCTTCTCATCTAATCAAAGGAATCCATTTAAAAACCACACTCTGCTACCATATGCATAAATTACCAAGTCCTGGCATCATTTGTGCCATTGCAGAGCAATGGCACTGTAAAATTTAAAATAAAATACATTCTAAAACACAAAACCTTATACCCAAATGAAGATTCCATTATAAGTCAAACTATAAACCAAATCCATTTCAACAAATGGTAAAACTTATACACAGAGTCGAATATATTTTTAACCAGTCAAACATATCAAATTTTACAAATGACAGGTCCATGAAAGGCTTTACATAGTCGTGTATAAAAAATTCCCAAAACAATTTAGTAAACCCAAAACAGGGAATGGATAAAACCATACATTCCCCATACCCAAGCTTCGAAACCATTTGATACAACACAACAAGTGTAAAGGCCCATTGCCATTGTGGGGCTTACCAAGAGTTTGGTTGCACGGGAAATCCACAGCTCTGCCTTCTAAACCATGCATAGTACCCAAACTTTTCTCACCTACACACCAAAATGATTTAGATCAGAAGTATACCAATCAAACAATAAACCAAAAAAACAATGCAAGGGTGCAACCCAACGATGAATGCATACCTGTCTGCAAGCACAGAGCATGTTGGTTGCATAGCATGGACGCACGGCTATCATCTGATCCTGAGACCTCCATATAAACCACATTGAAAACCAAAAGAGTGACATCAAAACCATAACACAGTGCTTAAGGCAGACAATCTATGAAATCCAAGGCACATTCAATGTGCCAACCTGTCCACCACCTCCATGTAAATGAAAAACCCACATTTGCATAGTTTGGTTTCACATTTTCTCACCATCATTTAAAACCCCATCACCTTAAGTCTTAAAACCTCCACCATTCTGAATCGCAAGGTTTAAACCATAGTTTTGATGGAATGACCATAGGCCATAAACACAAACCCCTCCACAATATACTTTAAGCATATAAAATATTACATCCAAGGTTTTTAAACCTTCAACATATAGTTTATAACACACACACACACACACATACACACACACACATATATCGTAATCCCTTCATACCATAGATACAAGGTGTAGTCTAGGCTTAGGACCCTTTGTCCTATTTTACTTTTGAGCATAGGAATAGTGTTGTTTAGACGTAGAATGGTGTAGATGTTAGGATGATTTTTCCACCACATTCACAAGACTAAGTTCACCGATGAAATCACTTGCATAGGAAAATAAAAACATACATTAGCTCATAATGAACTAAGTAAACCCCATAGCATAGGAACCTTACCTTTCTGAGTGGACCTTTAAGGGACCATTAGAGGAAATTTCAACTCAAAATGGGCCTTTTAACTTTTATTCAAATTCCATGTCATCATGTGTTAGCCAATGAAATTGCTTTAAATTTGAAATACTATATAGGTCTTAAACACTTTTTTAATATAAATTTGGGGATAGGTATCATAAAAAAACTACTTTTTTTGTTTGTATTTTTGACATATCTCCCTGTGTTTTTACTCAAATTTCGATCGGGAGAGCTTGTTGGATGTGGAATTAAATTCCGCATCCAACGAGTACCCACTCGGCATACTTTTAACGGACCTCGCCACCCCAAAAACAAGAAATACCTGAAAAAATGGAATGATGATGTTTTTTCATTCCGTTTTTTCAGGTATTTCTTGTTTTTGGGGTGGCGGGGTCCGTCAAAAGTATGCCGAGTGGGTACTCGTTGGATGCGGAATTAAAATTCCGCATCAAATGAGCTCTCACAATCGAAATTTGAGTAAAAACACAGGGAGATATGTCAAAAATACAAACAAAAAAGTAGTTTTTTTCTTTTCTTCCTCCAAAATTAATAAATATTATTTTATTATTTCAACTATTATTTTATTAATTCATTTTAGGAGGCCCATTTTGAGTTTAAATTTCCTCTAATGAGAACCCCACCACTCCACCCCTTGACATACAAAGGTAAGTCAGCCTCTTCATAATAAACTATAAACAAATTAAATACACGTAAAAAAATAAGTATCAACAAATGTCGGTAATTAATATAGAAATGAAAAGTAATCTTATAAACATGTCGAAGAATAGAACAACATTATGTAAGACATCATCATCACCGAAGAAAAACACATAAGGAAAACAACAGACACAACTTAGGTTCAGTTCTATAAACAAGTTTTATTCCGCAAAAGAAAATGAAGATGTCCTTAAGATCTAGCAATTAATTAACCTACAAATTTTTTTCAATGGATTTTAGGGACATTACAAGTGGTATCAGAGCCCAGATTCAAACACTAAGAGACCTAATGGGAGCTACCGAACATTTGTTGCAGAAATAAAGATTTCAAAATTGTAATTGAAATTTTGTTAACTAACAGAAAATTATTTGTTACTAAATGCTTTAACTGCGGGATTTAAAGAATATTTTAGATAATGAATATAGAAGAAGACAACAACCGAAAAGGAAATATGAATTCCCCAACACAGGCCCGAAGAACTAGTGATAGAATTAAATTCTGATCTAATGAAAACCATATAGATTTTGCTAGCAGACTTGCAAATCTTCAAATATGACAATATGAATGAAAGAAAAGAGCAACAAGCAATCAAAGAAGATTTACTTCAAAACATGACAGGAGGAATCCCTCATGGATATCCTACCCATTCCACCAATAAAACTAAAGAAAATGATCATCGCAAATGTGTCAGCAACCCAATGGAAGGGGAAAAAAAGAGCACATACCTGAGCTTCCAGGAAGAGACTATCACAGTATTTCTAGTGATAATTCACTTTCTCCTTGCAGAAAGAGGCATAAAAATAATGAAAACATCTAAGCATAATTTTTAAAGATAAAAACCCCAACCTATGAAGGAGAGATGAATACTGGGGATAGAGTTGAAGAATGGATTCTAGGTATGAGTAAATAATTTTGAGTACAAAACTACTATAGAGAAATGAAATCCCGCCTAGCCATCTATAATTTGAATGGAAAAGCAGCTAGATGGTGGAGAGACCTAAATCATACCAAAAAGGATAAGTAAGAGGAATCAGATGGAGTAATTTTCGCAAAATATTTCAGGAGAAATACATGTCTACAAGATTATTTGACAGGAAAGTGAAATAATTTCATGAGTTAAGGATGGGCTCCATGACCATGGATTCCTTCATTAACATATTTTTGGATATGTTGCACTATGTTCCTTACATAAAGGACAAAAAGGTGAAGATATGACAGTTTTTGGGATGTCTTCCTCCCAATTTTCGAGAGAGAATTGAGTTTGACATGCCTAAAACTATGGACGCTACCCTACAAAAAGTTAGGATTTGCTATGAGAATGGACAACTAAGGCAGGAAAACATCAACAAAATTCGATACATTTCTAGAACCTTCTTGGACAACTGCAAATTTGGTTTCAAACCACCACCTTACAGAAAACAAAACAACAATTTCTAGTAGACATAAAATTCAACAACACATGTGCAAAGCCAAATGTGCCTACACCAAATTCCAACATACCAGCAGCAAACAGAGGGCCAAAGTTTCCCCGCTACAAATTAAATGTTGGAAATTCCAAGGACCCAACTATGCCAGAGATTGTACAAACAAGAATAATGGAGTCTTGCACAATCTACAGGAAGACCCAATGGTAGAGGACATAACTAGCACACCAAGGATTTATGCAGCTATGGATGGCCAACAAGCAGACCATCAGGCTACTATGGTCAAAATAGAAGGTAAGGTTTCAAAAAATTCTATTTCAATTTTGATTAATCTCAGTGCTTGTCGAAGCTATGTATCACCTAAAATGTTTGAAACATGTAAACTAGACAAAGTTAAACATGAGAAACCATGGCTGGTACAATTGTCCACTGGTACAAAAAGAAAGGTTTCAGAATTAGTAAGAGGCTATGAGTTAAACTTGAATTGTTTCCCTTCTAGAATAGATTTGAATATCTTACCCTTAGGATCGTATGATTTACTTATTGACATGGATTGGTTGGAATAGAACCATGTCATGCTCGATTGTATAAATAGGTCAATTTTGTGCACGGATAGGAAAGGGAATCACACAAAGATTCAAGGCACACATAAGAAGGTTTCTGTTTGACAGATATCTACCTTACAGACAAAGAAGTGCATTAAGAAAGGCTGCAAAATTTTTGCAGTAAACATGCAAGATGTAGCAGTTGAGAGAGAGAAGCACATCAAGGAATTTCTGGTTCTCATAGAATTTAAGGATTTATTTCTTGAGGAAATCCCAAGATTACCACCAAAATGACACTTATACTTTTCCATAGAATTGACATCAGGATAAGTATCGGCTTCAAATACCCATACCGCATGAGCACACCAGAATTGGTGGAGCTCAATTTGGAGTTACAGGAGTTGATTGAGAAGGGTTATATCAGATCGAGTGTGTCCCCTTGGGGAGCACCTATACCTTTTGTAAAGAAGAAGGATGATACGATGTAGATGTGCATCGATTACCACCAACTTAACAATATGACCATCAAGAACCATTACCCACTCCCTAGGATCAATGACTTGTTTGATCAATTCGAAGGAGAAAATATATTTTCAAAGATCGACTGCGGTCTAGATACCATCAAGTACATATCCATGATGAATATATACATAAAAAAACCTTTCAAACTCGACACAACCACTACATGTTTGTAGTAATGTCTTTTGGGTTGACCAATGCACCAAAATTTTTTATGTGCAAGACGAACAATATATTTAGTAAATATCTAGATAAATTTGTATTGGTATTTATAGATGACATCCTAGTTTGCTTTAAGTGTAAAGAGGAACATGAGGAGCATCTCTGCGTAGTACTACGGGTGTTACGGGAACACCATCATTACACTAAGTTTATTAAATGTGATTTTTACAAATCACAAATACAAATCCTAGGTCACATCATTTATGAGAAGGGAATAGTCATTGACCCGAAAAATTTTAAGGCCATAGAGGATTGGACTACCACTACTGTTGTCACTGACATTAGGTCATTTTTGGTTTTAGCGAATTACTACCGAAATTTCATTGAGAAATTTTCAAGGATTTTTTGTCCCATGACCTCCTTACAAAAGAAGACAAACAAGTTTTTATGGACGACCAAGTGCGAGGAAAGTTTTCAAAAGCTTAATCAACTTTTGAATACTGCATCGATACTACAAATTACGGACCTCGATGGGGATTTTTTTCTTTGCATAGATGCAATCAAGGAAGGACTTGGAGGAGTCCTTATGCAAAATGATTGTGTGATCTATTACGAGATGTGGAAATTAAAGAAACATGAACAAAATTATCCATGGGGTCTTCACTTGTTTACCAATATCCTATCACGTTAGTTCATATTGTGGGTTTTAAAATTATAAAAAATCAAACCAATATATTGCAGGTATTGGGGGGATGAGGGATTTAAGGTGGGGGTGGGTAGGGTGGTTTATAAGGGTTGAGGTATAAGAAGGGGTGGGGAGGGGGTTTTAAGTAATGGGAGGGGGTTTCAACAAAAAGAGTTTGGGTCAATATCTCTCGAAATTAATGGTATTCTTTAATATCCCACGATCGCACGTGCTATGTGAGAGGTTCACTAAGTGAAGTCCTTGTGAAATTATCCCACCCACGATCTTGAGCTAGAAGCCATTATCCACGCCTTGAAGATGTGGAGAAAATACCTCATGGAGAATATATTTTTTTTGAAGATGAACAACATGACTCTGAAGTAATTGTTCGTCCAGCTAGATCTAAATTTTAGGACAGCCATATGGTTGGCCTTCCTTAGCGAGTACCATTTTCAATTAAAGAATATAAAGGGAAAGTAAAATAACATTATCGATAATTTAAGTCGTTGAGCTCGTATGTTAGATGTGATAACCTTAAGCCAAACCGATTTGTATTTGCATGATAGGATCAGAACAGAAAATGGAGTTGATCATTTCTATGTTGAAATCCTTAAGAAGATTCAAGAGGATAGGTTGTTTCAACAACAAAAGTAATATAAGGTAGACGATACCAGACTATTGCGGTCCAAAGAGATATTGTATGTTCTGGAAGGAGGGGACATCTGGTCTAGAATCCCCATGGAGTTCCATTGAAAACCCTACTTGGGGCATCTGGGACATCAAAAGATGATATCAGCAGTAAATAAACACTTTTTTCTGGCCTAAGCTAAAGGCTGACATAGAATTATTTATCGCAAATTGTCAAGAATGTCAGCTATCCAAAGCTGATCACCAGCATCATTTGGAATTGCTACAACCATTAACCATTCTAAAATGGAAGTGGGAGGTCATTAGTATGGATTTTATATGGGACTACCAAATAAAAATAATCAAAATGATTCCATCTTTGTAGTGGTTGACAAGTTATCTAAATCGACACACTTTATCCCAATTAAGTCAACCTACAAGTCAGTTCACATTGCTGACATGTTCTTAAAGGATATATTTAGATTGCATAGGATACCCAAGGCAATCATCTTGGATCGAGACAAAAAGTTTACCAAAAACTTTTGGAGATCTTTATTCTTTGGTTTAGAGACATAGTTAAACTTTAGTACTGCTTACCACCCACAGACAGACGAACAGACATAACAGGTAAACAAGATTTTGGAAGACATTCTTAGAATGTATGTTATGAACAACCCCACTAAGTGAGAGGATTATCTACACCTCACAGAATTTGAGTATAACAACGGATACTAGAGCTCTGCCAAGATGAGTCCTTTTAAGGTACTCGATGGTCGTAAGTGTAGAACTCCAGTTACTTGGGATATCCCGGTGTTGGAGACATTTACCACCATAGACACTCTTTTTGGTCAAATTGGCCTAGTTAAACCACTATCCTAAGTGTAATTGAATATACAGAGAGGAAACCATTATGGTTCCGATTAACACAATTTCTGAGTTATTTGTTGATTTTTTTTTATGAGATTGATTATTTGTTCCTAGATCAATGTGCAAGATTAATATGGTATCAGAGCTTATGGCGGGACGAAGATCTATCTCTCAAAAACAAGCTTTTTGACAGATTTCTCCATGAAAAGTGAGCAATAGCTCAAAAATTTAGCACTGCAACAGAAGCCAAGGATTACCACTCAATACCCCAAGTAAAGAACTTTTTGATCAATCTTGCTTGATTGACTATGCTGGGTGTGATGAAATCCTAGAATGTGCAGGCTGTCTGACCTTATTTTTCCCTTTCTGTTCTGATTTTCAGGTTTCTACAGGTGAAGCATTCGCTCCAGCACATCCAGATGGCCTCCTCAGTATATCGCTTGACTCCATACATTTTCCACTCATGGAAAAGCGATATGGAGATTCAGCTGCGCTCCAAAGGACTTTTTAGAGTCACCATGGACACTGAAGTTGAGCCTGGATCCGCCATAGAAAAATAAAGATTCTTGAACAAGAAGGATGAAGCCTTTGGTTTCTTGTGCCTCTCTATTTCCCGAGACCTTCTCTTCCCTCTTACAGATTAGAAGACACCAAAATAAATATGTGACAAATTGGAATCTCTATACAGAAATCATGATGACTTGAGGGTTTACCAGCTCCAAAATGAACTCATGTCTCTCCAACCTTCCAATTTCGAGACTCTGAATGATTTCTTTACAAAGTTCAAGCATACTGTTTTACTCTTGAAGAAATGCAATGTGGAGAAGGAGGATGATCAACTCATCCTTTACATACTCTACAAAATCAGGGCTGATTATTTAGTTTTTGTTTCTACATTCCGTGCGGGGAAGCTCACAACCCCTGGATGGAAGATGCCTACACTCAATGCCTTCATTGAGTCCCTAACAAATGAGCATGACTATATTGTCCAGATGGGGATCATCCGATATTTGAAGGGTAAAGGAAAGCAGCAGAAAAATCAGAAAACTAAATTTGATGCTCCCAAGCCTAGAGTTGAAAACCAGCAGCATGATGAATCTTCTGGCTCAAGGAAGAACAAAGGAAAAGGGTATAATTGGAAAGAAAAATTCAAGTGTTCTTACTGCGGGAAGGTTTTTCACCCTGAACATTCCTGCATGAATAAAAATCTTGATGGAGAAACCTCTGTCCTTGAGAGGAATCACATCAATCTTCCGGAGATCTTTCGGAGGAGAGATCACCAAGATTGGGAACCACAGCATGAGAAAGTTCATGCCCTCATGGCAAGCACTTTGAAGTCCAAAACACTACTGATTGACTCTAGAGCTTCAAATCACATGATGGATGAAAAAGAATCCTTTTCATCCTTGGAGACCAGCAAATCCATCCCCATCCACATGGGAGATGACTCCACCATCATTTCCAAAGGACAAGGTACTGTAGATCTTGAAAGTGGTTTCTTCTCTAATGTTTTGTATGTATCGTCTCTAGCAGCAAATATCCTTAATGTATATTAGATGACACATACAATAATGTCTAAGAGAGTCTCTTTTAGCCCAAATTATGTTGAGATAACAGAAATTGCATCCAGGAAACTCATTGCAAAATGCCTTGCAAATCATCATGCAAAAGCCTATGAGTTCTCTCACTTTGTTGCGGATGCAAAGCCCACTGCTCTGCTAACTCATGGAAATGAGGTTAGTAGGATGTGGCATGAGAGGTTTGGCCATATTAATTTCAAATATTTGTAGAAATTACAGAAAAAATCCTTGGTTGAAGGCCTCTTGATCATCAAGGCAACCACAGGAATTTCCAAGGGCTGTGTGATTGGAAAACACCCTAAGCACAAGTTCGATCGGGGGAAGGCAAACCGAGCTACAAGCATATTGGGGCTGATACATTCTGATATCAGTGGTCTGATGCCTGTCACATCCATGAATGGATCAAGGTACCTCCTTACTTTTATTGATGATTTTTCAAGGTATACATGGGTTTTCTTTCTCAAAAAGAAATCAGAAGTATGTGAAAAATTTTCTGAATTGAAGGCCTTGATAAAAAATGCCTCTAGGATTAAGATCAAGATATTGAGATCTGATAATGGAGGGGAGTATGTTAGTAATTATTTGCTGTAAATATTCTCCCAAATTGGTATTCAGGTCCAGCATTCAATTCCCTACACTCCCCAGTAGAACGAAGTAGCGGAAAGGAAGAATCGATCTCTCAAGGAGATGACCACCTGTATGTTGGAGTCAAAGAAGCTTGCTGCAAATTTGTGGGATGAATCCATGCATGCTACAACATACATTCAGAATAGGGTGCCACACTCATTCATGAAAGGAAAGACTCCTTTTGAAGCATACTTCGGACACAAGCCGGATTTGTCGAACCTACGTGTGTTTGGGTCCACTGCATGGGCCCGGATTCCGCTTGATAAAAGAAGGGCTTTGCAACCGCAAAGCATAGAATGTCTGTTTATTAGGTATCCTAATGAATCTAAAGGATTCAATCTACTGGATATCAATACCAAACAGATCATCATCGAGAGAAGTGTCAAGTTTGATGAGCCTCTTCAGGATATGGAACTAGTGAAGGAGAAAACTGTTGAATTTCCTTCCTATTCTACTGAATATTTGGCTGATGAAATTGGGGATGATGACCCTGAATTGGATCCTATGATTTTTTATATAAGTTTACAGAAATCATCATATGCTAAATTATAACCTGAAGTGCAAAATCATCTTCCTACATGGGCCTAACAAACACTCTCCTTCGCAGGAGACAACATTGGAAATCCGGATGATCCAAGGAGAACCCGGTCTGATTTCCAAAGAGCAGGTATTGTGGTCTCTTGTTCTGATAAATTTTTTTCTAAAAATTGCTATTTGACTATTAGTTCAGATCCAAAATCCTACTACCATGCTCGGAATGATCCGAGATGGCAAGTTGCCATGGATGAAGAGATGAATTCTCTTCAGAAAAACACTACTTGGGAGCTAGTTTCTCTTCCCCCGGGAAGGAAATTGGTTCAATGCAAGTGGGTGTTTCAGAAAAAAGTTTCTGCTGATAGAAGCACCTGAAAATATAAGGCAAGGCTGGTATCAAAAATTTTCTCTCATGTCCAAGGAGTGGACTACCATGAGACCTTTGCACCGATTGCTAAAATGGACTCCATCAGCCTTGTTTTGGCAATTTCAGCATCCAAGCACTGGGAGGTGCATCACATGGATGTTAAGTCAGCCTTTCTACATGGAGATATTCATGAGGAGATATACATGAATCATCTTGAGGGCTACATCACTGATCCATCTTTGTTTTTCAAGCTAAAGAAGTCACTATACGGGTTAAAATAGGCCCCAAGAGAGTGGTATTCCAAGATGGATGCATTTCTTCTCTCGCAAAACTTTCAGAGATGTAGATCAGATCCAAATGTGTATTTACAGCAGCATGATGGTAATATAATTATCATTGTTTTATATTTTGATGACTTACTGATCATAGGTAGCACAGTTGCCTCCATTTCAGCCATCAAAACTTCTCTCCACAATGCCTTTGAAATTAGTGATTTGGGGCTTCTAAAACAATTTTTAGGGCTCGAAATCGAGCAATATTCTGATGTGATTATGGTCACTCAGTCCAAATACAATTAATACCTATTATCCAAGTTTAACATGGCTGAATGTAGGCCTGCTCCATTCCCTTTCCTTTCAAGGATCAACCTTGAAGAAGGAAAACACACACCTCCCATGGACTGCACTATCTATTGACAGCTGATTGGCACCGTGTTGTACTTAACACATTCTAGGCCTGATATTTGTTATGCCATGAATGATGTATCAATATATATGCATCAGCCTCATGATATTCATTGGACGGAAGCCAAGAGGATCCTCCAGTATATTCAGGGAACCAGGACCTACAGCATTCACTACGCTGCAGACTCCGAGCTAGAGCTGGTTGGATACATAGATTTCGATTGGGCGGGTGATTCTATTGATCAAAAGTCAACTTATGGATATGTATTCATGTTTGGTGGTGTCCCCTTTTTCTGGTCAAGAAAAAAGTAGGCTGCCATAGCACTATCTTCAAAAGAGGCCGAGTATCAAGGAGCGGTGAATGCTTGCATCCAAGCAGTTTGGTTGCAAGGCATTCTTTCCGAGTTTGATCTTTGTAGTAATTTGTCCACTGTCCTCTTTTGTGAAAACCAGAGTGCTATTAAGATATCCACAGATCCAGTTACTAGGCATAGGACCAAGCATGTAGAGATTCACATGCACTACATCAGGGAGCTAGTGCATGACAGAACCATCATTCTGCAATACTGCTCGACTGATGAGCAGATTGCAGACATATTCACCAAGAGAGTTTTAGAAAATAATTTCACTTACCTCCGTTCACTATTGGGGGTGAGTTCATCAGGGTGATTCAAACTACTTTCAGTGTTCAGCTTGAGGGGGGGTTTTTCCCACTGGGTTTTCCCTGTTTTCCTCACTTAGTTTGTTTTGAGCATTGTTTCAGTTTCAGCATTGTACAGGGTGACCTATGGCCTTAGTTGCTGGGGCCCTAGCATTTTTATGCTTTTTTGTTTTGTAACTCCTCCTGAGTATAGGTTAAGGGGGGGTGTTGGAGACATTTACCACCATACACACTCTATTTGGTCAAATTGGCCTAGTTAAACCACTATCCTAAGTATAATTGAATATACATAGAGGAAACCATTCTGGTTCCGATTAACACCATTTCTGAGTTATTTGTTGATTATTTGTTCCTAGATCAATGTGCAAGATTAATACCCGATGGACCGGCTCATGTTAGGTCAAGACTTACTAAAGGACTTGAAACAGTTAGTCACCAAAGTTCAACAGAACCTTAAAGAAGTGCAATACCGCCGTAAGAGTTACACGGATATGAAAAGGAAATATAAACATTATCATATCGACGAACATGTTTACTTGAAAGTAAAAGAGAAGAGAAGCTCATTGAGCTTGGGAAGGTGCAGAAATTTGCCACCAATATTTTGCAAACCCTTTGAGATATTGGTCAAGAGAGGTCCAGTAGCATATGAATTAGCTCTACCTGCTCATATAAATGTTGATATTTTTTTCCACACATCCTTATTTAAGAAATATGTATATGATACTAAACATGTTATTGATTGGTCCTTGTTATAGGTGGAACCTGAAGGATAATTTATACCTGAACCCCTTCATATTCTGGACAAAAGAGAAGTACAGCTATGGAAGCGCACCATAATCTAGTTTAAAGTGCAATGGAAGCACTTTGAAAGTGATGAGGCTACTTTGGAGGACGAAGCCACCATGAGAGAGGATTATCCCACCTTATTTCATAACTTCATTCCTAGTCCCTATAACACTGAAACGGTGTTGTTCTAAGCGGGAAGGGATGTAATATCCTAAATTTTTACCTTAACAAAAATGGGAATGAGCCTCATTGCACATGAGTTACTTTGATTTTTATATTTGTATATTGGGTGTAAGACCCCGCTGCACATGAGTATGTTGATTTGTTAGATATATTGGGTGTAATCCAATGAATATGTTTATTTAGCATGTATGTGATTCTATGTGTTGGGCGTGGACCATGAAGCACATGAGTGATGATATTCTATGTTGAGCGCAAGCTATGGAGCACATGAGTGATTATATTTTGTGCTAAGCGTAAGCTCTAGAGCACTTGGGTGATTATATTTTGTGTTGAGCGCCAGCTCTGGAACACATGAGTTATGATATTTTTGTGTTGAGCATAAGCTCTGGAGCATCGGATCTTTTTTCATTATATCCCTAGGTGTATTATACAAGTACATCCTAGCATTAGTGTTGAGCAAGAGCTCTAGAATTTCATTAAGTGTAACTCCCAGTTTGAGTGTTGAGCTTGGGATCTGAACAACGCTAGGAGTTACTAAAAATTAGTTTTGAGTGAAAATCAATCTAAAAGGCACCGACTTTATCTTACTTACTTTTAAATTGATGAAATGAAATTTTTAATTTCTACTTCTCATCAAGTACTGAAGAAATACCATGATACACTAGGTAATCCAACATGTAAGGAGGTTTAGAGCTTCCTAACTTAGTTGACCAACCCTACCTAAAGGCCTTGATAAAAGAAATGATTATAAGCTAATGAAAGCACCATGTATATGAGATCATGTTATATGATGCCTAAAATAAATATTAACAATAATATATATATAAGAAAATAAAGTTAACTAAAAATAATAAATAGGGAGTATATGTATTTATTATTTACTAAAATGATTAAATAAACATTTAATGCTAAAATAGTCAAATTAGGAACTAGTATAAGAGTTCCTAAGTTAAAGCAAAATAATTATTAATCTCACATAAATCAATTAAAGATTATTTTCAAGAATATAATGGATTATTGATCTAACTGAAGTTTTGAAACAACTGCCCTTTTTCCTATAAAGACCCAAGCCAAGGAAAGGATTGGGGTTTCAATATGAACTGATCATTATTCCTTATAATTTTGGAGATCATTTAAAAAAAACAATCTTATATAGAATATGATATTCCAGATAAGAGAAGCCCCGCCTTTAGGATCTCTAGACTACTTGCATGTTGAAAGCAGCTCAGGGGGGGCGGGTCATGGTTGGGAGGAACGTGGTCGTTCCCAAGTTATTCGGTTAATAGATATAAGGTCAGGGATCTATATGTTTTTATTAATTATGTGTTCTCAATAGTGCAGGGTTCCTAACCATTAATAAGTTGAGAGTTGTACGTATGAGGTTTTTACCTTCTCTAGTTTTTATTAAAACATGCTTACATATTTTTATTCACAATATTTATACTCTAGATTGAAGATCTGCATATTTGAATACATACTTAAACTAGATTCCAGTTGTTTAAATTATGAAACTCAGTCTGGAATGTTTTAGATAATCTATAGGGTTAATCTTTATGTTAGATAATATTATATTTGTTTAAACTTAAAACTCAACCTTTAATTCCTAGATAGGATTTTAACTTGAAATTCCCTTAGCATAGTATTTAAGCAGTTTTAGAAAAGATTAGTGTTAACTGTTTAAATTAGATTCAAAACCATAGTTGGTCGATAAACTAACTACAAGATCTTTGCCCAAACATTTTATTAAATTAAACCAGATATTTAAAAATCCTAGATAAAATAACACTAATGATAAACAAACTCATTTATTTCTAAAACTAAACATTGTATAAAATCTACACCAACATTAAAATAAACATTAAATAAACCAATTAAAAATATATTTATAAATAACCAGACTAGAGATCAAATCTCTTAATTCACAAATTCAAACCCTTAAACAAATCATAGTGCTACCAGATTTCATATTGCCAGCAAACACATCATTCCAAAGTAAATACTGATAAACTATTACCAGTAAACCAAACGGAACCTTAAATAAAACTATGTAACCAATATCATAAAATGAGTATCAAATTTACCAAAGGCGTGAAGGCCAAGAGACTTTCCACATTTCCTTCCAAATCATATTATTAAAATATTAACACTTCTAAACCTTATTTTACACATCCCATCAATCAAATCCTTTAAGGATTGGTTGTCAGTATTGTTATTTATTTCCAAACAAATCGCTATTAGTGAAACCGGTCTAATAAACTATTGCAATATATTTAAAACATCCAAACTAAAACATAGTCTTTTTCCAAAATGCATCGCATTAGGTGGAATCCCAAGAACCAAAAAATTTAATCACCATAAGAACGATATTAACAAAACAAGGAATTATAATCTTTAAACACGGTCATAGTAATTAAAGAACCAAGGATCGAATCATGTTGGTACACAATGAAAATACCAACACGTTACCAGCTGTATCATTTCACATAGGTTTTCATCTTATAGTATTCCCACATTTCATTTAAAAACATGTATATAAAACTACAGAACAGAGCTATGCTCGTTCCCAAACAACATTACCTATGCAGACATAAATTACACATAAATATCAAATTACATACACATGCTACATTGACACCACAAAGCCTCGTCTCTTATGCTTACGACTACCTGTAGAAGAGACCAAACGATAAAAAAACCGAGCTACCTTCTCATCTAAACAAACACATTGATTTAAAACCACACTCTCCTACCACATGCATAAATTACCAAGCTATGGAATCATTTGTGCCATAGCAAAGCAATGGCACTGTAAAATTTAAAAGAAAATACATTATAAAAAATAGAGCCTTATACCCAAACAAAGATTCCATTATAAGTCAAACTATAAACCAAATCCATTTCGTAGCAAATGGTAAAACTTATACATAGAGACGAATATCTTTTTAACCAGTCAAACATAACAAATTTTACAAATGATAGAGCCATGCCAAGGCTTTACACATTCGTGCATACAAAATGTCCAATTTTTTTTAATAAACCCCAAACAACGAATGGATCAAACCATGCATTCCCCATACCCAAGCTTCGAAACCATCTGATACAACACAATAAGTGTAAAGGCCCATTTCC
>LPNX010352702.1:27539-37831 GCA_001517045.1 Pseudotsuga menziesii | reverse complement strand
CCTTCCCTCTCTCTCTCAACCGTCCCTCTCCCCCCTCTCTTTGGTTTTGTACATTCCAAATATGTAATTTGTTTTTAAAAATATTTGTTTCTTCCATAACCTTTTCATTTATAAAGCATTTAAAAAAATTGTATGTTGCACTATTAGACACCACCTCTACATGCTATAAAAAAAATTCATTATCATTGAATTAAGATCTTCAAAATATGCCCTCATACTTAATGTACCGTTTTCAAGGTTTGAGAACTTAGATAATTTAAAAAAAATATAGTATTAAATTTATTTGGAAAAATTGTGTTGCACTAGTACTATTTTTTTTTATGTCTTCCAGTTTTTGTAGGTTGATTCCATCATTTCTACACTCAAAGTTTGTACGCACAAATAAATATACCTTATCATTTCCCCCCAAAATACAAAGTATCTATTAGAAAAGATCAAATGTGATATAATTATAAACATTTTGAATAGATAAAACTTATATAATAGCAAAAGTGATTCAATTTCCTAAATTTCATCTTTTTTACTCAAATCAGTAATTATTATGTAAGTATCTCAAAATATCAACGTAAGTTGAGGGATGCAAGTATTTTTTAGTTTTCTATTGCATCTGACGCGTTAAAAGAGACCCTCATTAGTTATCACCAATCTGCGTCCTCATCTATATTAGTGATTTAGGTTGGTCATTTATAGCTATGCCACTTAAAATTTCTCAAATGTGGTAGTGTTTAGCTTATGAAAAATGTCATGACTAACATTTTTGGTCGTGTAAATAGAAATTTTCCAAATTTTACTAGTGATGGTATAAAAATCTTAGTTACAAATGTCGATGACTCTAGAGTGGTTTTGTATACCAGTTACCTGATATACAAATGAGAACTGATCCATACCTGATATACCAGTTAGGGTAGCCTTACCTTAGGATCTCTAAGCTACTTGCATCTTGGAACCAGCCCGAGGGGATCCGGATTAAAACCAAGAATGGTTATGGGTCATCGTTGGGTAGAACATGGTAGTTCCCAAGTGATTTAGTCATCTATATAGATGTGAGATATTCCTATGAATTGTTAACGTTGATGTAATTGTAACTTCAGAATGTATTCACTTGTATATTACACCCCAATTTTTATTTCGGGATGTGTTTGTAATGTAATTGATTCATGTCATCCCCCGATGTTCTGATCAGGAGTTTCTATAATGTAACAAGTCATGTCAAGTCATTATGGGTAACCCTCCTATTGGTTAAGGGTTAAAGTCCTCGTAGTTGTGGGCCCCTAGGGTTATTACACTATCCTAGAGAAGTCGACCCTAGGTGAGTCATTGTAATTCAAGGCAATAGTCCCCACCATTGTGTTAAGAATAACCCTCCTTGCTATTCGGAGGAGGAAAATTCCCCACAAGTTGTGGGGCACACGGGTTATTAGACACTCCTAGAGATGTCAGCTCTAGTAAGTAACTGTTAAGTGAGGCCAACATGTTGAAGTGGGTTTCAAGTGAATGAAAGAATATAAATAGAGAGTGAGCATCTCTATTTATCATACACACACTCACTCATTAGGGCACATGAGTGAGAGAGGAGAAGCTCTCTCTAGTGTGAGAGAGAGAACAAGCTGTGGAGATCATCTTTTCTATTTTTGGGTTTTATTGCTTCCATTGGTGCGCATTCTATCTCTGAGGAATTTGTAAAGTTTTATCCTTTATGGTTTACCCGAGGAAAATTCTTTGTGTCTCTTATCTCTTGTGTTTATTGTTGTGCATGCTATTCTCTCAGTTAAAGATCCTAAGATAATACTAGCTTGAATGATAAAAATCTAACATGGTATCAGAGCTAACCTGAGAACAAGACATTATGCAGCTGCATAATATAGGGCTTCTTAATTTTTGGGTCTCTCTTCGCAATGCATCAACAAAAGTATGTAGGCTAACTCTCCATTGAAGGGCGCATCCTTCTTTCAAAGCAGAATTCAATTCCAAGCATTTTCAGTTTTTTAGTGCGGGAAATTAGGGCTTCTTACAGAACAGGAATTTTTGAGTGAGCGTAGCATAGGATTTCTCTCCTCATAAAAATTCAATTTTAGAGACCTGGTTCAATATTTTTGGTTGGGTGAAACTACGGGAAAGTCAAACCCTAGTTTGACCCAAAGCTGGAAAAACCCTAAATACTAAAACTAATAACTTTTGGTACATTCCCTATATCTAGAGATTGGAGAAGGAACAAGAGCTGAAACTTTCATAGGCTGAAGATTAAATCCTTATTTACACTGTATCCAAAATTCAGCCTCATATTTACTATATTTTGGGAGATATAATCCCACCAAGTTAAGGTTCCAGCCTCTTCCATTGAAACTGTAACAGGAATTTCTGTAGAAGAAATTGGAAAACTAGGGTTTCTTGTTCCGGGAGCTTCCCTCTGCTGTTTTAAGAAAAGGATTACATTGTATAGATTGAATTGAAGAGATATATATTTCTATATAATCATATATGAAATATTCCAAGTTTTGACAATTAGGGTTTCTTTGATAAACCCTAGATTAGCCAGCTTTGGAACCAGGACGGACATCTCAAATCGATAAGATCTAATCTTTTGCTATTTTCATTTGAGGTTATCATTTCAAATTGATCTATCACATCAGCTTGATGATAAGCTTGGTGAAGTTGACAACTTCCAAGCATGGAAGTATTTGATCTCTTTGAAGAAAATGAATTGGACACCTACATGAGTAGAGCGGTTCCATTTCTAGAGGGAGATGAGGCTCAAAGCTTTACGCAAGAAGAACTTGATCAAGGCCAAGAATATCATTGTTGATTCAATCATGGATCGAATTGTACCACAAGTGTCTTCCCTAAATACACCAAAGATGTTCGATTCCTTGATCAAGCTATTTGAAGATAAGAACATAAATCAGAATATGGATTTGAGAAAACAATTGAAGAATGCGAAGATCCAGAATGCAGAACAACTTGAGGTGGTAAAAGAAGAAGTGGTGATAACCTCCTTGAATGGCCTCCCAGGATCATAGGATTCATCCATTCAAGGAATATGTTCCAGAAGGAAGTGATTACTTTCAGTAGACTCTAGAAAGAAGAGTAATCTCGACTCATAATAAAAGAAGAGAAGATTTGAGCAACTGAAGGTCAAACTCTCACCATCCAAAGAAGATACCTCAAACGATGAGGAATATGAAGGACTCAATTCTTGAAGAACCTCTTATCCATCTTGAGCATTTGGATAAGAAATGATGAAATCGTGAATGAAGAATATGTTGAAGTGGAAGGATCAAGAAGGAGTCTACCCATGAAACAAATAAAGATAAGTATTGAATTGTCATTTCATGATGTTATTTTTTTTATGCATTTGTTTATATTCAGTTGATGTATTATGCATGATAGAACGTTTGAATTAATGACAGTATACTACTCATATGCATGTGATGGGTAAGTAGCTCATGGTGCTATACAACTCTCCATTGATGCTGATCTAGAATGAAACCTCTTTGCTGACATATTGGAATAGTGCACAATATCAATGTTGTCCTGGTAGAGATGGAAGGCATCTAGAAAGTTTCTGTGAGATATGGATGGATGTTGTATTGGATAAAGTAGTTGCATGACCATATATTTATGCATAATAATTTTTCATTATGAATATACCTTATGAAATGTTTCTAACCATATAACTAATGCATTTGACTTGTAGGAATGATCGCATAAAATCGCCTACAATAAAAGAAGGATGAGACCTGTTTCAAAGAACAAGTGACGACAGTTCAAGATGAAGAATAATATGACAAATGCAATGACATTATTAATGCAGAACCTTTCAGCCATGAAGAAGTAACCAAGAAGAAAGGGAAGACCAGTTCAAGAAGAATGATGTCTAGGCTGTAGTATCGATACATGAAGACAAGTTCGTAGTTCCATCATGCAATAGATGGAAACATCATTGGATACAAGGCATGATTCGTAGCACAAGACATAGACTACGAAGAGACATTTACAGCCATTAGAAATACACGTGACACGAAGAATCATGTGTGCAAAAGAAAGAAGGCCTTGTACGAGCTCAGAGGACAGCCATGGGATAACGCATACATGAGGAGCTTGATGAAGATATGATCCTTTGCTACAAGGTTGATAAAGGTTGACAAACTCACAGATGGATGTGAGAAGAACTTTTGAAAAAAAAAATTCAAGATATAGGATCTTGGTATCGAGTGATCCTAAATGGATACATAGAATATTAGTAGTAGAGGAAGCTACTCGTCACTACGGTACATAATGTTTCAATACATAGAGGATGGAATACAGAGGGAGTATGATGCTTCAGAGGGAGTGACTACAGAAGATCCTAAGGTTCGACAAGGTACGACATGATGGATATATTACTAATGACTCTAGGCTTTACTAAGAGTAAAGTGGATTCCAACATTTGCTTCAAGGTTGAAGGCGGAAGACCAGTGATGCTTCTGTTATGTGTCGATGCACTACGTTCTGGGCATGGAGGTATGGAAAATGGAAGTATGTAGTAGAGATCTTGAAGAGGTTCAGGATGATGGACTGCAAGGCAATGACCACACCTATGGCATCGAACATGAAGCTATTGAGTTTTTCTTCACTAGAGTCGGTTGATGCCACGATGTATCGTCAGATGATTTGTTCCTTGATATATCTGATGAATATGAGACCAGATATTTGCTTTGATATGAACACATTGATACATGTTCACCTGATGGTTACAAAGCATGTAGTGAGGCACCTGAAGGGTACAGTTGAGTATGGGATCAAGTTTGATCTCTTGGTTTGGAAATATGGAGTCCGGCATGGCGCTAAGTACACCTGAGGAAAGAAATGTTGCCATTTTCTATTTGGTAGCTGGCATGTTTCTTTTGAAAACTACTATTTGTTTTGGTTGATATGACTTGCATTTTTTGTATGATGCAAAGAGGAGCAGTGATCCAGATCGAGATCTCTTGAAAGAGGGATTTCTAGCATAGCTCATGAGATAGGTTGTCTAAGCATAAATCCTGACGAAGCTCACAATTTATCCTTGGGCGTAATCAATCGCGATGTGATTCTATGCTAGAAATGGCCAGAGTGAAGTTTGAGTACTTCAAGGAGAATCTTGATGATTTCCAGATTGAGGTTCCCTCCAAGGGGAAATGATGAGACCTAGAGCCATTCTGACATGGTGAGAGGATTAGGTTCCTTCCATGATCAAATGTAAGGGCTGAGCCATTTTGTCATGATGAGAGGATTTGGTTTGAGTGCTGAGCCATTTTGATGTGAGTGTAGGATTGCTTCCTACATGATCAGATATAAGTGCTAAATTCCATTCTTGCAATGGAGGCACCTGGTCAGTTACCAGGAATACTTAGTCTGGGACTGAGGGTCATTTTGATATGACTGTAGGATGTAGTCTTAGATGATCAGATGTGAGCGCATGGCCATTCTGATGTGATTGAGAGATGGGTTCCCACTTGATTAGATATAAGGGCTGATGCCATTCTCTAGGACAATGTAGGCACCTGGTAAGTTACCAGGAATCCTCAGTATGGGAATGAGAGACCTTTCGATGCAGTGTTTTCAAACATGATTGAATGTAAGTTTAGAGCCTTTTCGATGCAGTGTTTTTGAACATGGTCGAATGTAAGTGTTGATCCTTTCTGATGCGGTGTTTTTAGACATGGTCAGATGTAAGTGTACACCCATTTCAATGTAGTGTGTTCACACATGGTCATATATAAGTGTTGAGCCATTCTACCATGATGTGTTTACACATGGTCAGATGTGAGTGCTGGGCCTTTCTGACAAGATCAGTTCAGTTGTGAGTGCTGGGCGTGCCTTTCTGACAAGATGAGGTCAGATGTAAGAGTTGGGCAGGCCATTCTAACTTAGTGTCAGATATAAGTGCTGAAGAAGACCTACATGGAGGCTAGGCCTATAACCTGCATGAAAAAGGGCTGGCTCTATAGAACTTCCTATGACAAGAAGAATGAAGAGATAGCACCATTTGATTGAGATATCAGAAGTAGTAATGATGATGATGATTCAATGATAATCCAGACTTGATGATGAACCAACAGTGACGACCTAGATCAAGTGATGATCTAGATGTGATGATGATCCAGTAGTGATGATCCAGATCAAGTGATGATCTAGACTTGATGATGATCCAGATCAAGTGATGATCCAAACTTGATGATGATCTATTCGTGATGATCTAGATCAAGTGATGATCTAGACTTGATGATGATCCATCAGTGATGATCTAGAATTGATTATGATCCAGTAGTGATGATCCAGATCGAGTGATGATCTATATCTAGTGATGATGATCTAGATTGAGTGATGATCTAGATCTAGATCCAGTGATGATGATCAAAATCAAGTGATGATCCAAATCTAGATGAAGATGACCTGAAGATGAAGATGACTTGAATATGAATATGACTTGAAGATGAAGATGATGAGAACTTGGTGATGATTTAGATGATACAGCGAAGAAGACTTGTGATGATAAATTGTGTCCAGAGAATACCTTCCTAGTTAAGAGGGAGTGTTGATGTAATTGTAACTTCAGAATGTATTCACTTGTATATTATACCCCGATGTTTATTCTGGGATGTGTTTGTAATGTAATTGAGTCATGTCATGCCCCGATGTTCTGATCAGGAGTTTCTATAATGTAACAAGTCATGTCAATTCTTTGTGGGTAACCCTCCTATTGGTCAAGGGTTAAAGTCCCCGCAGTTGTGGGGCCCTCGGGTTATTGGAATATACTAGAGAAGTCGACCCTAGGTGAGTCATTGTAAGTTGGGGAAACAGTCTCCACCATTGTGTTAAGGATAACCCTCCTTGTTCGTCGGAGGAGGAAAATTCCCCACAATTTTTGGAGCACTAGGGTTATTAGACACTCCTAGAGATGTCAGCTCTAGTAAGTAATTGTTAAGTGAGGCCGACATGTTGGAGTGGGTTTCAAGTGAACGAAAGAATATAAATAGAGAGTGAGCCTCTATATTTATCATACACACACTCACTCATTGGGGCGCATGAGTGAGAGAGGAGAATCCCTCTCCAGTGTGAGAGAGATAACAAGCTGTGGAGATCATCTTTTCTATTTTTGGGTTTTACTACTGCCATTGATGCTCATTCTTTCTCCGAGGAAGTTGTGGGGTTTTCTCCTTTATGGTTTCCCCAAGGAAAATTCTTTGTGTCTCTTATCTCTTGTGTTTATTGTTGTGCATGTTATTCTCTCAGTTAAAGATCCTAAGATAATACTAGCTTGAATGATAAAAATCTAATAGTTAATGCTGGGTAATTGAGTGTGGAGGTTTTAGCCATTAAAAGAACTTCACTTTTCAGGTATGAGAACCTTGACTGGCTATTTCATTATTTAGAATAAGTGTTGGCTAGATTATGCAAGTGTTTATATTATATTTCTAACCCTATGTATCTATATTTTTCTGTCAATTTCGTTTAGGGCTTACATTTTAATTATAAACCCTAGGCTATAATTTAATTCCTGTGTAAGAATTATCAAGGACTCTGTTCTTTTAGTTTTACTTATGTATTTTCATTTACAGCTTAAACTTGGGTTCCTAACACCTCAAAACTATCCTAGCAAGGCCTATGTGTTTATTTTCCTTTGTACTCTACTGGCAGATTTCATATTGCTAGCAGAGCTATGTGTAGAAGTAAAAGACTATTTTAGGTTTAGATTTAAAGAGAAGACTAACCCATTTTATGCAATAATATAAACTCAATATTCTACATCTAACAATAATAATGACTTCAAATATTAAAGCTAAGATAAAAATAAAAAAAAGACTTCTCACGGTCTGTATAAACATTATGATTCTTCTTTAAAACAAATATTATCATAAATCAATGCTACAGACCAAGTATAGAGACCATCTAATGGTTCATGATTTATTACTTTCATTTTACAATATTAATTTAAAACAAGCATAATTGCACAGAGGTCACAGGATCAATTCTTGTGGGCATTAAATCCCAAATCGTATCCATAAATTAAACCTTCATCGCAGTAAATGACCCAGGATCGAATCCTGTAGGGTCTATTAACATTTACAAATCCATCCTATATTATTTATATGCAGGCTGAAAAAAAACATAAACTATCTACATAGTGGTTGAAAGACCCAAATAAAAATATACATGATGTAATCTATGGCCCTCGGCCTTTAACATATCCAACTCATTATAATAATCAAAATTTCCAAATATTACAACCCTGTGTACGTTTACCAATAGAGACGACTGATTGTTGCAGGGTTGCACCATAGACAACCCCCATTTTGTCCACAAAACTAACACATACAACGAATGCAAATCCACACAGTCCACAGAATAATAACCATCGAAATTGATGCAACAAATTTGTATTTAAACACAATATATATAAAATCATTAAAGAGTTTACATAGTCATTTACTTTCAACCTTGCACCATTCGCAACAATGGTGCTACTCATTGCCCGTACCCTAATAGAAACATTATTTACAAAATACACAGAGTGTGTTGAGAAGCTACCTAGGCCATTTTCACTGCACAAAGCACCCATTTGATAAACCCCGTTACATTTCAAGCTCAGGCCCGAAGGCAATTAAAACCCCAACAACAAAACCCCAATCCTGTTGCATTACAAAAAGAAGAGCTCATTTAAGTTACAATCAAACCCCAGCCAAAAACAAATCCATTAGAAACCATCCTCAAGAAAATCCAACCTACGGAGAGTGACAACTCAGTCATAACCATGAAGATAAGAGGGGACAAGTAAACGCCTATACAGTAGGCTTACCCGAATGGGTATGTATTTTCTCACAACCTTTCCCACAAGCAACGAATGAAGTTCGTTTTGCCACACCCTGTAACCTACAACTACAAATAGAGACCACGATGAGAAGTATGCAAGTAATCATACTAAAACAAGAAAATGATGCTACAAAACCAAACTACCATCTTACCTGTCAAGCCTTCATCGTTTCACCTCTTTCCACCATGCAGGAGAAGAGCACAATCAACAAAGTTGGGAATGAGCCAAACTAACGACTAAAAAAAGCCCTAAGTTGGGTTTCCACCTTTCCAAAGACACATTTATGTCACCACCCTGTCCTGCAATATCATTTACAAAAACCTACAAACCCATAGTTCTTGTCACAATGTTAAACCTTGTCATAAAACCATTGCGAATTCCATAAACCCATTCATGCATCGAATAACTTAGGCTTTAAGCCCCAATTCCATGGCATATTTCATATGCCATGGAATATTTAAGCCAAGGTTTTTGCAATTATATTACCAACTTTAAAACTATATAGTAAGAATATGTTAGGGCATGAACAAGTCGTAAGCCTTTACACACTACAACAAAAACTGGATTTAGCATCTCTTTTTGCATCCTTTTTTGTGTCTAGATCATCTTTTAGTGTATTTTTCTTCATTTTTTGGACAAAATGGCGCAATTTCATGGGTTGGTGCTATTTTAGGCATTTTTGCGTCCTTTTTCTAAATCTGGCGCAAATTGTGGTGTAATTTGCACTGAGTTTTGCACCTAGTTATGCGCCAAGTTTTGCATCAGGTTTTGAGCCTAGTTTTGAACCTAATTTTGTGCTTATTTTGTACATCTACTCTTGTTGCGCGCCGTTTAACTCCCATGTTTGCCTCAACTTTTACACCCTTGTTTTCATCCACTTTTGTATCCTTTTTTACATCCACTTCTACTTCTTTTTTTGCATCCCTTCGTGCGCCAAGTTTTCCATCAAAGTTTACATCCTGTTTTGAGTCTATTTTTGCATCCATTTTTTCGTCCACTTTTGCACCCATGTTTTCATCCCTTTTTGCATCCCATTTTGCATCTATGTTTACGTCTTCTTTTGCATCTACTATTGCATCCATGTTTGCATCCACTTTTTTTGCGTCCCAATTCCCACCCATTTTTGCACTTACTTTTACACCCACTTTTGCTTCAACTTTTGCGTCCACATTTGCATCTTTTTTTGCATCCAATTTTACATCAGTTATTGCATCCATTTTTGCATCCAATTTTGCATCGGGTTTTGCATTGGGTGTTACGACTACTTTTGCATCTAGTTTTGCATCTACTTTTGTTGCATCCATTTTCGCATCCAATTTTGTATCGAATTTTACATCAATGGTTGTATCCACTTTTGTGCCACTTTTTTCATCATGTTTTGCTTCCATGATTGCATCATTTTTTGCATCCACTTTTGCATCACCTTTTGCATCCATTTTTGGTGCACCCCATTATGTGG
>LPNX010352702.1:0-24008 GCA_001517045.1 Pseudotsuga menziesii | reverse complement strand
CCCAAATAACCATCAACTATAGAAAAGAAATCATAATGTCTCTTTAAGAAACACTTATGTTGTATAGAACCCCCCAAAAAAGATATGGTTTATAGGTATAAGTCTATTTCATGGTGATTGAGAGAAGTAAGATTCATTTAATGCCCTTTTACACTCCCACGATCCTCATTAGACCTTCATACATATTCTTGGCTCACAACTAACCTAGTAGTGGTTCCCATGTACTAATTTTTGAGGTTAGTAATACGATGCACAGTTCATATGTGATGGTTTGAGGATTTTTCCACAGAATCCTAGGAAGTAAGGGTCAGGGATCGAGGCTCTTTTTTTCTTCCCCTAGTATGTTCAAGGACTCAAGACCCATCCAAAGTGCCCAAAATATCATAATGGAAGATGAATTCAAATCAAATGCCAAAGACACCCTAAAGAGGGATTGTGTCACGGTTTATAGGTTCGTTCATAATTACTAATATAAAAAAGGTTCAATTAGAGAGGAAAGCTAGTGTTTCCCTAATTACCAAGTTTATTCCTCAACAACCATTTCCATTGCATAGAACCTAATCATTGCACATATATCAACTTTGAACTCCAAAAACCAGCTATAAAGGGAGGGATCCTCAAAATTTCAAAAACATCATAATGCACTTTTTTTCATTCACCGATGATTGTAAAGTATCAATGACCCATCCATGTTGCTTAGACATTATAATGGAATCCATATCCAACTAAAGTGTCAAAAACCCCTGTAGAGGTGTGACTCCATGCCATTTTACATAGCCCTTGATTATGAGAAGATTTGTGTAGTGCATAAAGGAATTTGTGTACCTTTCTTATGTTATTTAGAGACTAAGAACCATTCTTGGTCTTCAAAACCTAGATTCATTTTTCCCATATCCATTGAATAGACTAAAGATATCTTAGTGTGGAGGTTAGAGCTATGTTTAGCTATGTAAACATGTGTAATTGTATTTTAAATTTTTGGCATTTGATTTTATATTTTCCATTACACATTCACATGGAAAAGATAAGCTTAAAAATTACATATTACTTCATAACCCATATTGCAACTGAATATGAAGAAAACCCTACCACACGGCCCTGTCTCTATCAGAAACCTCTCACGGTAGGATTTCCCCTACGCTTTCTTCTGCCAGAACCAATTTCATTATTTGGCATTTCATCGGCACTTCTATCCTCTGATCCAAGATCAATATTTAAAGCAAGCGAAAATGATGATGGGAGATGGTGGAGAAGTTGAAGGCATGGGATTGGGGGTGATGGCCGCCCTGCCTCTGCAGTTAACTCCCATTGTTGCAATTTCCTTGGGAGACCACCTTGGAGGATCCAATAACAGTAGCCTTCTTACAAACAATGGCGGTGGTGGTCTTAATAAAAACCTCAAGAAGGATGATAGGATTCCTCAATGGGGATTCAATGAGACCAAGGAATTCATTGCAATCAGGGCTGAGCTTGAGAAGGATTTCACTCAGACAAAGATGAACAAGACTCTATGCGAGCTCATTTCTTCAAGGATCAAGGAGAAGGGTTTTAGGAGGAGCTCCGAGCAATGCAAATGCAAGTGGAAGAACTTGGTAAATCGATACAAGGTATGTTTTGGTTTCTGTTAATTCATCTATGTGTCTGTATGTATGTAGATTTATTCATTTTATTTTGCTTGAAATTCATTTCAAGGCACTGGGAATTGACATGCTGCCATTCGGGAATAGTGCGAAATTTATGGCAGTTTGTATTAGATAGATGTAGGGCTCTTTATGTTCGCTGTTTGTGATTGGATCTCTATTGAAATCAATTCAAATCCATCGGGAATGTTCTGTTAGCATCTGGGTATGCTAGTTAATCTTTGATCTGCTGTGCTGTGCATGTTAGTAATCTGATTTGTTACCATGAATCTTTTACGTGGTTGTGCTCAAAATTGGTTTGCTTACTGTTTTTTTGGGTTTTTATTTGGGCAAGCTCGGAATCGAGTTTAGGGCATTGGGTATGGCATATTACCATTTTGGCATGCCGATTTAGAATTCATGGCATGTTACCATTTGAGCATGCCAGTTTAGAATTAATGTCAATTTCAGGGTATTGGGAATGGCATGTTACTGTTTGGTCATGCCATTTTAGAATCCATGTCAATTTCAGGGTATTGGGAATGGCATGTTACTGTTTGGTCATGCCATTTTAGAATCCATGTCAATTTCAGGGTATTGGGAATGGCATGTTACCGTTTGGGCATGCCAGTTCAGAATCCACGTCAATTTCAGGGTCTTGGTAATGGCATATTACCATTTGGGCATGCCAGTTTAAAATCCATGACAATTTCTTATTGATGTGACTATCTTAGTCCTTGCTTTTATGGATGTGTGTCTGCTTTAAAATCATGATAACTACACTGGGAATGGTGCGTTAGAATTTGGGCATGCCATGCATGGTCTTGGCAAACAAAGCCTCCAACTTTTTGAAGAAATGAAACGTTGTGGCTGTAATCCAGACCATATCACCTTCCTTGGTGTTCTATCGGCATGTTGTCATGCAGGCTTAGTGAATGATGGCTGGGAGTACTTCGAGTCTATGAGTCAATATTATCACATCACACCTACAATGGAGCACTATAGCTGCATGGTTGATCTGCTTGGCTGTGTTGGGATCCTAGATGATGCACAGAATTTTATCAAGAAAATGCCAGTTGAACCTAATGCTACCATATGAGGTTCTTTACTTGCTGCTTGCAGGGTCCATATTAATATAGATTTAGCAGAAAATATGGCAGAATGCCTTTTCAAGTTAGATCCTAACAATGCCGCACCTTATGTGATGTTGTCAAACATCTATGCAGTCGTTGGCATGTGGGACCATGTTCAAAAGTTGAGGAAAATGATGAAAGATGGCAGAATAGAAAAAACGCCAAGGTGCAGTTGGATTGAGATCAATAAACAGGTGCATGCTTTCTTGGTAGGAGAGAAAATCACACCCACAACCACAGAAGATTTATGCAGAGTTAGAGAAGTTGGCTGGTTAGATGGAGGTGGACTATGTACCTAACATAAGATTTGTGTTTAATAATGTTAAAGAGGTGCAGAAGGAATATATCCTTTGCCACCACCTACTGAAGCTGGATGTAGTTATCATGGAGTCCAGTAGCCAGCTATGGAGTGGATAGAAAGGATGGATCCAATGAGCCTAAGTCTAGTTTTAAATTCAGTACTCAACGAAGAAGACTGATATCTCTATATTCATCACAACCTTTCTTGAGTAGAGGATCTCATGTACTCAAAAAATGAGTCTAGCAGTTGAGTGGCATGTTTTATTTCTGTAACAGGTAAATGGCATTGATAGATCGGCAAAAATGTTTCCAAACATACATTGCTCAGTAATATAAAGCTGATAAGAGTGTATCATATGGGTTTCTGTGTCTTTATAGATGAAGAAATTTATAATCTAGATACAATTTTGAGTATCATTATTGACTACACAAAAATTAAGATGTTTTTTTCAACAATAACTTAAGCTTAAAGTTAGACAAAGGTCTTAGGGGACTCAATGCATACAATTTTGTTTGATATTTTGTCTTTGAAGGCATGCTTAATGGTAAAATTTATGTATTGCAGTGCCATCGTATTTTTGGTCTCTGTCAACTAAGAGTTAAATAGGAAGATAAAATCCCAAGATAAGCAACTAGGTTTTCAAGTCTCAGCTTTAATATATGTTTTGGTTGTATTTGAAACATTTTCTACTAGTTGATGCAATCTGATTGCATTGCGAGAATTTCACCAAAGGACGCGAAAGTGCTTGGGTGGATCGTTCTTCACAAACTAAGGTAAATGTGTAATGTGTCAAAAGATAAAACCATGAACCAGAAACATAAAAAATCAGATGTCCAAATATAGATTGCTCCAATCTGCTCCTACAAACTTAAAATACAGACTTCTCGAATTTGTGTGTTTTATAGGGGGCTGTGCTATTTTATAGGAAAATGTTAGAGTATTTGGGTTTGATGCTTTGCCTTATTTTATTGTTTATTTATGTTTTTGTTGTGTGATTTTTCTTTCAATGTATTTTTTCTTAAAACGATCTTCCTGGTTCCAGCTTAACATTTACCTCGGGACATAAATGGTTCCCTGGTGGACCTTTCCACATTCGAAATCGGAAATGGATCCCATGAAGAGCCATTGGAATTTCAAACTAGAAATGGATCCCAAGCAGACCCTTTCGCATTTCAAATCAGAAATGGATCCCAAGCAGATCCAGTACTTCATATTTTATTACTGTGAAGCTCCTCTACTTGTTGTATTTTTGCCTTGTTCACCGTTACTGTGAAGCCCCTCTTTCTTTGGTTTTGTGTATATGCATTTTTATTATTTACTGCTTATGTTCATAGTTTTATTATATGAACATATTTTCTTTTCCTATTTTTCTTGCATTTAATAAGGGAAATCAAGTATTTGCTGCATATGTTTTTCACAGAATTACGGTTGTTTTACACTGTGTACAAGAGTAGCAAGTTGGATCATGGAATTTACACATAATACATGTAGGCGCTTATATATAGACTTTTCTCTGTGCACTTACATGTGGGTAAGTTGCCCTATACAATGAGAGAAAATTTTACAACTATCCCAACCTTCCAATCTTTGACACATTTACTCATGTTGAAAATTTTGAAACTAGAAGATAAGATACTATATTTTTATTAATGTCCAACGAATGACCACTAAAGTAGGTCAAAAGGGACTGTTGAATACAAAATGATGTCAATACAAAGTGGGAGCACTAAAAGGACTTCTATGAAAAGCAAGATGTAGAAATTTAAGTATGAAACTAATCTGAATCTTGAAAAATCAACCATGAAGTGGAGAGTTGATTTGAGAGAGATATGTACAAAAAGAATGGATCTAGAATTTGTGATAAAAAATAGTACAATCCTGTCATGGTCTACTGGAACCATCTCTCCTAACAATTGTACAAGCCTGTTATTGTCTGTTGGGATTATCTCTCCTAACAAATGAGGTCAAATGGAGGAATATGAACATAGAAGTTTGTCTGGAGGAAGAACTGGATGAGAAGCTAGACTGTGTAATGTTCTGCTCCTTGGAGGAGGGGGGTCCATTGTGATATGGATGATATTGACTGACTGTTGGTATGTGGTTAGGGAAGGCAATGTCAATGGGGTCTCAAGGAAATGGATGTTGACCTTTGGGTCTGCATTGTTTTGGGGTTGGAAACATGTTCACTATTTGTTTACTTCTTGGTGGCCCTAGTAGATGGGAGAAGGGTGAGATGGGAAGTGATATGTTGAGAGAAAGTTGTTATAGGATGTCAATGTGGCTAGAGGATGAGGGAATGGAGTTAGAGGGTGACCTGCAAGTATAGGCTATATATCTTTGGTCAGGGTACTTGAAGAAATTAAGTAGATTCTGAAACTTACTCACAATAAGCTCCCCAAAAAGACAGTGGAACTGCCCTTAGATCTCATAGTAAATAGTGCAATGGAAAATGAAGTTATCTTCAGTATCAACCTCTTGAAGATGGCACACCTGGTAGATCCTGTTAGATTGGTCAATCTAGTGATCTGTCTCCACCTTAAGTCTATAAGATCCCACCTTGAATTGGCCCAGGGAATAGAGAGAGCATGCACCCAATGCTGGAGTGTGTAATGGGGTTGAACAATGACCCCATTCCTTTGATTCATGAAGTGCTTGGCATAGAAGGCCATATTTGGATCTAACTCAACCTAAGGATTGATCCATGCGACCTGCACAAATTGCTAGGTGTGTCCAGGGAGTATCTAAATGAGGAAAGTTGCTTCATTGTTTTTACCCCTAGATCTGCAGGGGTGACTTGATGATCATATTTTTTTTCTGATTCTATCATAAACGACTTGGTAGAGAGTACATCTTTGTATTTACCATAGCTCATTGGTCAGAGACTGTCCCTCTTGAGTAGAGTTGCCATTGATGTCAACAGGGTCATCATTGATGACAAGCTGAAGGTCATTGATGTCAAGATGAAAGTTTTAGTGATGGGATTAGTCTTGAGGATTTTTAGAGGAACATGGAAAGGATGATCAGTTTTGAAGGAGCCTTAGTCTTGTACAAGTCCAAAACCTTATAAGAATCCCATGCAACCCCAAAATATGGGTCATCATCTCTTGTAAGAGCCCATGCCTTGATCCACTTGAACACCAAAGCCAATGAAGCCCTTGAACTCACTAGGTTCTCTTCATTTATAAAATCCTTTTTAGAAAAAGGAGTTGGCACCAAAAACATATCTGGGCATCATCCATGAGGGTTCAATGCGTGGGACCACAGTTCTTACAATTCAATTGTGGAAGATTGCACCAAGGTTGTCTTTCATTGGAAGGAAATGTGAAGAGCTGGTAGCCACTTTATTATTTGATGAACAAGATTCAATGGGCGTTGATCTCCACTCCAGCCTCTCTCTTGACGCCACGTTTGGTCCTCATCGTTCATAAAATATTTATTTTATAAAAAAAAAAGGGATGGCGCTAAATCAAATTGGGCACCCATTGGGTCAACGTCTTTGTCCTCACACAGATCTCTTGAAGCACATATAAATATCAAATCAATTGTGTAGTTGCATGAAAAAATATGGTAAGAAGATTGAAGTGAGGGAGGCGGGTGTGAGCTCTGATGAACATCTTTTCCGGGCTAAATTTCAGTTTTACAGTGTACAACGATTTCTTCTCAGAGTTTGAGACCATGTTTCAGGTAGCGCTCGATGTGTTAAGATGTTGTGTGGGCGATCTGAGATAGAAAAAGGGGGAGACATGCTAAAATATTAGATTCTGGAAATTGCTGAAAGATTGCAAGCATTTGAAGTACACATCAATGATTCTGGAGCAAGCTAGGTCCACACATGAACAGTTGATCTCCCTTGAGTGACGAGATAATGGGTTTCAATATGGTGCTGGCAGCGAAGGCGCATCGATTGAGTAGAGATATTAAAAAATGACATTACGCTGAATATTGGACTGATGATATCATCATATCTTTGTGAAACCATAAGTATGGAAAGTGCTCTGAAGTTGCAGTCTCTTGAAACCTTTGTGTATACTCTTTTCAAGTTCTGAAGTCTCATTTGCTTTGATCATGATGATTTTTTGATTGGTACAGATCACAAGAATGCATGGAGGTCATTCTTGAAACCCTGAGTGAATTACATAAAAATGAATGAAAATAGCAAGGGTGGGAAATCTTCAAGACGGGCATACTCTTTTCTGTTCTGATGCTTGTGTGATAGGATCACAAAAAAAATGAAGGCACTCTTAGTGTTTAAAAGTGAAGAAATGGTCTATTACTATGGATCTAGGCTTTCATTAATGGTGTGCTGTAGGATTCTTAGGAAGAAGAACGGAAATGTGAGAGAAGCTCATACTAACTATGCAAGGTATGTGTTTCAGCTCTAAACGGAAACTAACCTTGAATCTGAACGATGCATGAGAATATTTTGCAATAACGAGTCAGGAATGACTGTATTGAGAGCTTTTGAAAGGATAAACCATTTATATTCTTTAAGAGAGATAGACAGCATGAATATTTGAGTAACATCATGCAGAGAAGGGCCTCTCTCTTGTAAAGATGCAAAACAGAGTATCAGTGTATTTCCGATTGCACAATGGTAAAATTCAAACTTGAGCTATAGAGTATATTTTAATTTTTACTGATAACCACATATGAGTTTCTTTACTCGTAATGCATGGAAAAATAAAAACCGAGAAACATATCACAATAATTACATCAATAGAGACAGTATTTTTGGGTTTGGAAATCCTCGAAAAAACCTAAGATGGGAAAACCAGTGCAACAATTAGATAAGAAATTTTATTATGAAGATATAAAACAAATACAATCCAACAGATCAATTCACCCAACTTGGAAAAATAGAACCTTTGCGAATCATTGAGCAGACTTGCAAATCAGTATGCCCCCTGCGCTGCTATACAACCTCCTGCGTCAGCAGTATGGTCCTCTGCATCAGTAGTACAGAATCCATATTGTCCAACGTCAGTTGTGCGAAATTCGTATGGATGTTGTACAACCCCTGCTTGCTGTGTACGACCTCCCTCTTAGCGAACTGGTATGGTCATGTGGTTTGCTTGATCAGTTTGTGAATCCTCCGAGTGAATGCTCCTTTGTCTTCTCTGCAAACTTCTTCCTCTAACTTCTTTGTTTGTCTCTGTGTGTGTCCTCTCCACCAAATCTTCTTTTAACTCAAAGGGAAAGCGAAACCCTAACCCTCACTATGGATCAATGGATGAGATCCTTCGATGAGATCAATGGCTAAGATTAAATTACCCATCAGTTAAATTATTTTTACTTTCACTTTATAAAAATGACTCCACTAAGTCAATTAATAATTAGACCACTTAATGTGCTTTTCTAAGTCTAAACTTAGGAAAATTACATTAATACATTTGGCTTCATGCCTTTATGTCTTCTAGCATGCAAGGACACATGCAATGATAGAAGACCTTTCTTGTTGCCAATTTCTAACAGACAGAAGCCTCATGCTCTCTGTTACTGACATTGATCCATGCTCCAAGATCCCCTTGGACTTTACTACAGACTGTCCCGACAACCTATGCAATCCACCCTCCCTGATACCAAGCCTCGCTGCTGCATTCTAGGTACCTACTCCCTCTAAAAGGATGAAGGATTGTCCCTCCTGTGACAACACAACATACCCCACATCCTCCAAGGCTGTTACTGAGAGCAGAGTCTTCTTTATCTCGGTACATATAGTACCTTTTTCACCAGGAATGGCTTCCTAGACTCCCTCTAAAACCTCACAATCCCTGTGCCTGTAAAATTGTAGTTGGCATTGTCACCAAGTTCAATGTTGAAGTTTGAGTTGTGCTCTTCTAGGCTGGTGAAACAGTCTTGTACTCCAGTCATGTGACATGAAGCACCATTGTCAGTGTACTACACACTGGTGGCCATTAAGCTAGAGAGACATGCAATGAGTGAATACTCATCCTACGAATTTGGCCGCAAACTCATCCATATTAGTTGTAACAACTACATGCTTCTTTTATTTTCCCTTCTTCTCGTTAGGGCACTTTTTAGCATAATTTCCTATTTGATGGCATGCAAAGCACTTCACCTTGTGGGTGTCTTGCTTCTTCTTGCCCTTAAAAATGTCTTCTGAAATAGAGCCCTTCTTTGACATTCCCTTACTCTTGGATGCTAGGGCAAGGTCCTCTTCCTCTTTGTCTTCTATCTCCTGATTTCCACTCTGAGACCCCTCCTAGATCTCCTATTGCAATCGTACACTATCAGACTTGGAAAAACTAACTCCAAACACTAACTTGAACATTAACATTACGCCATTAACATTTCATTGTGCCTAATCTTTTTCCTACTATTGTTTGCTAAATGCGGCCAAAGATATAACATTTGATGGGAAAGCCAAGAGCTCTTGGTAATAAGTTAAAATCAGGTTCATAACAATCATGGAATGTATCTTTTATTTTTTGGAAAATTTTAAAGGGGTATTTTATTAGTATAGCAACATAACACATTTGGGCCAATGCTATTTAATTCCATGTTTCTGACTGGAGAGATTCTATGTCTGTCTGTCTTATTATCTATACATGTTTTTTTCCCTTCTAATATGCCTTTCTGTATGAGGAGATTACAAGCTTTTAGTTTTGAATGGCCTCTGATGCATTTCACCATAAGACCTCTACTGTGATGCCATCTCTGTATTTGTCAAGGGCAACATTCTTGAGGCCTCGAATTTAATTAGACAATAGCTCATCAGCGCATCACAGTGTTTGAAGGCATATGTAAAGGTCAAGCCTCTAAGGGAGACGAGGATCCTAATTGTATATAATCCATCCCATGTCTCATTATAATCCAATGAAGCCTAATTTGCATATGGATGTGGGAAGTTAACAAACCGGCTTGCAAGATTGATAAAAGTAGCATCCAGTTTGAACAAAATGATTGGGCTTCCTAGTCAGTTTGTCAAAACGCTGATATGGCTGCAACTGGGAATCGAATCTTGAAAGGAAAGCTTTAATTAAGAGAATTTCTAGCTACTGTTGGAACCACATCAGTTAGGCTCTGATTCAATGCTGTGATTTGTCAAAGAAATGATGCGGCTGAAATTGAACATCCAATCTTAAAAGCAAAGATTCAATCCATAAAGTTTCTAGTTCTGCTTGGAATCAAAGCAAAGACCTGTAAATGTTGTCAGCCATCTTTGGTCACTTATGAAACTTTCCATATGCTTTGTCACCCATTATCTTGGATAGCCAATTTGCAAGAATATGATTTAGGTTTCTAAGGCAACTCCTCATCCGCAGAAAAATTACATGCCCTAATAAATTGCAGCACCTTTAAAGATTGCAACAATATTACACCTCTTTTTCTTAGGTTCACCAGGATTAAATGAAGATAGCCTCACTTACTTACCCTAGCGAGAGGAAACAAGTAGATATTTCAAGGCGGTAACCTATATTGGAAGGGATAAAGTTTGCACTACTTGTTCATTGCAAGTGCCAATTATGTTGTATATATTTTTTTTTTCTTGTGCAAAATCAACATATATTTATCCTTATGCAACGTGTACCATTAGGTACCATAGGAAGGAGTGTTATGTGTTTTTTTTTAAAGAACTAATGGTAGTTGCATACAATATTAAAGATTTAGAACATGTATCATGAAAGTAGATTAGATGTAGTAGGCGTCATTAGGAAGGAGAGGTATGTGTTTATTTTTAAAGTACTAATGGTAGTTCCATTCAAGGGGGTAACCTATATTGGAAGGGATAAAGTTTGCACTACTTGTTCATTGCGAGTGCCGATTATGTTGTATATATTAAATTTTCTTGTGCAAAATCAACATATATTTATCCTTAGGCAACATGTACCATTAGGTACCATAGGAAGGAGTGTTATGTGTTTTTTTTAAAGAACTAATGGTATTTGCATACAATATTAAAGATTTCGAACATGGAGCATGAAGATAGATTAGATGTAGTAGGCATCATTAGGAAGGAGAGGTATGTGTTTATTTTTAAAGTACTAATTGTAGTTGCATTCAATATTAGTTGTAATAGGCACCATTAGGTCCCACTAGAAATGAGTGTTATATGTTTATTTTCAAAGTATCAATGCTCGTTGCTTATAAGATTGATGATTTAGGACATGGTGAATGAATGTAGATTAAATTTTAGGTGAAAATATCAAGTAATAATGAACACTATCACTGACCATGACAAATATTGAAGTCCAAGCTTAAAGTAGGTGGGTAGTCCCTCCTATGAAAAAGATATCCCTTATGTGTTTAGTGAGTTAAAATACATAATTATTGCTGTGTTATGATTGCATGATGGGATAAATATTACTTTGATAGAATTCTCCAAAGTTAGTCCATTTGTCATGTGAAGGAAGGTGAGTGCTATTGATTGTTGCTCTTATTCAGAGTTTTTTTGATATGATGAGTTTGTTTGTTTGTATACTGCTTCTTTTAACTATTAATAATATCAATGTACATTTTACACATTTATACATAAACAATGGGTTGTGTAGCTTATGTCACAACCTAATAACATTTAAAATGTTAATCCAAATTGCTTAAAGAGCATAAAAATAGTTATCAAAATTGGAAACTAGGAATTCACATTTAGTGATTTTCCATAAATGTCACTTAGCACCCAAAATATAGCAACCCTAAAGCTTTTCCATTAAGGCATGAGAGGAGGAAATCACACAAATCCATGAACATCAATTATGTTTTCATTCAATGTGGACTCCTATCCATCATTAGCTAGCTTAGCATTCATGACAATGGTTGCCATCCATTGTTCTTGAGCAACTTCTCATTCTTCGAGAGAGCAAGGCAAGAACTTGTCATTTTGACATTTGAGGGTGAGGATGGGCTATGAGAGGCTAATTATGGCATTGTTCATGCATTCTTGTACATCACAGTGAATGGTATGCCTTGACCTTTCTTTAGAATGATGCAAGTACTTGGTGCAACACAAATGTTGCAAGAGAGTCCATAAGAGGCACCTTGCTTATGCTACAAAGAATTTTACCATAATAATCAAACAATTAACATGAAGGCACCACATCCAACTCCAATTTTTGTTCTTATATAATAATCTTCATATAGAGATTAACACAAATTAATGAACCATTTTCCCATTAAGAACTTTGTACATGTTTGCCCTGGTTAAACAAGATGTGTTCATTTTTTTTTGTATGAGAAATATGATTGCATACCCAATGAGTTACAACACTTTTTGAAAGCTAGTGAACTAAAGCATTTTATCCTCTTAAAGGGTGACCTTCCATGAAATGGGTGTAGGGGGATATTGAATGGTTGCATGACAATAAGATTGCGTAATTGTTTAGGATATTTTGTTTCCTAAGCATGGTAGATTTTTTTGCTTATTAGTGTGTTTGGAAAAATAAATTGGATTTTATGCATGTTTGTCTTTGGATCTTATTGTCTTTTATTATAATTACAAATGATGAAATCTATGTGTTAATATTGCTCCTCTTCCTGATTCTTAGGGGGTGCTAGCTCAATGGAAGAGCACCTGCTTTACAAGCAGGAGATTGGTGGTTCGAATCCTCCATGCCCTAATGATATTGTAATGTATTTTTAAAGGTAAAAATGTAGTAGTGCAAGATGGATGCAATATTAGACGCAATACTAAATGCAAAACATGATGTAAAAGTGGACGTCACACCAAAAACAAAAGTGGACACAAAATACGACCTTATGTCAGACACAAATGTGGACACAAAAATGGATGTCACACTAAACGTAAAATTGGATGCAAAAAGAGACTCAACACTAGACACAATTAATGACTCAAAACTAGATGTAATAATAGGTCCAAAACTATATGCAACAATAGATGAAAAAGTGGATTCCTAACTAGATGTAAAATTGGACATTAAATTGACCACAAAATATGGTGTATCGATGGACATAAAACTGGGCATAACACATGGTGCAAAACTGGAAGCAACATCTGGCGCAAACAAAAACTTAAAACGAGACACAATTTTAGATGCAAGACGGGACAAATCATTGGATGTAAAACTAGACGTAATATTGAATGCAAGATGGGATGCAACATTGGACACACAACTAGATGCAATATTAGATACAAACATGGGCGCAAAACTAGGCACAACACTAGGCGGAACACTGGGTGCAATATTGGGCTCAAACATAGATGCAAAAAAAGACATCAATCAGGATGCAACACTAGGTGCAAACCTAGACGCAAAATATGACGTAAAACAAGATGAAACATTTGGCACAAACATGGATACAAAAAAATACATAAAACAAGATACAAAATTAGATGCAAATGGGGATGCAACATTATAAGTAAATTTTGATGAAAAACTAGACGCAATATTGGGCCTAAAATTGGATGCAAACCTAGATGCAGAATTGGACACATAATTTTATGTAAAACATGGTGCAAAATTGGGTGCAAGACTTGATGAAAAACTAGGAGCAAAATAAGACGCAACATTGGATGCGAAAATGAGCATGAAACTGGGTGCAAACAAGGATGTAATAAAGGACGCGAAAAAAGATGCAATAGAAGTTGAAAAATTGGGCAACAATAAAGGCGTAACATTAGATGCAAAAAAATGGGTGCAAAAATGGACACAAAAATGGATGTTAAAAAGGACGAAAAAAAAGATGCAATAGATGGCATTTTACAAAAATGTACAATAGCGCCTGGTTTAGCATCGGATTGTTCACCACAATCATGAAAAAATTACACTAAAATCCGGCGCTAAATTCGATGCTAAATCCAGTTTTTGTTGTAGTGACAACATGTAAAATAAGTGTCACATAAATAATAAGTCTGTGTCATGCAAGTAATAAGTGCACCAGTTACCTTGTCACTATAATAAAGTACATAACGATAATAATAATAATCAGTGTAATATCCCTAGGATAGAGCTACAAATACGACCGCTAGTGACCAAAATGATCATCACATTCCGTTAAGCTTTATAAACAAGTTTTCCATCGCCAAGTATACTTGCATGTAAATGGGACAAGAGTGCATTATTTCAAAAAAAAAAGCAAGGTCGATGTGACAAACCATAATACAAACAATAATCAAGATCACGACAACGTAAGTAGCATAGTAACAACCGCATCGAGAAATATGGAAGCAGTATGTATGAACAACTTGCAACAATACAACAATAAAATCATAATACGACACATTCTGCAAAGTTCAATTAATGTCCGTCATAGGCATTCTAGACTAGCCTATTAAATTTTATTTTTTTTATTTTCATTTTTTGGGGACATTGCAAGTGGTATTAGAGCCCAGTTTCAACACTAAGAGACCTAATGGGAATACTAGACATTCATTGCAAGGAAAATAAAGTATGTTTTAAATTTTGTTAACTAACATAAAAATTTTCTATTATTAAAAATTGCAATTTTAGGAATTTTTACAGAATAATTCAGATCATGAAAACTGAAGAAGATAACAACAGACAAGGGAAATTGAATACCCCAACCCACGAAGCAGATTTGGTGGTGGAACTGAATTATGATATTATGAAAACCATACAAATTCTTCAAGAAGACTTGTAAAGTTTCAGAGATGACAATATGAATGAAAGAAAGGAACATCAAGCAATCAATGAAGCATTGCTGCAAAATATGATGGGAGGAAGCCCACAGGGAAAACCCACTCATTCCACAAACAGATTCAAGAGGGAACCTTATCATAAACGGGCCAGTATCCCAAGAGAAGAAGGAAAAAAGGAACATACCCATGAAACTCCAGAAGGAGAATATCACAGTCCTTCCAATGAGGACTCTATTTCTCCATGCAGAAAGCAACAAATAAGTGATGACAATCTCCAGGGGGATTTTAGGAAAATAAGATCTCCAACCTATGAAGGAGAGGTGAACATGGGAGAGAGAGCTGAAGAATGGTTATTGGGCATGAGCAAATATTTTTGAGTTCATAACTACTCTAGCGAAATGAAGGATCGACTGGCCATCTATAATTTAAATGGAAAAGTAGCGAGATGGTGGAGAGATTTGAAGCATACCAAGAAATATGAGGTAAGAGAAATACATTGGAGTAAATTTCGCAATATATTTCAATAAAAATATATGTCGAAAAGACTCTTTGACAGAAAGGTGAAATAGTTTCATGAGTTATGTATGGGATCTATGACTATGGATGCTATTATTAATAGATTTTCATATCTATTACAGTATGTACCATACATCAAGGATGAAAAGGTAAAGATTGAGTATCTTTTACGATGTATTCCCCCCAACTTTTAGGAAATGATTGAGTTTGACATGCCTGAAACCTTGGACACCACATTGCAAAAATATAGGATCTACTATGAGCATGGAAAACCAAGGCAAGAGAACATGAACAGAAGTAGAGAGAAGTCTAAGAACTTCTATGACATTGCAAACCGGGTTTTAACCCACCCATGTACAGGAAACAAAACAATAGTTTTCCAGCAAACAAGAACTTCAAAAAATCAGGTACAAAGCCATATGTACCAGCTCCAAATGTTATCAAGCCAGTAGAAACTACCCCAGTACAGATCAAATGTTGGAAATGGAGCGGGCCTCATTATGCCCGATATTGTAAGAACAAGACTAATGGGGTCCTGCACAGCTTACAAGAAGAACCAACGATGGAGGACATTGGTGGAACACTGTGAATCTATGTATCCTTGGATGGCTGACAGGAAGACCATCAGAATACCATGGCTGAGATAGAAGGTAAGATCTTGAACAATTCTATTTCAATATTGATTGAATATGGTGCTTTCCTAAGCTATGTATCACCTAAAATTATTGATATATGTAAACTAGGCAAAGAAAAAGATGATAAAACTTGGCTAGTACAATTAGCCACAAGTATGAAATGGAAAGCTTCGGAAATAGTTAAAGATTGTGAGGTAAACCTAAATGTTTTTCTTACAAAAGTAAACCTGAACATCCTCTCTTCAAGATCATAAGATATACTTATTGACATGGATAGGTTCGAACAACACCATGTCATGCTCAATTTCTTGCACAAGTCAATCTTGTGTATAGATAGCCAAGGGAAGCGAAGATTCAATGTGTACCAAAGAAAGTGTTGGTAAGACAAATATCTTCCTTACAAGCAAAGAAATGCATTAGAAAAGGCTGCAAGTAGTTTGTAGTAAATATCTGAGACATAGAGGCTGAAAGAGAACATCACATACAGCATTTTCTCATTCTTGTAGAATTGAAGGATGTATTCCCTGATGAAATCCTTGGATTACCTCCGAAACAAGAACTACAATTTTCCATAGAACCGACATTAGGATCAATTCCTACATAAAAAACCCCTTACCACATGAGTGCACTAGAGTTGGTGGAACTCAAACTACAGTTGCAAGAGTTGATAGAGAAGGGATATATCTGGCCAAGTGTGTCCCGTTGGGGAGCATCAATACTTTTCATAAATAAGAAGGATAGTATGATGTGGATGTGCATTGATTACCGTCATCTTAAAAAACTCACAATCAAGAACTGATACCCACTCCCTAGGATCGATGACTTGTTCGAGCAAGTAGGAGGATCCAAGATCTTTTCAAATATTGACCTGTGATTTAGATACCATTAGGTATGGATTTGTGACAAGGATATTCACAAAATTTCCTTTCATACAAGGTACTGGCACAACAAGTTTGTAGTAATGTTGTTCAGGTTGACCAATGCAACCGCGAACTTTATGTGTATGGTGAACAATATATTCACTAAATATCTAAACAAATTTGTTTTGGGATTTATATATGACATCCTAGTTTACTCCAAGAGTAGAGAGGAACATGAGAAACACCTCCGCATAGTGCGACATGTGTTACGAGAACACCATCTCTATGTCAGGTTTAGTAAATGTGATTTTTACAAACCACAGATATAGTACCTAGGTCACATTATCTTCGAGACAGGGATAGATGTGGACCCGGAAAAGATTAGAGCCATAGAATACTGGCCTACCCGTACTAGTGTCACTGAAATTAGGTCCTTTTTAGGATTAGCCAGATATTATCACAAGTTAATTGAGATCTTCTCAAGAATATCTTGTCCCATGACCACTTTGCAGAAGAAGGAAAATAAGTTCTTATGGAAAACCAAGTGCGAGGAAAGTTTTCAAAATCTTAAGAAACTTTTAACGACTGCAATGATACTATGAATTGTGGATACCAATGGGGCTTTCGTTGTTTGCACTGATGAAAGAAAGGAAGGGCTCGAAAGAGTCATGTTGCAGATCGATTATGGGATCTGTTATGAATAGTGAAAGCTAGAAGAACATGAGTAGAACTACTCCACACATGATCTTGAGTTAGCTTCCATCATTCACTCCTTGAATATGTGGAGGCACAACCTCATGGGAAATAAATTCCTTCTAAAGACAGCCAATATGAGTTTGAAGTATTTATTTGAGCAACCGGATCTAAATGCTCAAAAAGCCATATGGTTGGATTTCCTTGCCGAGTACCATTTCAAGCTAAAGCATATTAAGGGCAACGAGAAGAAGATTGATGATGCTTTGAGTCAATGAACTCATATGAAATATGAGGTGACTTTAAGTCAAACTCATTTGGATTTGCACGAGAGGATCAAAATGACCAACAAAGTTGACCCTTTCTATGTAGAAATCCTTAAGAAAGTCCAAGAGGACAGGTTGTTTCAACAACAAAAATACTACAAGGTAGACTAAGTAGGACTGCTATCATCCAAGAAGAGATTGTACATTCTAGAAGGAGGGGACATTCAATCTTGAATCTTGACATAATTTCATTGAACACCCTACTCAGGGAATCCGTGATATCAAAAGATGAAATCCGCCGTTAAGAGACACTTTTTCTGACCTAAGTTAAAGGTTGACATTGCGTTGTTTATTGCGAAATGTCAGGAATATCAATTGGTCAAAGCTAAGCATTAGCATCATTCGGGATTGCTGCATCCATTACCCATTTTGGAATGGAATTGGAAGGTCATTAGTATGGATTATATCACAAGTCTACCGAAAAGTAAGAAAAAAATGATTCTATCTTTGTAGTAGTTGAGAAATTATCAAAAGCAACACATTTCATTCTAGTCAAGTTAACCTACAAGGAAGTACACATTGCCGATATCTTCTTGAAGGAGATATTTAGATTTCATGGGATACCCAAGGCAATCATCTCGAACCGAGATACTAAGTTTACTGGAAACGTTTGGAGATCTTTATTCTCTGGATTATAGATGCAGTTGAACTCTAGTATTGCTTACCACCCACACACATATTAGAAAATAGAAAGGGTAAACCGGATTGTTAAGGACATACTTAGGAGGTATGCCATGAACAAGCCCACCAAGTGGGAATATTACCTGGGTCTTGGAGATTTTGCGTATAACAACGGTTACCAAACTTCTGCCAAGATCAGTCCCTTTGAGGTACTATATGGATGAACGTGTAGACCACTGGTTTCTTGGGATAGCTCGGTGGATCGGCTCATGTTGGGGCTTGATTTATTAAAGGAGTTGGAACAATTTCTTACCAAGGTCTAGGTGAACATTAAAGAAGCACAAGACCTCCATAAAAGCTAAGCGGATAAGAAAATAAAAGATAAATATTATTAAATAGGAGACCACATCTACTTGAAAGTAAAAGAAAACTGAAGCTTGTTGAGCTTGGGAAGGTGCAGTAAGTTAGCACCTAGATTTTGTGAACCCTTTGAAATACTAGCCAAGAGAGGGCCAATAGCATATGAACTAGCATTACTCGCTCACATAAGATTCCATAATATTTTCCATGCATCATTATTAAATAAATATGTTTATGATGCTAAAGATGTTATTGATTGGTCCTTATTACTGGTGGAACTTGAAGGGGATTTTTCCCCTGAACCTCTTCATATATTGGACAAGAGAGAGGTGCGGCTTACGAAGTGGACCATAGTCAACTTGAAAGTGCAATAGAAGCACTTCAAATCCAAAGAGGATACTTTGGAGAATGAAGCCACCATGAGAAAGGCTTACCCCTCCTTGTTTCATGATTTCATTCTGAGTCCCTAGAATACCAGGGATGGTGTTTTTCTAAGAGGGGAGGGATGTATCCTAAATTTTGGACCTAACACTTATGGGTAGGAGCCCCATTGATTATGATGTTACTTTGATGTTTTATTTTGATATAACAGGTCAAATGCCCCACTACATATGAACATGATGATTTGTTTGATATATTAGGCATAAGCCAATTTCATATCATATATATATGTGTGTGTGTGTGTGTGTGTGTGTGTGTGTGTGTGTGTTTGCTTTGTTGGAGACATTTACCATCATACACAATCTTTTGGTCAAATTGGCCTAGTTAAACCACTATCCTATGTTTAATTGACATCAGTGGAGCATTAATTGCCATCATCCAGTCACACCCACGCCTACCTACAGTCAAGGAGGCTAACTGGAGCACTCCAGGGGTGATATGTGTGACATTAATGCACCTAATTGCTAACTAGTGGTTACAATCAGTTCAACCAGTTAGTTACAGTCAGTGAACGTGCCTCCAGTCATTAAATATATTATTTAATTATTATTTAATTATTTGGAGTCAACAAGGCTCCTCCACCAACTTCTGATGGTCAGTTCAACTTCAGTTAACCTCATTGGGGTTCATTGAAGTCATGGCGCACTAGCACTTAATGGTTGGCTTGCTATGACATGTGTTTGAACTCCTTCAGTTGAGATTCAGTCATTTATTGCACTCCGACTTCAGTTAGGGTTTGGTGAGTAAATTAGGGTTTTGGTCAAGTGGTTAAGTGAGTGTGATTGAATGGCAAAGAGTCAATTAAGCTAGAATCACTCACTGAATTCGAATTGTCTCCTTAGGTATTTGAATTCTTCATGGAGTTGAGCTATTTCTTAGCATTGGTATTATAACCCTTCATTGTTTTATTAAATATACAGAGAGGAAACCAATTCCGGTTCTGATTAACACCAATTCAAGAGTATTTGTTAATTATTCTTTGATGATTTTGATTCCTAGTTCCTAGATCATGTGCAAGAATTAATACATGGTATCAGAGCATGCGGCGAGACAAAGATCAATCTCTCAAAAAAATGATTTTTGACAGATTTCTCCATGAAAAGTGAGTAATAGCTCAAAATTCCAGCACTGCACCAGAATCCAAGGCTTACCACTCAATATCCCAAGTAAAGAACTTGTTGATCAATCTTGCTTGATTGACTATGCTAGGTGTGATGAAAGCCTAGAATGAGCAGGCTATCTGACCTTATTTTTCCCTTTCTGTTTTGATTTTCAGGTTTCTACAGGTGAAGCATTCGCTACAGCATATCCAGATCGCCTCCTCAGCACCTCTGTTGACTCCATACAATTTCCACACATGGAAAAGTAAAATGGAGATTCAGCTGTGTTCCAAAGGAGTCTATAGAGTCGCCATGGACACTAAAGTTGAGCCGGGCTCCACCATAGAAAATTCAAGATTCTTGAACAAGAAGGATGAAGCCTTTAGTTTCTTATGCCTCTCTATTTCCGATAACCTTCTCTTTCATCTCACAGATATGAAGACACTGAAATAGATATGGGACAAATTAGAATCTCTATACGGAAAGCATGATGACTTGAAAGTTTACCAACTCAAAAATGAACTCATGTCTCTCCAACCTTCCAATTTCGAGACTCTGAATGATTTCTTTACAAAGTTCAAGCATATTTTTTTCCTCTTGAAGCAATGCAAAGTGGAGAAGGAGGATGATCAGCTCATCCTAGCCATCCTCTCCAAAATTGGGGCTGATTATTCAGTTTTTGTTTCTACATTCCGTGCGGAGAAGCTCACAATTCCCGGATGGAAGATGCCTACACTCAATGCCTTGATTGAGTCCCTGACTAATGAACATGACAAGATTGTGCAGATGGGGATCATCCGATCTTCCCTTGATCAATCCCTCCATGTCTCAAGGCCCAAAGATCTGAAGGGTAAAGGAAAGCAGCAGAAAAACCAGAAAACTAAATTTGATGCTCCCAAGCCTAGAGTTGAAAATTACCAGCATGATGAATCTTTCGGCTCAAGGAAGAATGAAGGAAAAGGGCACAATGGGAAAGAAAAAGTCAGGTGCTCTTACTGTAGGAAGGTTTTTCACCCTAAAAATTCCTATATGAAGAAAAATATTGATGAAGCAACCTCTCTCCTTGAGAGGAATCACATCAATCTTCCATAGAGATTTCGAAGGAGAGATCACCAAGATCGGGAACCACAGCATGAGAAAGGTCATGCCCTCATGGAAAGCACTTCAAAGTCCAAAGCACTGCTGATTGACAGTGGAGCTTTGAATCACTTGATGGCTGAAAAAGACTCCTTTTCATCCTTGGAGACTAGCAAATCCATCCCCATCCACATGGGATATGACTCCACCATCATTTCCAAAGGACAAGGTACTGTAGATCTAGAAAATGTTTTTTTTTCTAAAGTTTTGTATGTACCATCTCTAGCAGAAAATCTCCTTAGTGTCTATTAGATGAAACATACAAGAATTCCTAAGAGAGACTCTTTCAGCCCAAATGATGTTGAGATAACAGAAATTGCATTCAGGAAACTCATTGCAAAAGGCCTTGCAAATCATCATGCAAAAGCCTATGAGTTCTCTCACTTTGTTGCAGATGCAAAGCCCACCGCTCTGCTAACTCATGGAAATGAGGTTATTAGGCTGTGGACTAAGAGGTTTGGCCATCTTAATTTCAAATATTTGCATCAATTACAAAAAAACTCCATGGTTGAAGGCCTCCTGGTCATCAAGGCAACCATGGGAGTTTGCAAGGGCTGTGTGATTGGAAAACACCCTGAGCACAAGTTCGATCGGGGGAAGGAAAACCGAGCTACAAGCATATTGGGGATGATACATTCTGATATCAGCGGTCCAATTCCTATCACATCCATGAATAGATCAAGGTACCTCCTTACTTTTATTGGTGATTTTTCAAGGTATACATGGGTTTTCTTTCTCAAAAGGAAATCATAAGTATGTGAAAAATTTTCTGAATTGAAGGCCTTGATCGAAAATTCCTGTGGGCTTAAGATCAAGATATTGAGATCTGATAATGGAGGGGAGTATGTCAGTAATGAGTTTCTTTACATTTCCTCCCAAAGTGGTATTCATGTCCAACATTCAATTCCATACACTCCCCAACAGAGCAGTGTAGCGGAAAGGAAGAACCAGTCTCTCAAAGAGATGACCACTTGTATGTTGGAGTCAAAGAAGTTTGCTGCAAATTTGTGGGCTGAAGCCATACATTCTGTAGCATACAATTAGAACAGGTTTGCACATTCATAAATGAAAGGAAAGACTCCTTTTGAAGCACACTTCGAACACAAGCGAGATGTGTCGAACCTACGGGTGTTTGGGTCCACTGCATGGGCCCAAATTCCGCTTGATAAAAGAAGGGATTTGCAACCACAGAGCATAGAATGTCTGTTTATTGGGTATTCTAATGAATCTAAAGGATTCAAGCTGCTGGATATCAAGACAAAACAGATCATCATTGAGAGAAGTGTCAAGTTCGATGAGCCTCTTAAGGAGGTGGAACTAGTGAAGGAGAAAACTGCTGAATTTCCTTCCTATTCCACTGAATATTTGGATGATGAAATTGGGGGTGATGACCCTGATTTGGATCCTCTAATTTCTAATATTAGTGTAAAGAAATAATCAGATACTAAATCAGAACCTGAAGTACAAAATCATCTTCCTACATGGGCGCAAAAGACACTCTCCTCTGCAGGAGACAACATTGGAAATCCGGATGATCCAAGGAGAACCCAGTCTGATTTCCAAAGAGAAGGTATTGCACTCTCTTGTTCTGATAATTTTATGTCTAAAACTTGCTATTTGATGATTATTTCAGATCCAAAATCCCACTACCATGCTTGGAATGATCCGAGATGGCAAGTTGCCATGGATTAAGAGATGAATTCTCTTCAGAAAAACACTACTTGGGAGCTAGTTTCTCTTCCTCTAGGAAGGAAATTGGTTCAATGCAAGTGGGTGTTTTGGACAAAGGTTTCTACTGATAGAAGCACCTCAAAATATAAGGAAAGTCTGGTAGAAAAAGTTTTCTGTCAGGTCCAAGGAGTGGACTACCATGAGACCTTCGCATCGGTTGCAAAAATGGACTCCATCCGCCTTGTTTTGGCTATTTCCGCATCCAAGCACTGGGAGGTGCATCACATGGATGTTAATTCAGCCTTTCTGCATGGAGATATTCATGAGGAGATATACATGAAGCAAACTAAGGACTACATCACTGATCCATCTTTGGTTTGCAAGCTAAAGAAGTCACTATACGAGTTAAAACAGGCCCTAATAGAGTGGTATTCCAAGATGTATGCCTTCCTTCTCTCGCAAAAATTTCAGAGATGTAGATTGAGCAAAATTATGATGATATTATGGCCACTCAGTCCAAATAAATTTCAGACCTGTTAGTCAAGCTTAAAATGGATGAATGTATGCCTACACCATTCACTTTCCTTTCAGGGATCAACCTTGAAGAAGGAAAACACACACCTCCCATGGACTGCACTATATATCGACAGCTAATTGGTAGCTTGTTGTACTTGACACATTCTAGGCATGATATTTGTTATGCCGTGAATGTTGTATCAAGATACATACATCAACCTCATGATCTTCATTGGAAGGAATCCAAGAGGATCCTCCAGTACATTCAGGGAACCAGGACCTACGACATTCACTATGCTGCAGACTCCGAGCTAGAGCTGGTTGGATACACAGATTCCGATTGGGCAGGTGTAGCTAGGGTTTTCACCCTAGCTTGTGCTGATGAGCACCTACTAAGGAATATGGATTCCTTAGTAGCAGTTCAATGAAACAAAAATAAACTGAAAAGTAAAAACTAAGCTAAAGCAGAGAAAGTAAATGACAGGAAGTAAAAAACAATAATGA